>OZ010614.1:48018111-48020611 GCA_963932145.1 Acanthosepion lycidas
AAAAGAGAGAGAAAAAAAAAAAGAGAGAAAAAAAAAAAGAGAAAAAAAAAGAGAGAGAGAAAAAAAAGAGAGAGAGAAAAAAAAGAGAGAGAGAAAAAAAAGAGAGAGAGAAAAAAGAGAGAGAGAGAAAAAAGAGAGAGAGAAAAAAAGAGAGAGAGAAAAAAAGAGAGAGAAAAAAAAGAGAGAGAAAAAAAAGAGAGAGAGAAAAAAGAGAGAGAGAAAAAAAAGAGAGAGAAAAAAAAGAGAGAGAAAAAAAAGAGAGAGAAAAAAAAGAGAGAGAAAAAAGAGAAAAAAAAAGAGAGAACAAAAAAGCAAAAACAACAAAAAAAAAAAAAAAAAAAAAAAAAACAGTGATATCTCTCCATTTAAATTTCAAAACTGATTGTTTTAAAAACCAAACCAGTTAAATGAAATAAACGTTTATTTCAACAAAAAAGTTCGGGGGTTTGATTTTAATATGACTATCCGATAGGCGGTAAAAGTACCCCATCCCAATAGGGTGGACCATAGAACAACAGCATTGGCAACATTTAGAGGGAAGCTATTTAAGCAGTTGGAATAAACTAATGAGGATTTCAAGCAATAATGCCGGTATACGTATTCAGCAGTACGGTAAGCACTATCGTATGTTTTAGCCTACACATAAATCAAACACTACCTTATTTCTGTATTCAAATGTACATGCATCTAATTTAAAATTAGTGCTCCATCCTGGTTTACAATGAATTCCACACGATTAGTGACGATTTCAGGCGGCAATAAGGTTACAAGTCAGTCGTATTAGTCACTCTCTTCGAATTATTGCATTTTAAATATTAGGTGGGTGCAAAAAATAATGTCGTTTTCTCACATATGTTACTATGTGAGAAAACGACATTATTTTTTGCACCAACCTAATACTTACAATAAATGTGCCACCGCCTCTTAATTGTCGTTGTTCCCAGGTTCACGCTGCTCCGGCCTGGTAGCATCTGTTAAGCTTCAAACTATGGACAAAAAGACACCCCCCTAAAAAAAAGGGGTCAAAACATTATGAAAGTGTAGAAATACATTTTTATGGTAAATAAAATACAGTTCATAATGATAATAATAATAAAAACAGCGTTACGTCTTTGCAAAAAAAGAAAAAAAATGCATTTTTGTAAAAGAAATTACTAATACTCCCAAGAAAATTAAATTTTGGCATTAAATAACACATGAAGAAGCTGATAAACCGTTAAACAAATAAATCAAAGCTCCCAAGAAAATTATAATTCGGAATTAAATGACCCATGAAGGAGTTGATATGCCGTTAAACAAACAATTTATAGAATCTCCCCGTGGATGATATCTGCGAGACTCAAAGTTTGCCAGATAAGTTGGTGAAATTTTTAGATATCCGGTGTTTTCTAGGAATAGTTTTCCTCTTAATTAATATTTTCAATACAGATTCATGCCTTCCAGAAAACATTTCTATTCTTTTGACCATTATTAAAAAAAAAAAATAAATAAATAAATAAAAAAAGACGTCGGAAATTTTCTGTATCTCGTCTCGTGACAATGTAATCTGTGCTGAGATGACGTCAAATATATCTTCACATCCCGGGAGCACGACATCGCCTGCAGCTGAAATATTTCTCTTCGAAGGCAAGCATCGACTTTGCACAGGTTAATTGAAAAGTCTCCTTATTTTAAAAATAAATATATAAATAAATAAAAGCACCTATCTGCTGCGAATATTGCTAACAGCGTTACCTATCGGCAGGTAATGTTTGAAATCTGTATTGACCTTATAAATATGGAGTAATTTTTAATGAGACCGGTTTCGGGACGGTAATGCTCAAACACACGACATAGCTGCCTGTAGTTATTCTCATTTTTGTAAAGACCAATCAATTAAAATCCCAGTTATAACGCTTTTTCGCTGGCAATGTATTTAGGAGAAAAAAAATGTTGGGAAGACAGACAGACGGTTGGTTGATTGAAAGCGCTTCGCAGTATATAAACCTCTATGGGTTATTTAATGCCGAAATCTAAATATTTTGTTTCGCTTTTCCATGCTTTTATATGCCTTCAATATATTTTGAACGCAATTGCCTGCTTTCAGTATATTTTGTTTGTTTTGTTTTGTTTTGTTTTACGGGATTTCAACCTAAATGGTTTATTTAATGCCGACAAGATTTTTATTGCTGGTAATATTTATTATTTTTTCAAAAATATATTGCTGGTATTACTTTTTCTTTAAAAATTTATTGCTGGTAATTTTTTTACAAAGTAAATTGTATTAAAACCTATTTTTACACTTTCATAGTGTTTTGACCCCAATTTGGAGAGGGAGTCGAGTATTTGCCCATAGCTGGGACCCTAACAGGTGCTACCACCTGTCAGGTTCAAAGTGGACCTGGGAACACCAGCAATAAAGAGGTGGTTCCACGCTCGTCAAAACCTCCTGATCAGAGGCTTTGTTCTTGGACGTAGTTTATCGTCTTACCCAGGGACGGGTATATTTTGAACGCAGTTG
>OZ010614.1:48026984-48081984 GCA_963932145.1 Acanthosepion lycidas
TATACAGACACATATATATATATATATATATATATATATATATATATATATATATATACAGACACATATATATATATATATATACAGACATATATATATATATATATATATATATATATACAGACATATATATATATATATATATATATATATACAGACATATATATATATATATATATATATATACAGACACATATATATATATATATATATATATACAGACACATATATATATATATATATACAGACATATATATATATATATATATATATATATATATATATATATATATATATATATATATATACAGACATATATATATATATATATATATATACAGACACATATATATATATATATATATATATATACAGACACATATATATATATATATATACAGACATATATATATATATATATATATATATACAGACATATATATATATATATATATATATATATATATACAGACATATATATATATATATATATATATATATATACAGACATATATATATATATATATATATATACAGACATATATATATATATATATATATATACAGACAATATATATATATATATATATACAGACATATATATATATATATATATATATATACAGACATATATATATATATATATATATATATATACAGACATATATATATATATATATATATATATACAGACATATATATATATATATATATACAGACATATATATATATATATATATATATACAGACATATATATATATATATATATATATATACAGACATATATATATATATATATATATATATATACAGACATATATATATATATATATATATATATACAGACATATATATATATATATATATATATACAGACATATATATATATATATATATATATATACAGACATATATATATATATATATATATATACAGACATATATATATATATATATATATATACAGACATATATATATATATATATATATACAGACATATATATATATATATATATACAGACACACATATATATATATATATATATATATACAGACACATATATATATATATATATATATATATATATATATATACAGACACATATATATATATATATATATATATATATATATATATACAGACACATATATATATATACAGACACATAATATATATATACAGACACATATATATATATATATACAGACACATATATATATATATATACAGACACATATATATATATATATATACAGACACATATATATATATATATACAGACACATATATATATATATATACAGACACATATATATATATATATACAGACACATATATATATATATATACAGACACATATATATATATACAGACACATATATATATATATATATACAGACACATTATATATATATATATACAGACACATATATATATATATATATATATATACAGACACATATATATATATATATATATATATATATATATATATATACAGACACATATATATATATATATATATATATATACAGACACATATATATATATATATATATATATACAGACACATATATATATATATATATATATATATACAGACACATATATATATATATATATATATATACAGACACATATATATATATATATATATATACAGACACATATATATATATATATATATATACAGACACATATATATATATATATATACAGACACATATATATATATATATATATATACAGACACATATATATATATATATATATATACAGACACATATATATATATATATATATACAGACACATATATATATATATATATATACAGACACATATATATATATATATATACAGACACATATATATATATATATATATATACAGACACATATATATATATATATATATATACAGACACATATATATATATATATATATATATACAGACACATATATATATATATATATATATATATATATACAGACACATATATATATATATATATATATATACAGACACATATATATATATATATATATATACAGACACATATATATATATATATATATACAGACACATATATATATATATATATATACAGACACATATATATATATATATATATACAGACACATATATATATATATATAGACACATATATATATATATATATATATACAGACACATATATATATATATATATATACAGACACATATATATATATATATATATATACAGACACATATATATATATATATATATACAGACACATATATATATATATATATACAGACACATATATATATATATATACAGACACATATATATATATATATATACAGACACATATATATATATATATATATACAGACACACATATATATATATATATATATACAGACACATATATATATATATATATATACAGACACATATATATATATATATATATACAGACACATATATATATATATATATATACAGACACATATATATATATATATATACAGACACATATATATATATATATATACAGACACATATATATATATATACATACAGACACATATATATATATATATATATATACATACAGACACATACATATATATATATATATATACAGACACATACATATATATATATATATATACAGACACATACATATATATATATATATATACAGACACATACATATATATATATATATACAGACACATACATATATATATATATACAGACACATACATATATATATATATACAGACACATACATATATATATATATATACAGACACATACATATATATATATATATATACAGACACATACATATATATATATATATACAGACACATACATATATATATATATATACAGACACATACATATATATATATATATATACAGACACATACATATATATATATATATATATACAGACACATACATATATATATATATATATATACAGACACATACATATACATATATATATATATACAGACACATACATATACATATATATATACATACATATATATATACAGACACATACATATACATATATATATATATAGACACATACATATATATAGACACATACATATATATATACAGACACATACATATATATATATATATATGTATGTGTCTGTATATATATATATATATATATATATGCATAGAAAAGAAAAGACAGATCATTTAAATGCTCTACTACAATTTGATAGAAAAAAAAAAGCAACAAAAAATGACGCGGTAGAAAAAGTAGGCAAAAAATTCTTAATACCAATTTTCCATCGAGGAAAAACAGACAATTTAAGATACTATTTGGGTTAAACAAGGAATAACGATAAGATGTAGGCAAAATATTTATCAAAATGTAATTAGAAAGCATACAAAAAAATCCATTAAGATATAATGAAAACTAGACGAAAAATTAATGAAGACGTAATCAAAATTACACAAAAATTAATCACGATGTAATCCAAACTAGAAAAAATCTTCCAGATGTAATCCAAACTAGAAAAAATCTTCCAGATGTAATCCAAACTAGAAAAAATCTTCCAGATGTAATCCAAACTAGAAAAAATCTTCCAGATGTAATCCAAACTAGAAAAAATCTTCCAGATGTAATCCAAACTAGAAAAAATCTTCCAGATGTAATCCAAACTAGAAAAAATCTTCCAGATGTAATCCAAACTAGAAAAAATCTTCCAGATGTAATCCAAACTAGAAAAAATCTTCCAGATGTAATCCAAACTAGAAAAAATCTTCCAGATGTAATCCAAACTAGAAAAAATCTTCCAGATGTAATCCAAACTAGAAAAAATCTTCCAGATGCAATCCAAACTAGAAAAAATCTTCCAGGTGTAATCCAAACTAGAAAAAATCTTCCAGGTGTAATCAAAACTAGAAAAAATCTTCCAGATGTAATCAAAACTAGAAAAAAAATCTTCCAGATGTAATCAAAACTAGAAAAAAAATCTTCCAGATGTAATCAAAACTAGAAAAAAAATCTTCCAGATGTAATCAAAACTAGAAAAAAAATCTTCCAGATGTAATCAAAACTAGAAAAAAAATCTTCCAGATGTAATCAAAACTAGAAAAAAAATCTTCCAGATGTAATCAAAACTAGAAAAAAAATCTTCCAGATGTAATCAAAACTAGAAAAAATCTTCCAGATGTAATCAAAACTAGAAAAAATCTTCAAGATGTAATCAAAACTAGAAAAAATCTTCAAGATGTAATCAAAACTAGAAAAAAAATCTTCAAGATGTAAACAAATCTAGACTAAAAAATCTTCAAGATGTAAACAAATCTAGACTAAAAAATCTTCAAGATGTAAACAAATCTAGACTAAAAAATCTTCAAGATGTAATCAAAACTAGAAAAAATCTTCAAGATGTAATCAAAACTAGAAAAAAATCTTCAAGATGTAATCAAATCTAGAAAAAATCTTCCAGATGTAATCAAAACTAGAAAAAAATCTTCCAGATGTAATCAAAACTAGAAAAAAATCTTCAAGATGTAAACAAAACTAGACTAAAAAATCTTCAAGTAGTAATCAAAACTAGAAAAAAAATCTTCAATATGTAATCAAAACTAGACTAAAAAATCTTCAAGATGTAATCAAAACTAAAAAAATCTTCAAGATTTAATCAAAACTAGAAAAAATCTTCAAGATGTAATCAAATCTAGACTAAAAATCTTCAAGATGTAATCAAAATTAAACCAAAACTTAATTTTGCAACAGGCAAAAGTAGTCTCTCAGCGAAAAGATTCTTTGAATACTTTTAATAAGTCAGTTTCTCGTGTCAATATCACAAGAATTTCGAATTGGATTTAAACTCTTGGCGTTTACGTGTCTCAGAATTCCTAAGCCTACGTTCCTGATATTGTTAAACTTCAAAGTCTACGCATTTCCGACATATTCAGAAGAAGCCTGCAGGACAATTATCTATTGTCAACCAAAATATCAAATCAAACATTGTTTAAAAGTGACAGACAGTAACACTGTGCACAGATCGGAAGCCTCTTCTTTTATATGCCCTATCCCTTGAGGACGTTGGCGATCATGGCTCTCCACAATTTCCTGTCCTTTGTAGCTCATAGTATTCTCTTTTCTATCTTTATTAAACCCTGTTCTGCCAACTCTTTACACAAGGTCCTTGTTGTTGTTCTTTGTGCCGTGTTCCTTCAGAACATTGGTGATGATGGCCCTCCACAATTTCCTGGCCTTTTTACCCAAGCTTGTCCATTCAGGACGTTGGCGATCATGATTCTCCACACCATCCTGTCCTTTTTAGATCTTAGTAAATTTTGTCTTTTTGCTATCTCTACTAAACGCTGTTCTTCAAACCATTTACAAAAACTCGTTCCTTCTCTTCTATGCGCCGTATCACTTCAGGACATTAGCGATAATGGCTCTCCACACCATCCTGTCCTTTTTAGATCTTAGTAAATTTTGTCTTTTTGCTATCTCTACTAAACGCTGTTCTTCAAACCATTTACAAAAACTCGTTCCTTCTCTTCTATGCGCCGTATCACTTCAGGACATTAGCGATAATGGCTCTCCACACCATCCTGTCCTTTTTAGATCTTAGTAAATAGATAAGTAGATGTTAGTATTTTTTTTTCTTTTTGCCGTCTCTCCTAATCCCTGTTCTGCCACCCATTAACTCAATCTAGTTCTTCTTTTATGTGTCATGGCCCTTCAAAATGTTAGTGAACGTGGCTCTCTACGACTTCCCGTCATTTGTAGCTGTTGATAAGTTTTGTCTTTTTGCTATCTCTCCTAAACCCTGTTCTGCCATCCATTTAAAACAAATTGATTCTAATTATTCTGTGCTGTGTCCCTACGTGACCTTGGCAAACATGGCTCTCCGTAATTTCCTCTTCTTTGTAGATCATAGAAAATTTTCTCTTTTTGCTATCTCTCCTAAGCTTTGTCTATTTACCAAACTCCCCACAATGACAGTTTTTAACGTGGAGCATTTGGTGCCTGAAAAGTGGCCTCCTAGCCGACATGAGCATATCTACAATTCACCTGATGTCAACGGCTGTCCCTGTCATCTAAACTTGCGGTCGACCCAACTGCATCTAGAAGGTGCACGCCGGGATAAAAAAAAAAAGTACGAGGAGTTGATATATAAACAGTCACAGAGAAGAAGAGTCTCCTACAATCTGGCGGGAATGCAGAAACCATATTCGCAGAAAATCCCAAAGACACACACCAACTGACCAACAGTAATGGACCAATTTCGAAATTGAGTAAAATATAAGGTTACATATAAAGGATTCAGTCTCGTATTCTCGTTGTACAATGAAAACGTTAAACATGCAATCAGTTCTCCAAATGACTAGATCCAACCCAGACAGACCTCTTTTAATTCATTTATGACTTTCATTCAAACCAAACACATGTCTACCCCTTTTTTGGTTTTCGTTCAAAACCAAACCCATGTCTACCACTCTGGGCTCTCGTTCAAACCAAACTCTTGTCTACTCCTTTTGGCTCACGTTCAAACCAAACACATGTCTACCATTCTAGGCTCTCGTTAAAACCAGACCCATGTCTACCATTCTGGTCTGTCGTTCAAACCAAACCAAACCCATGTCTATCACTCTGGGATCTTTTTCAAACCAAACTCTTGACTACTACTTTTGGCTCTCGTTCAAACCAAACACATGTCTAGCATTCTGGTCTCTCGTTCAAACCAAACCAAACCAAACCCATGACTACCATTCTAGGCTCCCGTTCGAACCAATGCCACGTCTACCACTCTGGGCTCTCGTTCAAACCAAACTCTTGTCTACTCCTTTTGGCTCACGTTCAAACCAAACATGTCTAGCATTCTGGTCTTTCGTTCAAACCAAACCAAACCCATCTCTACCATTCTAGGCTCTCGTTCAAACCAAACCCATGACTATCATTCTAGGCTCTCGTTCGAACCAATGCCAGGTCTACCACTCTGGGCTCTCGTTCAAACAAGACCCATGTCTACTTCTCTTGGCTCTCGTTAGCCGTCATTCAGGATCAAATCAATTCGACAGAATTCGGTATTCGGTAAAAGAGAAGAGGTTGATATAAAGTAGAACAAACCACATCAACCCAAACGATGGCTTATCTGAAAGCAGAAAGAAGGGCTCTATATATGAAGCTTCCCGAGAAAATTATCAAGGCAAATGCAGAATTTTATTTACGAACCTGTATTCATGCACACAGGAAAAGATAACGCTGAGAAAAAGAATACCGTGCTTTCAAACGATCTAAAATATTCGAATTCCTCTCGGCGTTATAGAAAGAAAAACTATTCTGGGCGATAAGTGATAAATTTTTGGTATGTTTTTCAACGAAAGTTAGCTAACTGCAGAAGACTAGAACAGATATTTACCTTTTTCTTACTGGACCGGCGATAATATCATTACCGAGAATGCTCTGGCCATGATAAGAGGAACTAATTCAGTCGAGATTCGATCTCGCTTTGCAAATTTTCAGAATTCTATTTCTCTGCTGATACCTCACACTGTTTCACATCTTGTATATACAAGGTAACCAAAAAAGTTCTGTCCGTTTTTTGATTAGTCATTGAATGAAGTTGAAATATATTTGAAATGCGTGTAGCAATTGTTTTCAAATTCGGACAGCCGGAAGTAGGAACATCAGACGTTATAAAAAACACGTGCACCGTGCCCGGCCATCAGTTATAAGCCGGACAGCTGTGAGAAGGATGGAAGTGTCTAGAGATCTCGTTCGGGGCTGTTTGCTTTACGACTTCAAAAGTGGCTTTATCAGCAGCTGCATCAAGTCGCCGCATAATTCAAGCGTTTGGAGATAGTGCTGTGGATGAACGTACTGCAAGGCGTTGGTTTCGAAAATTCAAGTCGGGAGATTTGTCTCTCCATGATGAGCCTCGCAGTGGACGACCACAGGTCTTAAATGACGGAGTCCTGAAGGCGGCCATTGAAGAGGACAGTAGTCTAACGTGTGGTGAACTTGCAAGACAGTTCAACGTTTCCGATGAAACAGTTACACTTCACCTGCACCGCCTGGGTAAGACGTACAAACTGAGCAAGTGGGTTCCGCAAACGCTGTTGGAGGTCCACAAGGGACAAAGAGTGGCAGCCTGCGTATCGCTGCTTTCTCGCCAACGTACCGCATCCTTATTCAATCGAGTTCTTACCTGTGATGAAAAGTGGGTTCTGTACGAAACTCCCAAGCGTTCCAAACATTGGTTGTTGTCTCAGGATGCCGTCCCTCACACCGCAAGACCACCTATGCACCCATGCAAGATTATGTTTTGTGTCTGGTGGACAGGTCGTCAAGTGGTTCATTATGAGCTGCTACCAACGGGCCAAACGGTCATTGGAGACCTATACTCGCAGCAATTGAAACGTGTGCAACACGCATTGCGCCAGAAGGTACTGGATGACGATGGCGATTACTTCGAAGACTAAATATAAGTTACACATACGGTGAATCGTTTTCTCTTAAAAACGGACAGAACTTTTTTGGTTACCTTGTATTAGGTTGGTGCAAAAATAATGACGTAATAATGTCGTTTTTTGACGTTAAAAAATACGTCAAAAAACGACATTATCACGTCATTATTTTTGCACCAACCTAATATATATAAAAAAGACAGGGAGAAATCTCAGGCCTTTTCAAGAACGCAAGCAGATTGAACTCAAATTTGAAGTTGGTTAAAAATTTATTTTTTCGATGTTCATACTTGTTCCACTACGTCACACCTTTTTGTTAACTAACTGTTTACGCAATACATTTCAAAGTGCTACTCAAATTATGTTGATTGTTTCCTTTTTTTTACGGTTTATCAACCCTTTGCAGGTTATTTCAAGCCAGAAAATAAATTTAGAATAATATTTTTTTATAGAGATAATGATTTAGTGGTAGGAGTTTTACAAATTAACCCATAGATGAGGGGAAGAGATATATTCCTACCTTTGTCCAAGGATATTTGCACGTAAGTGAATGTAACGGAGCCAACTGGAATTGGAACTCGGCTCTCCGATTAACAATTCCGAGCCATTATCCATTACACCACCCGCACATCCAAGCGTACAGCAACTGGTATACCGAAGCGGTCGCCCATCTCGGCATTGACCTTGCTCGACATTGCTCAACGTCAGAAATCGTACGGGAACCGGTGCAGAAAGCAGAATGCAACATGCGTAGATTAAGGTGTTATTTAGGAAATACAACGGTTGGCCCACGTCTTGAAGAGTTTAAGATTTATCGTGATCGAGGAAGCATCCACTCGGGAGTCTGTTACACAAAGCAGCGATTCTTGGGAAGCTGTCTGAATGGAACTTCCTCCTTACTAATGGAATACAAAAGGAATGGGGATGATGTTTTCTAGCGTGCGTGACATGGTTGGCTGTGAAGGTCTGAACTGGTGAAACTAAGGAACATAGCCAGTCAGAAACTTTGCCATGGATATAGCAATTGAGTAGCGATAGGCATGCGACTTTTTGTCTGTGGACACGAGTTGTACAGTGGGAAATCATTCATAACCCACAAGACTAAGGAGATGTTTTTGAACTCTGTCAAGGCTGGAAATTAAAGATTGGGTAGCTCCAACCTAGATATGGCAGCAGTATTCTCTTTTTGGCCTGATCTGACTCTTTGTAAAGACAGAGCATGGCAGGAGGAATCCGGTATTTTCTGGAGCGGTGCAAGGAACCGGACACTTCTCTAGCATCTTTAGCAATGGATCGTATATACGAGTTCCACTTGAGCTCCAAATGCAGGGAGAGATAGTTTCATGTCTTTTACAAGGGATTTTGTGCCAAGTTGATGCTAGCTGCTTCAATTGAATTTCTAACTCGATTTGCCGTTTCCTTTTGCATTGTGCACAGACAGAATGCATGAAGAGATAGATTCATGCCTTTCTAAGGATCTTAATGCTAAGCAAACGTGGGCACCCTCAACCAAAGTTTGTATTTGGTTTTCCAATTCCATCTTCTAGCTCATCTCTCCATTTAGTACATACGAGGATGAGTAAAAAAATTGTTCTATACTGAAAACAGGGAAAGATAGATTCATGCCTTTCTAAGTGAACGCAAGAAACCTCGAATTTGAACTCGGTTTACTAATTCCTTTTTCACGTTGATAAATGTCACGCGCACTTCCCTTCAGTATATAGTAGGCTACCCATAATCCCGTTCAGTTACTTTTAAAAGTAGATCCTGATACAAGTCCTGGGTATGACGATAAACTACATCTGACAGCAAGGCCTCTGATCAGGAAGCTTTGAGGAGCGTGGAACCACATCTTAATTGCTGGTGTTCTCAGGTCCACCTTGACCCGGGATGGTAGCGCCTGTTAGGGTCCAAGCAATGGGCAAATAGTTAACTCTAATACATCTCATGTTATTGTAATAATTATTATTACCCACATTATACAATATTACTTAGATCAAACGCAATAATAAATGGAAAGGTCTGTAGAATTTGGGAAAAAATGCTATCTCTGATACACAGAACAGAATAAAAATGTAAAAATTTGCTACATATTAAAATTATTAATACGACATTAAAATAAATTAAATAGTTTTCACAGTTTCACTCTGTGAATAACATTTAACTAAACAGAAGAGGAAGGCATTCCTATTAAACGTAGGTAATTACTATGATCTGATTATGATTAATTTTATAGATAAAAAAAAAGCAATCGCTTGCATAGGGAGATTCATATTTATTAAAATAATGTATAAATGCCTCCTTATTGGGCACTTAGTTTCATTTTTCAAGGTATTTACTTCAATAATTTTTTTCATTATAGGTACTTGTTTCTTCATATTTGTTTCAAGATACGTAACGGCAGCAAACCAGCATGCATCTACTTATTTATTTACCATCAAGTCATGTGACACAATTTTCCAGCCATACAAATTACGCTTTCCAGCCCAACATTGCGAACTACTTTATATGCGAAAAGGATAACATCCGAGTTATTTGTTTATGAAATAAATTCTAATCCAGTGTGGTGAATTGTATAAATTATGCATATTTCAATTTATTTAATAATACTGCTATAACGTTTTGTGAATGTTTAGTATTTTTCACATGCTTAACAGTTGTAATACAATATGCAAGTATTTGTTTGCGGTTTGATATAAGAATGTTCATCGAAAACAAACGGAGAATTTCATATTTAAAATGCCGTAAAAAACAGAAAACAGCCCTAGCTCAAATCCCCCCTTGTCTAATTTTAATGAGATTTGACAGGTGTTCAAGGTACAATACGCTCCTAAATTGGTAGGGATATTAGTAATGTTATGCATATTTAAATTTATTTAATAATACTGTTTTAAGGTATTTATTTAATAATACTATTATAGTGTATTATGAGTGTTTAGTAAACCCCTTGTTTTTTAAAGACATTTTTTAATGTTTATACGTTCTTTTTATAGATACAAATATTTAAATAAATGCTCTGTTTATAATAAACAGTATTAAACAACATTTACCGGCCTGAATGTCCGAGAAATTTTCACAGAAAATATTTGTCCCCCGACAGGAAACGAACCTGTATCCTATACGGAACCGTCGTATAGCCTGACGTGCCTTAACCAAATAGGCCACAGAGGACCCTTCGGTTAGCAAGGTCGATTTTACTGTCATTAAACCTCTTGTCTAATTTTAATGACATTTGGCAATTCACTGCAATGCAAGGAACAATACGCTCCGAAATTAGTTCGGATATTAGTATACATACATACATGATTAGATTTTTATATATATTTGTTTTTTCCTAGGAGTGAATACAGTACACACACAGCTAAAATTATGTTGCACCCAGTGAGGATCGAACTCACTACTCAGTCGTAACTGATTTAGCGAGACTAGCTTGCTAACCATTGAACCACTTTGAAGTGCATACTGATTTTCTAAGTGTAGCTTAGATGTGGCACAAGGTCGAAATTATTGGCCACCCAGTGAGGATCGAACACTCGTAATTGTTCTAGCGAGACAAGCTTGCTAACCATTACACCCCCTCGTGGTGCTCCAAATGTCTTTCTAAGCGTAGCTTAGATGTGGCACAAAGCCGGAAGCATGGAGGACCCAGAGAGGGTCGACCTCACAACTCAGTCGTGATTGATCTAGAAAAACAAGCTTCCTAACCATTACACCACATCGAAGTCCATATATATATATATATATATATATATATATATATATACAGACATTCAGGGAGATGCGGATTTATGCGTTTTGCTGTTAGAACTGTCATTTGATGGATGCATTTAAAGTCTTGTTATTTGAAGCAATGTTTTGTTAAGCACTTTTAGTTGTAAGCCTGTTATGAAGATTATAACATGACCTGAAATTTCATTTGAATTATCGAATTTCTTTCTTAAGTTTATTTGTTTCATTACTTGAAAAAATCCTTGTCAACAAATGGCCACAATTCCCTAAATCTGTTGTTTTTCTTTCTTTTAATATATATATTTTTTTTATACTGACTGTATTCCATTCAGCGTTCCAAGTTTTTGGATAATATTCGAGTTCTTCCAAGATGACAGTGTTAAGGTCTTTAAGTCTGAGGTTCTCTTGAAATTTCAGTTAACAAAATTCGGCAAATAAAGTGATCTTTTTTTAGCAGCAAAATAACATTCCGGCTATGTTGTTTTTATTTTTACTCTGACTAAAAAAAAATCAGTGAAGATAGATAGATCTCAGACTGGTGCTTTCTCTCTCTCTCTCGGACTGGTGCTTTCTCTCTCTCTCTCGGACTGGTGCTTTCTCTCTCTCTCTCGGACTGGTGCTTTCTCTCTCTCTCTCGGACTGGTGCTTTCTCTCTCTCTCTCGGACTGGTGCTTTCTCTCTCTCTCTCGGACTGGTGCTTTCTCTCTCTCTCTCGGACTGGTGCTTTCTCTCTTTCTCTCTCGGACTGGTGCTTTCTCTCTCTCTCTCTCAGGCTGTTGCGTTTTCTGTCTCGTACTGTCTCTCTCTCTCTCTCTCTCTCTCTCTCTCTCTCGAACTATTCCTATTCCTATCTATCTATATCACCCCATTCCTACCTATCCATTTCATCCCGACCACCCCATTTTGTCTCTTCATTACCACGAACGGTCCAGGTTTATATCAACTGGGCTGAATAGATTAGAAAATAAGGCCCTTTTTATAAATAAACGAAAAGTAGGGGAGGAAAATATCAATATGGCTCTTCAGAATAAACGACTTCTTTACTGACCGCTTGGCGAGCCGACTGCATCAATACCAAATCGCCTCCAGCCATTCGCCATGCAAGATAATCAACCTTTCAAATATAGCTGGAGGCCAACTCCTTTGGACATTCTTAATGCAGGTTTGTATAACACTTCAGTAGTACTTTCCCTCCTTGAAGTCAATCGTTTAGATTTTGTACGAACAGCCATTGCTATCAAAGGGCAATGCATCTTCTTCAGAAAAATTTCTATATCATAATTTCCGTGTGCATAAATTGAACGACGGCATTTAACGAATATCAAGCATCATTTTTTTTTCTCTTTCCTTTTATTTAGTTATTTATTTATAAGTTGTATAGAAATTTCAGATTGGAAATTTGGCGCCTAGCCCAAACTGAAGAAAAAAACGGAGAATCATTCATGTCCTCTCCGATCTGGATGCATTTGTCAATTTAGAATTAGTCACTAAAATGGCGCATTAATTTCAACATAGTATCGCCATTTTATGATGAGACTATGGGAAGGTACCAGACTACTTAGGTCAGTTTTTATCGATCTGTCTATGGATTTTAGGTGATGCTAAACATGTGAATTTTCTTGAAAGGATTTCAGGTAAAGATTTTTTTAAAGTATCAGCTTCTGTCGTAGTATGTTGATATATACACACACACACACACACACAGCTACGATAAGAACGAATAGAGTACAATTCCAACGTTCGTAACATTTAATTTAAAAGAGGGTTCACTGCAGAGAAGAGCAATATTGTTTATTTTAGGATATTACATAGAAAACATGTAAAAATCGCTACGCAATTGCAGCCGTGGTTCGATGCGTGTCAAAGCATCTAAATTAGTGGATGAACGATTTATTTAGATTTAAAAGCAAAATACAACCTTTTTTTATGACATAAAAGAAAAAAATGGGGTTAAAATTATTGTGAGCTTTACTGTGATCAACCAATCAAATATGACCTACGTTAAATTTAAACTTAGCGAAGAGGCAAAAATTAAAAAAAGTATTTTTCATAAATAGGTCATGACCTGTAGATTGGCAGCTAACGGAATCCAGGCATAAACTAAAACGGATACAAACGGTTACATAAATTATACGAAGAAGACAATGCAGTTTTCTAAGAAATAAAAATGGGGTGGAGAGGTAATGTAACAAAATGCAAAAACAAGTTATATGCTTTGTGAATTTCCTACATATTTTTTGTAGTTGATAAATAAGTAGCTTCTTCAATAAACAAGTAAATAATTTAAACATATAGAATTATTTGGTAAATTAATATGCATATGAATTTACCAAATATATCTATTCTACTTTTACTTCGAGAAACTTGAACAACAAATGCCCAAAAATTATGCTGCAGTAATCAAGGTTAAAAGAGGATATTCTGACGAGAGAAAAAATTAATTATAAAATGCATTTTTTTTCTTATCATAATGCCTAATAAAAAATCAGGTCTCATTTTTTTAAACCATGTATAAAAATTGCTTTTTGGGGTCAATTGAAAAAATTACTAAGGGTGGCTTCAAACATTTAGTGCATATATATATATATATATATATATATATATATATATATATATATAGTAAAATAGTCATTCAATCAATAAATTAAAGTTAATGTAATTAATGGCGAATTCACTTCTCTAACAGATTAAGATGGTATTAACTGTCTGACCACTCGCTGACCGACGCGATCCTTATTTTTATAAATTGTACAATGGATTAGATGTTCAGTCAATATAGTTTGCAAGTACTTTCGGTGAAAACATTTATCATCTTCCTGTTATTTTTTTTCCAAAATGCATATTGTAAAATTCTTAACTGAAATTAAGCTGCATTATTTATTAATTTGAAACTATTTTCGATCTGCCGTTAAAAAAATATTCTGAAATCTAATACATTGCTCTAATTTATTGGACCAAAATTCCATATGTCAACGGAAAAACACAATAATAGAAATGTTGAATTACTACAATATTCAAAATTCCGCATTAATTACATTAACTTTATTTATTCTTTAGAATATATATATATATATATATATATATATATATATATATATATATATATATATGTGTGTGTGTGTGTGTGGACCCCATACAGGTACCATATACGCCAGCTAGATGTTTTTCATAAAAGCTGTCTGCGTGCAATCTGTGGAGATAAGCTTCAAGATAGGACACCTAACTTAGACCTGTTTAACAGGTGTAATATTGGAGGAATCGAGACTTTTCTCATACAGTCTCAGTTACGGTGGACTTGTCATGTCTTGAGAATGTCTGATGACAGGATACCCAAGATCCTAATGTAAAACCAGTACGATCAGGGCTACACCCATGGCTATGATACAAAGAGAAGCTGAAAAGCAACTTGTCAGCAGTCAATATACCACATAACACCCTTGAGCGCTGAGCTTTGGGGCGGGTAAAATGGAGATCAACGTGTTTTAGTGGACTCAGCAATTTTCAATCTGCTTGTCTGAATCATCTTCAAGAAGCGAGAGAAAGATAAAAAAGGTCAGCCAATCTATCAGTGATCTCATTCCACAATCCTCACACTTGCTCCATATGTGGCCTCCTTTGTAAATCATTAGCGGGTCTTAAATGCCACTTAAGATTATCGCACAAACTTTCATAACTGAATCAATAAGCTGCCAGATCCTCATACGTCGAAACCGACGGGAGAGTCCATTATATATATATATATATATATATATATATATATATATACTAGCAGCGTGGCCCGTGCTTGATTCAAAAATCGTACGACTCACAGCAATCGCTATCACTTGACTTTAAATATTTTTGCCCTTCCTTGCCTTTAAAGGAGTGCCCTTTGCCGTGCTGATGTTGCTACATGCCTTACTTCTTGCCTATCTCACACTGCAAATTTTTTCGAAGCTCTATACTAAACATTAAATCTCTTACGAAAAAAGAACTAAACAAAATGAACACAAAACGATCAGCTTTAAAAAAAGGACTCGTAACTGGAAAAACAATGAAAAAAAAAGAATGTTAACAACAAATACTTTTTCACACCCAACCCAGTTCTGCGGAATCAGAATCAACGTTCAGCTTAAGCAAGCGAATGAGCCAATTGGAGTAAAGTGCTATGCAGATTTAAATTTTTCCCACTTGTGACGAATGCAGCTATCGATTTTTTGCATGCTAGCATGCTAGTTAATATTCGTGTCAGTCAGCTGTTGGCTCTCACGCTGGCCAAAGGAATCTTCCTACCTGTTCGTAGCAGCCAGCTATAGGCTCTCACTCTGGCCAGTAGAAAATGGGCGCAAACTACATGCAAACTGCCGTAGAAGCATGAAAAAATTGATTATTTCCACTATCGATGGGAGTTGGGAAATGCAAAGTCAGTCTTGGCCTTCTCGCTAACTTGGAGCATGTGCATGTAAATTTTGGTGCAAATCCGTCGAAAATTGCAGCCGTGCATTCGTTACACACACACACACACACACACACACACACACACATCCTACCTTTTATTGATGGAGATTTTATTATTATCAAATTTTTAGTCATTGATCAACATGGCGCCTATTTCAATTCAATAAATGAGTTATTTAACATTTCAGAAGTGTTCTATTCATTTCCTGTATAATGCGTCATTTCATTTGTGACAAGTTAATATTTTGTTTCTTTTGCTAAGAATTCTCTCGAATGTTTTACAATTTTCTGGGGAGAGGTGTTAACGATATTTCTTTACATTCTAATCTTAGCTATTTCTATCACAGACATTCAAACATTTAATATAGATTTTTGTTTAGTCTTCTTTTTTGCTCGCGTATAGAACTTTGTTCATTGTTACGAGTTGTTTCGATTAATACTCTAGTGATGTCGTCAAAATGCTCGGTGTATCAAAAAAAGAGATATATTTCATGGCGTTAAAAAGTCAGTTAAGATAGGCCATTTAAACATCCTAATAGTGCGCTATTAATGCCTCTCTTGGCGCCATAAAAAACAAACAAACATAGGAATCGATAAAAACATGTAAGACAAAAATAACGATAACGTGAATGCAAACAAATCAAGAAAAAAATTTATTATTATCAAATTTTTTCTTATTGCTGGAATTGGTGTGTAATCTAACTTGGATTGATTTATGTAAACTATTTCCATTATTCGGACTATTGTCGCCATATTTATTACAACGTTTCGGCCGTTGTACGCTCCGACCTTCTTCTGGTCCAACTGAGCCCTTTTGTAGACTGTTCTAGTTCCAGGTGACATGGATGTCAGTTGTCAGTTATCTCCTGTTAATTCCCCTCTGAAAGTTCTCCACTGCCTTAACCGAGTATTGAACTCACACTCTTTGGGTCTAACCAATACATTTATCCACTGTGCTACGTGTCTTTGAGGAGATCTGTATATGAATTTCTGGGTATTATAAACCTAATGTCTCAGCCATCATTTTTTACCAGTGCTCATATTGCAATTTTTGCTGTTATTATCGCTTTTCTCTTGCACTCCTTATTACTGGTTCCCATATTGTATTCATTTCTATGCTTGGTCGGCTCAGGAGATTTTTGTGGCCTAGCATATGTGCTGATACCTTAAGTTTACGAATTTTCCAATGATGTTCTTTGTCTATGATCTCAACCTGATCCCACAGAGGGCGGTGATTTCTTTTTTTCTCTCCATATGTGGTCAGTCACGCCTGATTTTTCCACTTCCCCTCGTGTTACAGCTTTCTGGCGTTCTTGGAGCCTTACCTTAAGGGGGCGACCTGTATCCCCTTTATATTTCTTTCCGTAGGTGCACGGGATAGCGTACACACAGACTTTAATCTCAGAAATATAGGCAGATACTTATTTATGCAAATTACTTAGAATTTTATAATGGGGGTTTGATAGCTTACTGATGTATCTATAATTATACTGATCTTTGGGATATGGTTTGTAATAACCAGTATACAAGTCCAAAATCACTCAGATCGTCTAAAAAGTACCTAATTTGCGCAGGTTTTTGCTTACAAATTGGCATCAAAATTTTACTCTTTCAAAGATAAACCCAAATAAAATATGCAATTTTTTGCTGTATTCGATAAGTAAAAACTGTAAAAAAAATTGTAAATTTTAAAAATAAATGCTACTCAATGTATATGATTTTTTTGATCATTAATAAAAAAAGAAGTAGATACTGCAGGGCATAATTTATAAGACAAAATGTTTTAAATTTGCATTGTTTATTGAAAATCACACTAAGACAACAGTACTGTATAATATATTACATAACAATATAACTAAATTAACTAAGTATAATTTCCCTTTGAAGGTCTTTTTTGATGGCGCAATGATTTGGTGATAATGTGGTTGTACGATACATCTTGTCCGTATACAATTTATAAAGCTTCAATAAATTATAAATTTTCTAAACCCATCTTATAAGGTTTTCACTGATCACCGGAATGAAATGCCAACGCTACGATTTGGAACCTAAACTTAATCTTCAAACTTGTTTCCTCAAAAAACGGTAACGATTTGAAAAAAAAAAAAAAAAGATATTTTGTGTCCTTATTTATTATGTCAAACCGCAACTTTCAAATTGAGTGCAATACCAGGCTTCCAAAATCGACCTGACCTCGTGCGCAATCGGCATCAGCTAGCCACTCTATCAGACGGGAAAAAAAAAAAAATGAACGGTCATTTCCAGACTAGGATTACAAATACTGTGGAAAAAAACTGTAAAAGATTCAGCATAAATTATACGACAAAATGTTTTAAATCTGCATTGTTTATTGAAAATTGCACTAAAACTACTGCACTGTATAATATATTACATCAGAATATAGATAAATTGTTCAGTATAACTTCTCTTTGAAATAGATGGAGGTTTTATTTGATGGCACAATGATTTAGTGATAATGTGCTTGTACGATACATCTTGTCCATATACAATTTGTAAAGCTTTAATAAATTATAAATTTTCTAAGGCCGTCTTATAAGGCTTTCACCGGAATGAAATGCCAACGCTACCATTTTGAATCTAAAATGCTACGGTTCCAAAATCGACCTGTCCTACTTCTCATGTGTGCTAGTAGTTGTTGCCATGTTTACATTGTAACAGTAAGAAATCTGACGCGATCAAAATTCGATCACACATACAATATATATATATATATATATATATATATATATATATATATATATATATATATATATGTGTGTGTGTGTGTGTTGGAAAAAATAATAAAAAAGTAAAGACAGGCAGACTTTGTCGCTTTAATTAAACTTGTTTGGAGATTATTATTATTATTATTATATATATATATATATATATATATTATATATATTGAATAAAAACAGACCACTTTAAGGTTCCATGTAATAAATTATTTGGTGAAATTATTTGGTGGAACCTTAAAGTGGTCAGTTTTTATTCAAACATATTTGCTCTGAATTTACATTGAGCTCTCTGGATATCATCCTTCTTGTGTACACAAGGAAAAAAAAACTGACCACTTTAAGGTTCCACGTAATAAATGATTTGGTGAATTACCTAGTTTTGCATAAACTATATATATATATATATATATGTGTGTGTGTGTATGTGTGTAATTTATTTGCTCAAACGTTATTTTATTTTTAATGGATACTCATATCTGAATAGACGTTCCGTTTTTATTTATTAATTAAACGGTATGTTTATTTATTTATATGTACCGGCCTGAATATCGGAGGAATCGTGTTAGAAAATTATGCACCCTCTGGCAGGATTCGAACCTGCGTCCTCTAGAGGAAACTGCCATTACATCTAACGTGCCTTGACCTCTCGGCCATGTAGAACCTGTTGAGCAAACAAAGACCAACTAGTGCTTTTGAACACATGTCTTTTTGATTCTCGAAATTTAAACATTATATTTAATTTCGTCTACCGGCCTGAATATTTGATAAATCTTGTTAGCGAAAAATGGGCGCTCTCCGGCAGGACTCGAACCTGGTCATCGACGCATTCTGAAGTTTAAAGCATGTCCGAAGTAATGACTGTTTCACCTAGAGGTTGGGTCGATAACCTTTTGGAGAGAGCGAGATCGACAGCTATGCAGTGTCTCGGACGAGGGCCATGATGTATAGCGTAGTATAATAAATTGTCCCGACCTCAGACCACTCCGCCCCGAAGTCTGCCTTGGTCTGGAGGTTTCTAAGTTAATGTTATATTGTTTAAATAAGGTTTGTTATTTTATTGCAAAAATAACAGGAACGCAGTCAATAACAATATGTGAATTTCTTACTATGGTTAATTTGGCGGGTCGAACAATAACCCTTCGCAGACCCGATGTGGCCCGGGTGCCAGGGATTGCCGACCCCTGCCCTAGAAGAACGCAGATCTGGGGAATATGGGGGTTGACGAACCTGGGGAATGCTGTCCGAGGCCAAAAACTGCTGCACAAGCTGCGCTTAATGGACAGCTCTTTTGTCATGGTGGAGTTGCCACTCACAGGTCGCATGCCATTCTGTCCTTTCCCGACGAACAGCATCCCGCAAACGCAGCAACAAGTCACAGTAGTATGCCTTGTTTACTGCCTGACCAGGTGCCGCATAGTCATGAGGAACGATGCCCCTTGTGGGCAAAGAAAACTGTCTACAGTGTCTTCACATTGCTTCAACTCATTCGTACTTGCTTCCGTCTCGAAGAAGTTGCGGTCTTTTACTGCGAAGACTGGGCCTTTATTTCGGGGGCCAGAGCCATAGATCCACGATTCCTAACCTGTTATGACCATTTTAAAAAGATTTCTCTGGTACGGTGAAACGACCACACTCTAAACACTTTCCTTCAAAGCAACTGCTATAAACAACGGAGGTGAGCGAAGAGGTTATATCTTAGTGTGCATGCACGACAGAGTTCAGTGACTTCGTTACTATTTAATAAGACTTACATATATATATATATATATATATATATATATATATATATATGTGTGTGTGTGTGTGTGTGTGTGTGTGTACGAATGTGTTTACTAATTCCTCGTAGTGAGACAGTGTGTATGTATGAAGATTGAATATACATATATACACGCATGCTGAAAAAAAAACACGCGAAAATAGAAATAGATCTAAGAACACACAGGGGCAATTAAAAGATAAGAATGCCGATAACTCCTTCACCATTTCTCGGACCAATCTTAATTGTTTTATAACCCATCACGCAGAATTTTTCACTGCCAGTTCAAGAAAAACATTTGGGTCACTAGCACACTAAACAGAGAATGTCTCATACCAAGTATATTTAACATTGAAAAACATAAGAAAAAAATTATTTTTAATAATATGTGAAAATGTACACCCTTTTCCTGATGACGGTTGCGAGACCAGAAACACGTGTAGCAAAATTATGGAAAATAAAGTATTTTTTTTTTTTAATTCCAAATTACAATCAAAAACGTTTGTGGTTTCTCTCTACTTTTTAATATACACACTTTTCTCTTGTTGGAACTACTATAACCACTTCATATATATATATATATATATATATATATATATATATATATATATATATATTGCAAATATGTTAAAAAAAATATATAAGAAGCATGAGCTCATGTTATTCAAAATAATTTTACATAATAATTCAATAATCTAGAACAACAATCCTCAACAGAATACAGAAATCACTGGATGGCCGTTTCGTCGTTTCTGGGTCTCATCAGCAGTGAGCATCCTCTACCGAGAATCGAACCCGGACCGTTAACGATACAAAGCAAGCATAATGCTTCTGAGCCAGCAGGAAACTCTAAAGAGACTCAATATAGCGCAGCTACTCCTAATTTCGGTGCTGATACTCCTTCATGTATGCATAACCCATACAAATACACACATACACATATATATATATCTACACATATACACACATACGCATATGCATATACACACATTCCATTTTAGTGTAAACCTAACTTTAAAGCATTTAATAGTTATTATAACCTTACTTCGTTGTCAAGTTTTTGAATTCTCGTATACTTGTATTTTGATTTGTCATTTCAGCACATGTGACAGCGTTTCCCCTTTACGAAGGGTGGTTAATTAATTTGAACTTTTTAAAACCTTTATTCTACAATCTACATTATCACTTGATAAGACACCAGAGGTGTTGAAACAAAATGGCTATTTTTGTAGTGATTGTATAACATTTATGTTATAATTTTTAAATAAATAAATTATATTCGCTCTACTCTGTATTGAGCACTCTTTTAAGAATATTAATTGTTGGTTATTGGAATTTATTCCGTATTCACCAATCATATACGTGTATGTGTGTGTGTATATGTATATATATATATATTAGAGTTTGTCTGACGATCGCAAAAGCGTGAAACCCAGGGTCACAAACTCACATCTATCCAACCATATATGTTAGTTCTATCTGATATTGAGCGCTTTCTAATAAGTACCGTGCATATTATATATATATATATATACACTTTTCTGACACATATATATATATATATATATATATATAATTAAAAAAGAAACCACGCATACTTCTTATAATATGTAAGATAGATAGGTTAATAAAACAAAGACAAACGAAAGAGTATCAATATAATCAGTACGAAAAACATTTATTTAATATTTAATAAATGTTTTTCATTCTGATCATATTGGTACCGTTTCGTTTTGCTTTATTGACTAACCTATTTTACAAGCACACGCATAATTACAACCACATCCCAAACTGTCATGGATATGTCCAGAACAAAAAATACCCATCACATTAATAATTCTGAAGCAGGTATATATAAGCTGTTACACCTGCTCTTCATAATACACTGGGGAAACTTCTAAAAAAAAAAAAAAAAAAAAAAAAAAAAAAATCTAAAAACAAACAGAACAATTTATCAAATGCATTAAAGATATATAGAGATGGCGCTGTCGAATTTTATCAAAATATAAATCTGCATCTTGGATTTTTTCAAATATTTCCATTCCTGAGAGAATTGCTCCATTCCAAACCAAAATACATGACTATCAATTTGGTAAAAAATTAAAAGAAAACGATTAAATTCATAACCTCTTGTGATTTAAAACATATATATATATATATATATATATTAGTTGGCTACTCATATTCGGTAATACTCGTCTACTAGAGCTGCTAGCGAATTCCTTTTGAAGACGCCCGCTCAGGCGCATTTGTGTTTGTTCAATAGCCAATGAACCACCTGTGGCTGAAACTATGTTGAGAAGACCGTAGTTACAGTTTCTGTGAGAGCGTGTTATCTAGCGTGATCAACAATCTAAACAAGGCCAACACGCCCAATGTCACTGACAAGTCTTGGGTCAACCAGTGGTATGGTTTTCAGACACTTTCTAATATATATATATATATATATATATATATATATATATATATATATATATATAACACAAATATAACATACCTGAAAACTGTATTTTATTATATATATATATATATATATATATATATATATATATACAACTTTATCATATACTAAAATAATTTAAATGTTAAGTGCGTATAAAACAATTCAACATCATTTATGTGATTTTGTTTATTAGACATTGAATTATGTCACTTAGCATCTTCCATATTTTACCTAGACATTTCAGTTAGCCTGATGAATATTTATGAGCGTCTCTGAAAATTTTGACAAAATAACAACATTTTTACTTTTGTTTACAAATATTTGTCGCAAAATAAAGTCGTCACATTTGCCTTTATAAAGTCCATACAAGACAAAACGCGTTGGCTAAGTTTTCCTTTTGCTCCACCTCCTCTCTTTTACTGTTTATTATATATATATATATATATATAATAATCTTATAAATATAAGTAATATACTCATCCGGAAAAAACAGTAGGTGTTTTGGCTTGTAAATTAACAAACCATTACCCAAGAAAAAATAAGGAATAAAAAAAGAAAGAACTAAGAACATGTAATTTAGGCGAAAACAATCGCTCATAGTCCAAAGAAAAAAACCTCTAACAGGAGTGAAGCAAAAATAACTAAGCAAAGTGCTCAATACACTAAGTATAGCAAATCTAACTATGAACCTAAAGAGCCAGGCAAACCTACGCGGATCGTCAGGGTACGCTGGCCAGTGTACTCTGACGATCCGAATAGGTGAAACCTAGGTAGGTTTGCTTGGCTCTTTTGGTTCATATATATATATATATATATATATATATATATATATATATATATATATATATATGAGGAATATTGGAGAGAGAATATAGTAGTATGCGTGCAAAAAAAAAAAAGATATTAACATTTATGAATTGTATGTTTGATACACGTGTGTGGGAGTTCAGTCACTAGAGGGAAAGCCATTGCCATGCTCGGGGGAGGTACCGGTTGGCGTTGTCATTTCTACCACATCCTAACTATAAAGATACGCTTATTAAAATGACGAAGACAATAAGGGTCCCATTTTATAGGCGCTTAACACCGCCCACTAACGACTTCTTGCCGAAACTGGCGAAACTGTGTGGAGATAACCCACAGGTCCGATGAACGATCGTCTTTTCGTTTTCTATCGTAGATTCGTTTGGAATGAACTACGGTATATTTAAATGCTCCCGACCAGTTTCTTTTCCGATCAGCTTTTTTCTCCCTTTTTATTTGCCAAGGAATAAAGCCCGCCCGAACAATTGCATTGAAAATATTTTTAGAAAAGGCAGAGGGAAGACACGTTACGGCAGTTGGGGAAAGTGACGGAAGCCGAAATGCCAGGTCAGGACCGATTATCTTGCAAGAACATCAGGCGGCAATGTTATTGTAAAATAAAGCAAGGGGGAAACCGCTTGTTCTTTTAAGAATTACGGGGTTACAAGCAAAGAGGGGAAACAAAATCAAACTGAATAACGGGAAGTGGGGCCACTGCCTTAGAGACTACAGCACGGCAGGCGGCACACAACATTCGGAACAAAATGCGTCAAGGGAACGTCCTCACGAAACACCGACTCTCGCCAACTGCTGGTTTCCCCGTTGCTTTTATTGACACGTGACAGTTCACAAGACCAGGATCTAGATAAGTTGCAGAGAGGCTCTTATGTAGATATGTCAAGCTGTTCTGATGCTAATGAGGAAAACCTGGACGCGATAAGCTTCGACAGAGAAGTACGCACGCAACACGTGGTCTCTTTTGCGTCTGTACGGACAAATATTCAATGCACGGACGAATGGTAGATTTAAAAATGTGTAAGATGGATTTCGACGAGAAGAATCGACTGGTACGATGCAGTAAAGCAACCTTCTTAGCAGCGGACCGAGCAAATGATCCAACAATATAACTCCACTTCATGTCTGTTGAAAACGTGGGACCAAGAAGGAACGATGAGTTGTTTTCCTGGTGGTTAGCATCAGCCATGTTGATGGATGAGAAAATGACCCTCCATGACGCTTCGAGCAATCCTGAGAGAATTGGAAACCCTACCGGGATTTAGCAATGGCGGACACAATTTTAACAACATAAGATACACAGATGACACAGTACTGATAGCAAACAGGGAAAAGAAATTACAAAATCTCCTACAGAAAGTAGCAAAGGAAGAGTGGGAAAAAGGGACTAAGCATAAACTACAAGAAAACGGAGTGTATGGTTGTTAGTAAGAAGATGAGCCCGAAATGCGATCTCAAGGGTCGGTAATACTAGAATCAAACAGACGCGGAAGTTTAAATATCTGGGCAGCGTCTTGACAGACGACGCAAAGTGCGACATTGGGGATTTGTAGGCGTATTGGGTTGGCCAAGGACACATTTCAAAAGCTGGGAAGAGTACTGACAGACAGGAGAATATCTTTACGGCAGCGAATGTTGGACGATTTCGTCGAAGATGAAGAGAAATCGAGGCGATGCGGTTCTACAGAAGAATGCTAAGGATATCATGGACCGAGCGTGTGAGCAACGATGAGATATTAGAGAAGTTGCAAGCAAGGAGGAGGCTTATACTTAATATCAAGGAAAGGCAGCTGAAGTTTCTGGGACACATAATGAAGGAGGAGGCTCTGGAGAATCTGAAACTCACGGGTCAAATAGTGAAAAGGAAAACAACACATGATATACCTGGCAGGGTTAAGCAAGTGGGTGACTGTGGTCTGGGGGAGGTTGCAGAGGGAAGGAACTTGTTGAAAGCTGCAAGAGATAGAGGCAGGTGGAGAGCCATGATCGCCTACGTCCTAAACAAGGAGGAGGCTTATACTTAATATCAGACAGAGGTAGCTGAAGTTCCTGGGACACATAATGAGAAAGGAGGGCCTGGAGAATCAGATACTCACAGGTCGAGTAGAGGGAAAGAGAGACAAGGGTAAACAACGTGTGACATACCTGGCGGACTTAAGCAAGTGGATGACAGAACGGGGTCTGGAGGAGGTAGCAGAGGGAAGGAACTTGTTGAGAGCTGCAAGAGATAGAAGGAGGTGGAGAGCAATGATCGCCTACACCCTGAAAGGACATGGCACATAAAAGGAAAGAAGCTTCGTTCTGGAGGCGTTAAAAGTAATTTTTCTGCCCCAGTTAACAATTTGATTGGGGGTCACTTTCGAGGGTCAGATGCGAGTTTTACTTTGCTGGATCTATAGGATATACTATAAAGGTAGGAGTAAACAGTAGTGTCATCAGTATAAATTACCACGTTGAGAAATGATAACATCGAGAAGATCGTTGATTAAGATAGGAAACAAGAAGAAAGGTCGAAGGACACAGCCGTGGAGGCGCATTAACTTGAGATAATCTGGAAGCGTGGGCCGGTCAGCACGTCTTCGATACACGATTTTGTTAAGAACGACTGGATTAAGTCAAATAACCAGTCATGAAAGAATCTAGACCTGAGTGGACATTGATTTTGTTCCGTTTTCCGTCTGGTAAAAGCTTTTTTTTTCCGAATTGATTTTTCTCTCTTTGTGGCTGACTAAACCTTTCCGGACCATAAAAAGATTTTTCGACCTCGTCCTCATGAGTCACCAGCGTAACGACTGTCAAGAGGCCTGTCAGATTAACCGAATAGAAAAGCCTTTCTCAATCGCCTGACTTCAATTCAATCGAACATTTACGACAAGTATTAAAAGCATAATTGTGATTTCGCTGGCGAAATATTATTTCTGGTGCGACATGGCCCTCAATATTTAAATTAAAATCAGATGTATTATCAATCGATTAAGGGACACGCTTTCTTTGTGTTTCTTCTTTCCCTTTTGTTCGATCGTTTTCAGCGATTTTTAAGACAATTTTTTTTCTACAATAACAATGTTTATAATCGCTATCTATAAAAGACAGGATGTGTGTGTGTAACGAATGCACGGCTGCAATTTTTGACGGATTTGCACCAAAATTTACATGCACATGCTCCAAGTTAGCGGGAAAGGCCAACAACGACTTTGCATTTCCCAACTCCCATCGATAGTGGAAATAATCGATTTTCCATGCTTCTACGGCAGTTTGCATGTAGTTTACAGCCATTTTCTACTGGCCAGAGTGATAGCTAATAGCTGGCTGCCACGAATAGGCAGGAAGATTCTATTGGCCAGCATGAGAGCCAACAGCTGACTGACACAAATGTATGCTAGCATGCAAAAAAAATCGATAGCTGCATTCGTTACAAGTGGGAAAAATTTAAATCTGCATGGCATTTTACTCCAATTGGCTCATTTGCTTGCTTAAACTCAACATTGATTCTGATTCCGTAGAACTGGGTTGGGTGTGAAAAAGTATGTTGTTAACATTCTTTTTTCGTTCGTTTTTTCCAGTGACCAGTCATTTTTTAAAGCTGATCGTTTTGTGTTCATTTTGTTTAGTTCTTTTTTCGTAATAGATTTAATGTTTAGCATAGAGCTTCGAAAAAATAGGCAAGAAGTAAGGCATGTAGCAACATCAGCACGGCAAAGAGCACTCCTTTAAAGGCAAGGAAGGGCAAAAATATTTTAAGTCAAGTGATAGCGATTCCTGTACGAGTCGTACGATTTTTGAATCAAGCACGGGCAACACCGCGCCATGCTGCTAGTTTGGAAATAATGGAAATTAACTGCGAAATCCGGCGAAAGTCAACCAAGAGATAAAAATAATTTTTTTGTATAGAAAGTAAGGACCTACGTAGATAGAACTGCTTTTAAGTGGCGGCAGAAGAATCATCGTTGGACTTTTAAAAGTTAAGCTTAAATATTAATGCAATACTTAAATGCAGTGATCAATTTTGAGTTCTTCTGTAGTTTATTGTTTCATATCACATACGGCAGGAGTATGCCTCGCAAAAAGAAATGTCCGCCAACGGAAGCCAAGATTGCAATCAAAAGAGCCAAGGCTGCAGCGAGGTAAAGTAAGTCCCGTGCAAATGAGAGCCCAGATCGAACGGCAGCCAGAGCTTCCAATGCTGAGATTCTTAGGGACTCTCAAACTCCTGTATAAGTCGAAGCCTGAATCAAGAGCCCTTCGCAGGAGGTAGCTTAAACGCTGTCCGATAGGGTGGCTTTTAAGCTAATATATGCAGAAATGTTAACAACAAAAGACAATACGCCATAAACTTAGCCACTCATAATACCACAACATTTTGAAAAAATGACTTTACTAATTAAGCACTAAATAATATAGGTTGAAAATTAAAATTGAAAATTAAACTCCTTATTTGATGCGTCATTCACCTGCCAGGAGCTCTTCTGTGAGTTTTTTCGTTGGGGTTGGTTAAAAGAGCAAGTCTACTAAATCCAACCGTTTGATCGGGGCTCTCAACCAAGACCTTGGAAGAAGCTGAAGGGCGAATACAAGAAGTTATGTCTTCCATACCACAAGAGTTCCTGGTGAAGTCAGTTGATGCGATTCCTGGACGACTGGTGTCCATATCGAATTTTAAACAAAACCTCCTACCAAAAGCTTTCCTCTTAACGCGTCATTTAGACGACAGTTTAGCCATCGCACCCTTTATATCCGTTAAAACGATGCTGTTTTTAATTAATGCCTCGTTTAGACGACAATTTACCCATCGCACCCTTTACATTCGTTAACATGAGATATTGCTGTTTTTCATTAATGTGTCGTTTAGACGACAATTTACCCATCGCACCCCGTATGCGTCTATTCACCTGTTCGTTCCTGTGTACACGAGGAAGCATTATGTGTAAAAACGTTATTTACACATATTTACTTCTTGTAACCGTTTAACGGGTCGACACAACGGATCACATAAGAGACGTCTCTCTCTCTCTCTCTTTCTTTGTGGCGATTGGTACGGTGCTTTTGATCTGATGGTCGGTGAATTATGACTTCTGGTCAAGCGTCCGGTGCTGGGTCGAAACGCTTGCAGCTAGAAACTTCTTCATACCTCCGCAAAGGAGACGTCACCGGTGACCCCCAACCCTCACTCGTCGCCTCCAGCTGAACGGTCAGCCGTTATTAGAAAGTGAAAACGTGGGTTCAAAGGCTTTTGTCTGGTTAAGAAGAGCTGGTCGGATGGACCCGGCTGTGTCCATTCGAAGAATAAAAAGAAATGACTACTTGTTAAGGAACCGATTTCACATGAGACCTGTTTTAAAATTGGTAGCCAACAGATGATACGATAACCTTAAGAATAAAAATACGCGTAAAAATAAAATTCCTATTCCCTGAATTGTATTTAGAAATGCAGAAAAAATTATGCACATCATTTTTGCAGCTATGCATGGTCAGATGATCGCTTAAAGCGCTGATTCTACAGTAAACTGAAGATAGGATGCTTATACACAGAAAACACTTGTGTGTGTGTGTGTGTATATATATATATATATATATATATATATATATATATATATACACACACAAGTGAATATTGAAGTCAACATTCAGAGGCAACAAGCTGTTACAACATGAAACAGACTGTCGCCAATGAATGTTAACTTCAATGCTGACTTTTATATTTATATACGCTCGCTCTGATATTGAGCACTTTATCCCATAAATATAGCACACCTTAAAACTATATATATATATATATATATATATATATATATATATATATATGTGTGTGTGTGTGTGAAAATATTGTAGAAAATAGGAAAGAAACTGGTTTGGTAAATAATCCAAAGTTCCTTGGTATTTTTGTAATTATTTTTAAAAAATAGTGCTCGATACGAAAGTAGAGCATAAATATAATTATTTATTTAAAAATATGATTCCAACACGCTACATAAGAGGTATGCTTCTAAACAATAAAAACCTATTAAACAACCGGCAAGAATTAACGGTTTTCTGCCGACACAACCGAACTTACGCTCTGAATAACTAGCTAAAAACTCGCATACAAAAAAATAAATTTTAAAATCCATAGCACATATACATAGTTTTAATAACCTACAAAAATTGATAACCCTTTATGAAGCCGTCAAATAACAACCGTTACGGCCTTTTCATATACACAAATCCCTTTCATAAAGAGATATAATAAAAGAATAAAATAAAAATAAATAAATCTCCGTAGACGCTCCAGCCAGACCATGCGAAAACTTCCTCCGTCGTAAATTTAGCCACCCCCACCTTACCGTGACCGGGCATCTATGAAAGTAACTCTATACTGATACAAATTATTAACACCCCACCCCTGCCGATTCCAAACAATCCGCCCTTGATGTTACCATGGAAATTTTTGATTTCAATTCTGACCATACTATTAAAACTCGTAAATTTCAGAAATAAGTTCATTCGCAAAAAATTTCGCTTGAAGATGGAACAGAGCCTACTTTAACTCAAGTTAATTCAAATATTATTTTAAAGTTTTCGGCTCTTGTTTTGAAACATGAGACCTCTTATGTAGCGAGTTGTACGTTTCGGTCGTTGTACGCTCCGGCCTTCTTCAGTTGCTTGGAATGTCGAATTGAACCCTTTATTTCGCTCACTGGGGTAGACTGTGTTTGATGGATGTCAGTTATCAGTTATCTCCTGTTAATTTTTCCTCTGAAAGTTCTCCACTCCCTTCACCGGGTATTGAACTCACACTCATTGGGTCCTGTCACTGAATCTAACCAACGCCTTTATCCACTGGGCCAATACCATTTCGTTTATTTATTGTCTCGTTTCTATTAATGCCATAAAAGTAATGTGCCAAATAGGTACATTTGACAACGAACGGTATTTAGTCACCCCTACGAGGGCATCATGTGGCACAAGGCCGGTTTAACGTAGTGTTTCCGAGCCCTTAGGCTCGGGCAAAAATATGCCCTTTGAACCCTTATAAACGGGTTCAGGGTCGGTCTACCACCCTGAAAGAGACTCCGCCCTTCGGCGTAGCCTCCTTCGGGTTCCTCCCCGCCGGTAGGCAGAGAGTTCAACCGATCAGCCGGTCGCCCTACTTCGCACTGAACTCTGACATTTGACAACGAACTGTTCACTCAGATATCCAGTGGAATATATATATATATATATATATATTGCCGTTCTTTGTTATGGCCTCCCTTTCCCAGTGACCCCAAGAGCGAAGCTCCCTGGAGTTCCAACACCTGTAGACCCAACCTTGGCGGTAAGGTCGAGGTGGGAGGACTAGACTGAACGGGAAGAACCCCCCTCCCCCGGGAGACCACAACAGCGGAATAGACAAAGATTTACACAATCTCAACGGCCAAGCCGGCAAAAGAGGGAAGCGCCAGTCGGACTGGTGTAAACAAGGCGGACCTTGACAGATCAAGCATCTGCCTCGATTGAGTTTCTAGGCGAGTTCTCGACTCCTCAAGGGGCATGAAAGGAAATATTTAATTCGTCTACATAAGATATACTGTGTTCAATTTCATTTATACTATCATTCAGTATCGTCGATGGCTTTTACCCTACCATTTAAACCTTTTAACAACATTTACCAATAATTTTATCGTTATCCATTTTTTTTATTTATTGGTAGCAGTAACGTAACATTTTTTCTTTTATGGACAAGGACATATTTTCAAATTTGTAGGAAAAGAATTTCGAGTCATGTTTTTGGTTAAGTAGTGAATAATAAAAAAAAATTATTAGTTTTATTCTATTTATTGAAACATTTCTGTTATTGTTATTAAAAAAAATAATAGGTCGAAGTGGTACATTTGATAAGGAACTGTTCCCGTATAACATATACATGGTCGTCCCTTGCCATGATAGGGGTCCTACTTGTCATTGATCCCAAAAGCCTGGGCTTTTAACTCCTATAGGGTCACCCATGGCAGTAAGATCAAAGAGGAAGAAGCAGTCTGAACGTGACCAACCCACGATGACCCCAACTGCGGAATAGACAAAAATCTATACAATCTCAACGGCCAAGCCGGCAGAAGAGGAAAGCGCCAGTCGGACTGGCGTAAACAAAGCAGACCTTGACAGATCAAATTCGCATTTATTATATAGATGATAATAAAGAAAAAATAGGTTGTTTATTGAGTTAACATGTTTCACTTTTCTTCAAACTTCGTCAGAGATTGAGAGAAAACAAAGACACAGAATTCTGTTATTTTCAATTTAGTGTGGTTTGATTTTCATTGGTCAGTCATATATCAAATGGATTATAACTATAATTCTATACGTATGTAAGTTGGTAAAAGATATAATTTGTCTACGTGTGCCTCGGATGGTAATGTGTATTCGTATGTGTGTATGTCTCTTAGGTACATACAAGTACTAACTAGGCTCAGCGTTGCTTAACTTCGATGATATTACGAAAACTGGTCTTTCCATATGTTACGTCCGTAAGCCAGATTTACTGGAATACCAACATATCTTCATCAATTTATTCATATCTAAGGGCTTGTAACAGACGTTTGTGTCGAAATAATAACTCCCTTCAAATTTGAACGACTCAGGAAGAAAGAAAGGAATTCGCAATCCTATGTGAAATTTTCTTTGGACTAATGAAGAAAACCTTGCCTTCAGAGAAATTAGTTGATCAGTTGAGAAGAAAAGAATTCTTTATATATATATATATATATATAGATATATATATAAAATGAGGAGAGAAATTAATCAGAGAAGACTCTCTGCAGTCATATGAAAGGTTTCGTTTCAGTTTCTCGCGACCAGCGTTGAACTTCTCGCCAATCATATTATCGGCCTCTAACCAGCACGCAGTACTTCAAACAATTTTCTCTCAACAATCCAAGAAAGCTAATTATTTCAAACTATCTCTCTTCGTCTACTTTTGAATGTATCCCTTCGTTGAGCAACGAACTCTCTTGCCTTTATCTTAAATATTTTTTAATATTTTATGTCAGATCAGTTAATCTGTTGTATGAACATTTCCTCGTCATGATAATACGTTAAACCCACAGACTTAATTCTGATTTATTTTTTTTTTCCTGAAACGAGCTACTGACACTATTTAAAGCAATCGTGAATACATTTTTTATTAATCTTGTGGGTAAATCAACTGTTCTTTTTAACCCCTAAGCCCGACACCACCATCATCCTACTGCACAACACAGCACTGACTAACATCGAACCTACGAATTTCCACATTTGGACTTCGACAAAACAGTCCTAAAAGAAAGATTTCCAATTCTTTAAAAGCCTGTAAAAAAAAAAAAAAATTACTCATCACCCACAGAAGTTGCCAAGTTTCGACATATAAATAATCACGAAGTTGTCCCACCTCCAACAAATATGGCGGCAGGTAACAAAACGCTACACGAGTACAAATATTGTGTTTGAACAGCATGAGCAGCGATAAGAAACAAAAAACGCGATGAACGCAGTCAAGGGTGACAACAGTAGCAGTAGTCTCACATTAGGTTTTAAGCTCCAAATTCTACATTCAGTGGATTCAAGCGTTGGTTCGTGAATTTGGTGCAATAATAGTAACTGTGGGTTCGATTTCTGGTTTGGACAGTGTGTACTTGGACTCAGGGGAAACAAGGCGAGCAATAATTAAGCACCACTAAAAAATAAAGATGAGGACAATAGTCTGCAAGTAAATAGTTTAAATGAAACATTAATACATACAGTGGCGTAATGGATTGAGGATCGGATTGAGGAATCGGAGAGCCGAGTTCGAATTGCACTCAAATCCATTACATTCACTTACGTGCTAATTCTCGTGGTAAAGGTATGAATCCTCTTCCACCCCGCCAGCTATGGGTAAATATTAGGACAGATTCTATAGCTTTGGGTGACAAGTGGTCTACCGCAGAAAGAAATGGCAGCTTACCGCGGGGAAAAAAATCTGCCCCCTCAGTCATGTAACGAATGATATATGATCGCCTAAGTGTGTATCACTCACTGAAGTCAATCATTCAGCTGGATAGTGTCAACTTGGATTCAGTGGTAACGGAATAATTCAAAGATCGTCAATCGCCTGATGAAACCCGGGGGGCACAAAGACTGAAACGCTGTGGTATCAAACATCAACAACAATGAGGAGATTCAACCAAATGTAAATAATTTTAAACAAGTTCTCTATTACTTGCTCTTTCTTTCACTTCCTTCTCAGTAATTTAGTCTTTCTTTTTCTATCATTCCCTCTTTCTCATTTCTCCTCCTCTCCAATAATTCAGTCTAGCATTTCCTCTCTTTCTCATTTCTCCCCAATAATCTAGTCTAGCATTTCCTCTCTTTCTCATTTCTCCCCAATAATCTAGTCTAGCATGTCCTTTCTTTCTCATTTCTCCTCCTCCTTCTCCCCAATAATCTAGTCTAGCATTTCCTCTCTTTGTCTCACTCCTCTTCCTTCTCAATAAGTTAGTCTTTTTCTTTCCCTATCATTCCTTCTTTCTCTCGCTTTTCCTCCTCCCCAGTAATTCTAGTCTTTTCTTTCCCTATCATTCCTTCTTTCTCCCACTTTTCCTCTTCCCCAGTAATCGAGTCTCTTTCTTTCTATAATATTCTCTCATTCTCACTGCTCCTCTTCAGTAATTTAATCTTTCTCTATCACTCTCTCCTTCTCACTATATTTTAATAATAGTTTTAAATATTTTTCCCTGATTCATTTTCTGTCTTCGCTTATCACTTACCATTTTATCTCTAAAAAAATTCCCTCCCTCTTCATCACCCCCCTCTCTCTCTCATTGGGTTCCTCACTTCTCTTCCGGATCCTAACGGCCATTCCATTTATATCTAAAATGGTTTCCATTCTCTCATTAGTAATTAAACATTTTCTTTCTCTCCTGCATTTTTCTTTCATCACTCTCTCTGAGAGTGAGACAGAGCAAGAGTTATATATATATATATATATATATACACACACACACACACACATACATACCGAGAGAGAGAGAGAGATAGAGAAAGACCGACAGGGGGAGATAGAGAAAGAGAGAGAATGACGGACAGAGATAGAGAGAGAGAGAATGACGGAGACAGAGAAAGAGCGATATATATATACGCACGGTGGAGTAATGGATATCGGCTTGGATTGAGGAATCGGAGAGCCGAGTTTGAATTCCAGTCGAATCCATTACATTCACTTACGTGCTAATATCCTTGGGAAAGGTATGAATCCTCTTCTTCTCCCTCCAGCTAGGGGTAAAATAGCAGGACAGACTGGGTTCTATAGCCTTGGATGGCAACTGGTCTAGGAGAAAGACAACTCTGAATTCAAAACCTGCGGAGGGTCTTTTGGGAACCTTGTGGCATTCGGTGCAACAGGTCTCTGTATTCGTCCCTCCAAAAAGTGTGGATGATCCTGCACGAGGCCTTCACCACTATAATCAAATCTCATGTGCCGGTGTCGGGCTGTCGGTTTCCTGGAAACTGATCTGCTTGACCCTCATACGTCGAATCTCGACGGGAGAGTCGATCATATATATATATACACACATACAGAGAGAGAGAGAGAGAGAGAGAAAATGACGGACAGAGAGAGAGAGAAAATGAAGGACAGAGAGAGAGAGAAAATGAAGGAAAGAGAGAGAGAGAAAAAGAAAAACAGACGGACAGAGAGAGAGAGAAAGAAAGACGGACGGACGGACAGAGAGAGAGAGAGAAAGAAAGACGGACGGACGGACAGAGAGAGAGAGAGAGAGAAAGAAAGACGGACGGACAGAGAGAGAGAGAGAAAGAAAGACGGACGGACGGACAGAGAGAGAGAGAGAAAGAAAGACGGACGGACGGACAGAGAGAGAGAGAGAAAGAAAGACGGACGGACGGACAGAGAGAGAGAGAGAAAGAAAGACGGACGGACGGACAGAGAGAGAGAGAAAGAAAGACGGACGGACGGACAGAGAGAGAGAGAGAAAGAAAGACGGACGGACGGACGGAGAGAGAGAGAGAAAGAAAGACGGACGGACGGACGGAGAGAGAGAGAGAAAGAAAGAAAGACGGACGGACGGAGACAGAGAGAGAAAGAAAGAAAGACGGACGGACGGGCAGACAGAGAGAGAGAGAAAGAAAGAAAGACGGACGGACAGACAGAGAGAGAGAGAAAGAAAGAAAGAAAGACGGACGGACAGACAGAGAGAGAGAGAAAGAAAGAAAGACGGACGGACAGACAGAGAGAGAGAGAAAGAAAGAAAGACTGACGGACAGAGAAAGAAAGAAAGAAAGAAAGAAAGAAAGAAAGAAAGACGGACGGACAGAGAGAGAAAGAAAGACGGACGGACAGAGAGAGAAAGAAAGACGGACGGACAGAGAGAGAAAGAAAGACGGACGGACAGAGAGAGAAAGAAAGACGGACGGACAGAGAGAGAAAGAAAGACGGACGGACAGAGAGAGAAAGACGGACGGACAGAGAGAGAAAGAAAGACGGACGGACAGAGAGAGAAAGAAAGACGGACGGACAGAGAGAGAAAGAAAGACGGACGGACAGAGAGAGAAAGAAAGACGGGCGGACAGAGAGAGAAAGAAAGACGGGCGGACAGAGAGAGAAAGAAAGAAAGACGGACAGAGAGAGAAAGAAAGAAAGACGGACAGAGAGAGAAAGAAAGAAAGACGGACAGAGACAAAGACCAACAGAGATCGAGAGAGAGAGACAGAAAGAAAGACAGAGAGACAGAAAGAAAGACAGACAGACAGACAGAGTGAAAGAATCTTTTTTCTGCTTGATTATTTTTCTAATTATACTAATGTGAGAGGAGCCGCCCTTTCCAACTCTTCGATCGACAAAACCTAAAAAAAAAAAAAAAAAAAACATGCAGGAAGTGCCGCCATCTTTGTCTCCACGAACGAAGACACGCGAAACGCTTACTTTCGACGCAAATGTCGCACCAGTTTATCCTCTCCTACACAAATGCACTCAGTGACACCCATGCCAATCAATATTCGAATTAACGTAGATCATTAGAGCAATATCAGTTTCGCTTTATATTTGCTTAACAACAAGATACCTACGCGATAAAAAAAAAAGTCTTCATTTGTTGATCCAGATTTCACTGAAAAAAATCCATTTTCATCGACAAGTTCAGCCGGAATTCTGACTTCTCAGTTCGTGACACGTGTTAATAAGCCAAAGAATATATATATATATATATATATATATATATAAAACAAAAAAAATACTAAAACTAAAGTCTACCTACAGGTGTTCTCAAACAGTGCGTGGGGACTATTTCTCCAAGTGGAAGAGAAAAGCTCTTACATTTTTTTGTTTTTTTATTAACAGAAGTTTGTTTACACGCGGATTTTATTTAAATTTCTGTATATCGAAGTCTGCTTCAGTTTATCTCTTCAATAATTAGTTATGAATTAAAACAAATCACTGTACATAGATTCAAATTCAGTTTTCTGTTGCTATTAAAAGGATGAAATTCAAATATAAAAATAATACATGTTATTGTTTATGTATGAATATGGAAAAGAATTACAATTTTTAATAATATATTCATATTCTATGGTATTCATCATTTGAGTCGGGTGGGGTTGGTGGAAATGACATTCTAACTTATGGCGAAAAGGGAGGATTGGGCCAAAATGTTGAGAACCACTGGTCGAAAGAATGATGATATTCTATATATATATATATATATATATATATATATATATATATGGAGAGGGAGAGACAGACAGAGATAGATAGATAGAGACAATAGAGAAACAGAGAGACAATAGAGAAACAGAGAGACAATAGAGAAACAGAGACAATAGAGACAGAGGGACAATAGAGAGACAGAGGGACAATAGAGAGACAGACATAGATAGAGGGGGAGACAGATAGATAGACAGAGAGATAGATAGACAGAGAGATAGATAGACAGAGAGATAGATAGACAGAGAGATAGATAGGAGAGACGGACAGATAGATAGAAGGAGAGACGGACAGATAGATAGAAGGAGAGACGGACAGATAGATAGAAGGAGAGACGGACAGATACATAGACAGAGGGACAATAGAGAGACTGAGAGACAGACACAGATAGAGGGAGAGACAAATAGATAGATAGATAGATAGATAGATAGATAGATAGAAGGAGAGACGGACAGATAGATAGAAGGAGAGACGGACAGATAGATAGAAGGAGAGACGGACAGATAGAGAGACGGACAGATAGAGAGACAGAGAGACAATAGAGAGACAATAGAGAGACTGAGAGACAATAGAGAGACTGAGAGACAATATAGAGACTGACATAGATTGATAGAGAGACAGACATAGATTGATAGAGAGACAGACATAAATAGAGAGATAGATATAGATGTCCGTGATATCGACAGATAGATACAGATATCCATGATATAGCTAGCATATACGGTTTCACGGATAGTATTTGTAATGCCGGGTTTCACGCTTTCGCGATCTTCAGAAAACGCGTAAACATGAAACCCGTGATAAACTACTATCCATTAAACAGTATATATAAATATATATATACACACACACACACACACACAAGTATAGGATTGGTGTATACGGAATAAATTCCAATAGCCAACAAATACTATTCTTAAAAGAGGGCTCAATACAGAGTAAAGCAAATATTATTTATTCGAAAATTATAACATTATAAAATCACCACAAAAATGTTAAACAACGTTTTCCCTATAGAGTGGAGGTTTGGTTGATTCCAATCTTTAAAAACTCTTTATTCTACATTCAACACCATCACTTGATATGACACCAGAAGTGTTGAAACAAAATGGCTATATTTGTAGTGATTTTATGACATATTTATGTTATAATTTTCGAATAAAATATATATATATATATATACAATTTGTATAATAATATATATATATTTTATATATATATATATATATATACAATTTATATAATAATATATATATAATTTATTTTATATATATATATATATATATAAAGATATTTTTATTAAATATTTTACATTGCGACACGGAAATTTCTATATTTACAGACAATGTTTTTATCTCGTCATCAGGCAATTTTCGTAACTTTGCTTGGGTGAAAAAATGAAAAAAAGAAAACGATGCCTTCCAAATGCTTACCAAAGTATTAAAAAGAATATCGCTAGAAAGAAAAGAGTACTGAACTGTTACGTAATATCAGTCTTCCTAGATGGCAGTGAATGCTGGACAATCTCTTCTCAGATGAAGAAGAGACTTGAAGCAAAAGAAACAAAGAAAAGAGTACTGAACTGTTACGTAATATCAGTCCTCCTATATGGCAATGAATGCTGGACAATCTCCTCACGGATGAAGAAGAGACTTGAGGCAACAGAAACAAAGAAAAGAGTACTGAACTGTTACGTAATATCAGTCCTCCTATATGACAGTGAATGCTGGACAATCTCCTCACAGATGAAGAAGAGACTTGAAGCAACAGAAACAAAGAAAAGAGTACTGAACTGTTACGTAATATCAGTCCTCCTATATGGCAGTGAATGCTGGACAATCTCCTCACAGATGAAGAAGAGACTTGAAGCAACAGAAACAAAGAAAAGAGTACTGAACTGTTACGTAATATCAGTCCTCCTATATGGCAGTGAATGCAGGACAATCTCCTCACAGATGAAGAAGAGACTTGAAGCAACAGAAACAAAGAAAAGAGTACTGAACTGTTACGTAATATCAGTCCTCCTATATGGAAGTGAATGCTGGACAATCTCCTCACAGATGAAGAAGAGACTTGAAGCAACAGAAACAAAGAAAAGAGTACTGAACTGTTACGTAATATCAGTCCTCCTATATGGAAGTGAATGCTGGATGATCTCTTCATAGATGAAGAAGAGACTTGAAGCGGCAGAAATATTTTTCTAAAGAAACCACGAATTTTTACACAAAATGGAGACAAGGACACTTAGTTAACATCTAACGAGGCAGTTGTAATTTCTAGAAACCATAAAGAGGAAAGAAAGCTTGGAAAATCTGATACTCACTTGACAGATTGAAGGCAATCAGAGACAGAGGAAAACAACGCATAACCTACTGAGTTTGAGCAAATGGATGCCGGAACCTCGTTTAGGAGAAATAACAGAAAGACATCTATTAAGGCAATTTACTTGCCCCCTCCCCCCAACTGAATAACATTGTGACACAAAGGTCGGTTTTTAACGTGAGGACTCGAGTGTTTCTTCCGTTGGTCTAAGCTGGTCATACCACCTGTGCCAGTTAAGCGCTACAAAGGGCAGGAAATTGCGGAGATTCATTTTTTTGAAGGGATATGTCACATAGAAAAAGGCCAGCCACAGTACCGAGGTCGCCTTTAATAGATCATTTATTGGTTTGGTTTCGTTTACGGCATATCAACCTCAATGCCGACAAGGCTTGTAACAATTTTTCCAAAAATGTATTGCTGGTATTAAAACCTATTTTTACACCTTCATAGTGTTGTGACCCCTTTTAGGAGGGGTAAACTATTTGCCCATAGCTGAGATTCTGACAGGTGATACCACCTGGGGTTAGGATGGATCTGGGAACACCAGAAATTAAGAGTTGGTTCTACGCTTCTCAAAACCTCCTGATCAAAGTGTGACGTTACCCTGGTCCTGCTTCTGTGCTATCCTGTGACGATCTAACCCTTTTCTGGTTCGGATGGAAATCTGGTTAGATTCGATATCAGCTTTGTCGTTCCCAGCTCGCTTCCAATGTCTGGTTACCGAAGTAACTGATTTGATTTCTAGTCTAACCTACCCACGTTGTGATTTGATCTTAGGTAGACGAAATCAATCAGGCGTTGGGCCGTAGTGCAAGCTGAATCCGGGGCAAAGGTGATACCGCACAAGTATATGTAAAAGAAAATAATGTAACTCAAAAGATTCAAATGTGTTGAAAAAAAATAACAAGTTTCTTTATATCTGCTTGCTGAATACAGGACTGCATCTTTCTCCCAAACCGCTTTTATGGATTCGTGACACTGTGTTTCTTAGGCGAGTCTTAATATCTTAAGTTGTTTTTCAATAAACTGGTTTTTGGTATCTTCAGGCGATATTCGTAAAACTTGTTTTGGTGGTGTGAGTCTAAGTCGTTCTTAAAAAAAATTGTTTTTGGTTAGAAGTCTAAATCGGAATGCGTGGAAATCTTTCAGTCAGCTCCTGCAAGGCTGGTCTCCGAGCTCACAGCTCAGCTGCAACTCAACTCTGTGACTCCAACTGTCACCAACTGTATCCTCCAATTGTCGGGGACATTCGTTTATATGGACGCCGACCAAAACCGGGTGGGGGCCTGTCGTGGTTTGGGTTCCTCGATAACTCCAAATCCGCAATAATGATTTTCTTTGTTTTCCGACAGGAAAATTTATCACTTCCCATTTTTGGAAGTCAATTACTTTCTGTCCTCATAAAATCTTCCTTTCTCATATTGGTATCTCACACCAATCCCCTCAGAGGGCATCAACAGATTTCCCTACTTTCTCATATATTTACTTTCGCCCATCGCTCACGCCACCATTCAGCCAATGAACCCTCGGCAGTGTGGGTGTGGCTAGACTGGCCTCAGTTTACAATTAACGCTCAAAGAAAAAAATTTCTTCCCTTTTCTTTCTTTTCCATCGGCCAGAATTCTTATGAATCGTACTGTGGACATTAAATTTTGACGATAAAATTTTGTTTTTATTAGGTTATCGATCTTTTTTTTTAATCATGCAGAGTTTCTCGGATCCGTAATGAGAAAGTATTAGATTCTCCCAGCCTTTCTAACAGATCGAATAGAGTTAAAGAGAGACAAGGGAAAGCAACGCATGACATACCTGGCGGGATTAAGCAAGTGGATGACGAAATGTGGTCTGGGGGAGGTGGAAAAACGACGAAAGTTATTGAGAACTACAAGAGATAGGCGATCATAGCTCTCCACTTCCCCTACGTTCTGAAAGGACAGGGAACATGATAAGAATCTCCAAATTCTAGCTAATTTTTGGAGGTACCTATTATAAACTGATCTCTCGATGGGAGCCAAAACAATTTTGGAGGTACCTGATCCCTCGATGGGAGCCAAAACAATTTTGGACGTACCTGATCTCTCGATGGGAGCCAAAACAATTTTGGACGTACCTGATCTCTCGATGGGAGCCAAAACACTTACGCTGATACGACATGATTTATTAAACTATAAAATTAAATAAATTTAAATTCGTATTCTGTAATACCCTTTTTCACATAAGCACTAGAGTTTACTAATTTTTTTAAAAAATTTCTTTTTGTTTACATTTATGAATTTACGTTGTTTGAGCATATTTGGAATAATTTTACAAAGTGGACCTCTATATTAATTTTTATGAACATTAATCAAACGAAAATTAGATGCTCGTGATCTAGAGTGCTTAATTTATAAATATCAGGGTGGCCAGAAAGTCCTGCTCCTTTAGGAAGCGGAAAGAAAACAACAAAGTTTGACATCTCTCCGGTGGAATTTCCAAGGAGTATTGCAGCTTGTTCCACACGGCGCGCCATCAACGCTAAATTACCAGCAAAGGTTAACACGTGGAGTCAGGCACTTGCTGGAGGATATACAGGGAGCCGGACATTTTACCTGCATCTTTAGCTATGGATCGTATGTATTTAGTTCCATTTGAGGTCAGGTGAACATTTAGATACATTAGGTTCCTTTTCAGTTTTTCTAGTTGAATTTTCAAGTATATTGTATATAATTCTGTTACAATAAAAATTATGTTTTATATGCGTACTGCCTTATTAAAATTGTGATGTGTTAGAATTGGGGGTTCCTGTATGATAGATTGGGTGGGGGTGGTACGAAAGCCTTGCACACGTCTTGTCTATGGTATTAAGTCACAACCTTTATTTGCAGCGAGTTCCAATTAAATGTCATAAATAAATGCATTTACAATGAAGAAGTAAAAAAAAAAAAACGAAATAAAATTTATATTTCAGAATACTAGATTGGCCAGAAAGTCCTCTCTTACTGAGGAAGCGGAAAGAAATGTTGTTTCCATGGAGTACTGCATTTCCAGCTTGTTCTACACGGTCGCGTCATCAACGCTAAATTGTATTGTAAGCAGCTGGACCGAGTGTACGACAAACTAAGAATGGAGTGTCTTGCTTTGGTCAATCGAAATCGGGCTTCGTTTCGGCAAGACAATTCGATTTCACACACTGCCAAGTTGTCTAAGGAGAAGTTCAAACAGATGGACGGTGTTAAGAGTCTTCCACATCCACCATGCATTCCCGACGCTGCTCCGAGTGACTATGGCTTATTCTGCTCAGTGGCACACTTCCTCCGCGACTAAAGATTCAACACTTTTGATGAAGTGAAAGAAGATTGTTTACAGTGTTTTTTTTTTTGTTTCTTTCTTTCTTTCTTTTATTTAAAGCCAGCTGATTGGTATCTGGGACAAATTCGTATGCTGGCTGATCGTTGGCAGAAGATCGCCGGCAATGATGAACTTTAATGTGAAGAATAAATGTTGGTGTTGCTCCATAAAATATTCTTGTTTTCTTTCCGCTTCCTAAAAGTCTGAATGGGTTTTATAGCCTTGGATGGAAACTATGTAGCCCTAAATGAAAAATATTTTTTTTTTAAATTATTCCTGAAAAGATTGACTACATCGGTTCAAAATTCCGAGAACTCTGTCGTGAGAAGAGTTATTGAAAAATCGCCATTTTATTATTAATTCCACTTGTTTTGTCTTCTATTAGAGGAACGGTTGAGTTATGGATTGCTGCTAAGGTTGAGGAGTCGGAGAGCCGAGTTTGAATTCCAGTCGATTTCTTTGCATTCATTTAAGTGCTAATACTCTTGGGAAAAGTATGGATCCAACTCTTTCCCCCCAACTATGGATAAATAGTAGGACAGTCTGGGTTTTATAGCCTTGGGTGCCAACCAGTTTATGAGAAGGAAAACTCTGAATTCAAAACTTTATGTAGACATGGCGAAGCACACACTATACAGCTAAAGAAAATGGTTGTTCGCATTGGGTCTATGATCTCGACCACGGTCGACATATTTTTTATTGTTCTTTTTCATTAATGATGACCTTTTTTCATATCCTCTGACACTCGGTAACCTCTTGCGCCTGAGTGGCTTTATTGCCTTTTTTTTGGAATATATATAACTTCTTTTCTGCATTTTTTGACAGAAATACAGTCGGAAGCTGATGAAATGAAAGCGATTTCGGGGGCCAATAAATCCTCATCAGCAGCATGAAGAAAACGTCTTTAAAATTCCCACCGCAAGTAGATGTTCAAAATCTTCCAATGCTGTTCCCGGATATTTTTCCTGTTCTGGTCACGTCTTTCGATTAAACTGAGTATTTGTGCCTCCGGTGGTCTAATAAGCAGAAACGAGACCGTCTTCGTTAGACGCAGGTCGTAAGAGACTTGCGACAAATGTTATTTGACCGGAGACACATTGAAACCCTAGGCGGTTTTGTCGGTATCCATTTGGAGAGAAAATGATAGAAATGGAAATAATGAGTTTAAATGACAGTCGAGAGAGAGAAAGAAAAAGAAAGAAAGAAAAAGCAAGAAAAAGAAAAAAAAGGCAAATAGAAAAGGTGGAAAAGAAGAAGCGAGAAAGAAAGAAAGAAAGAACGAAAGGAGAGAGAGAGAAAGAAAGAAAGAAAGAACGAAAGGAGAGAGAGAGAACGAAAGGAAAGAAAGAACGAAAGGAAAGAGAGAGAGAACGAAAGGAAAGAGAGAGAGAACGAAAGGAAAGAAAGAACGAACGAAAAGAGAACGAAAGGAAAGAAAGAACGAACGAAAAGAGAACGAAAGGAAAGAAAGAACGAACGAAAAGAGAACGAAAGGAAAGAAAGAACGAAAGGAAAGAAAGAACGAAAGGAAAGAAAGAACGAAAGGAAAGAAAGAACGAAAGGAAAGAAAGAACGAAAGGAAAGAAAGAACGAAAAGAAAGAGAACGAACGAAAAGAAAGAGAACGAACGAAAAGAAAGAGAACGAACGAAAAGAAAGAGAACGAACGAAAAGAAAGAGAACGAACGAAAAGAAAGAGAACGAACGAAAAGAAAGAGAACGAACGAAAAGAAAGAGAACGAACGAAAAGAAAGAGAAAGAACGAAAAGAAAGAGAAAGAACGAAAAGAAAGAGAAAGAAAGAACGAAAAGAGAAAGAAAGAACGAAAAGAGAAAGAAAGAACGAAAAGAGAAAGAAAGAACGAAAAGAGAAAGAAAGAACGAAAAGAGAAAGAAAGAACGAAAAGAGAAAGAAAGAACGAAAAGAGAAAGAAAGAACGAAAAGAGAAAGAAAGAACGAAAAGAGAAAGAAAGAACGAAAAGAGAAAGAAAGAACGAAAAGAGAAAGAAAGAACGAAAAGAGAAAGAAAGAACGAAAAGAGAAAGAAAGAACGAAAAGAGAAAGAAAGAACGAAAAGAGAAAGAAAGAACGAAAAGAGAAAGAAAGAACGAAAAGAGAAAGAAAGAACGAAAAGAGAAAGAAAGAACGAAAAGAGAAAGAAAGAACGAAAAGAGAAAGAAAGAACGAAAAGAGAAAGAAAGAACGAAAAGAGAAAGAAAGAACGAAAAGAGAAAGAAAGAACGAAAAGAGAAAGAAAGAACGAAAAGAGAAAGAAAGAACGAAAAGAGAAAGAAAGAACGAAAAGAGAAAGAAAGAACGAAAAGAGAAAGAAAGAACGAAAATAGAAAGAGAACGAAAATAGAAAGAAAGAACGAAAAGAGAGAAAGAAAGAACGAAAAGAGAGAGAGAGAACGAAAAGAGAGAGAGAGAGAACGAAAAGAGAGAGAGAGAGAGAACGAAAAGAGAGAGAGAGAGAGAACGAAAAGAGAGACAGAGAGAGAGAGAACGAAAAGAAAACGAATAGAGAGAGAGAGAGAACGAAAAGAGAGAGAGAGAACGAAAAGAGCGAGAGAGAACGAAAAGAGCGAGAGAGAACGAAAAGAGCGAGAGAGAACGAAAAGAGCGAGAGAGAACGAAAAGAGCGAGAGAGAACGAAAAGAGAGGTAGAGAGAGAACGAAAAGAGAGGTAGAGAGAGAACGAAAAGAGAGGTAGAGAGAGAACGAAAAGAGAGGTAGAGAGAGAACGAAAAGAGAGGTAGAGAACGAAAAGAGAGGTAGAGAACGAACGAAAAGAGAGGTAGAGAGAGAACGAAAAGAGAGGTAGAGAGAGAACGAAAAGAGAGGTAGAGAGAGAACGAAAAGAGAGGTAGAGAGTAAGAACGAAAAGAGAGGTAGAGAGTAAGAACGAAAAGAGAGGTAGAGAGTAAGAACGAAAAGAGAGGTAGAGAGTAAGAACGAAAAGAGAGGTAGAGAGTAAGAACGAAAAGAGAGGTAGAGAGTAAGAACGAAAAGAGAGGTAGAGAGTAAGAACGAAAAGAGAGGTAGAGAGTAAGAACGAAAAGAGAGGTAGAGAGTAAGAACGAAAAGAGAGGTAGAGAGTAAGAACGAAAAGAGAGGTAGAGAGTAAGAACGAAAAGAGAGGTAGAGAGTAAGAACGAAAATAGAGGTAGAGAGTAAGAACGAAAATAGAGGTAGAGAGAGAGAGTAAGAACGAAAATAGAGGTAGAGAGAGAGAGTAAGAACGAAAATAGAGGTAGAGAGAGAGAGTAAGAACGAAAATAGAGGTAGAGAGAGAGAGTAAGAACGAAAATAGAGGTAGAGAGAGAGAGTAAGAACGAAAATAGAGGTAGAGAGAGAGAGTAAGAACGAAAATAGAGGTAGAGAGAGAGTAAGAACGAAAAGAGAGGTAGAGAGAGAGTAAGAACGAAAAGAGAGGTAGAGAGAGAGAAAGAACGAAAAGAGAGGTAGAGAGAGAGAAAGAACGAAAATAGAGATAGAGAGAGCGAAAGAACGAAAATAGAGATAGAGAGAGAGGAAGAAAAGAAAAGATAGAGAGAGTGAGAAAGAAAAATGCGTGTCGATAATCATACGATCCGGAATAATTCCTTAAAACATGTTTTTCTTGAATTATGTTCCTTTTTTCATAATAAATATTATGTCAAAAACGCCTGATAATTATGCACCAACCCAATAGCTACCGTTAGAAGTTTAATAAAAACCAAAACATCTGAAACGCCATATATATATATATATATATATATATATATATAATTTTCTTTAAACTATTTCTAAAACAATAACAATTACGTCAGGAGTATCCAGTATTAGTGAAGTCAGGAGTTACTTTGCCAATCTGACTATTTTAAGAAACGAGTTTGATACTTTTCAATCGAGTGTAGCAAATAACTGTTCGACGAATGAATACCAAAAGTTTTCTCTATGGAATCTGATAGATTCCTTCATAACCATTTTTCGGTTATTTTCTGTAATCCAAATATATTAGCTAAAGTTTTAACCTTGAGTAAATTGTAACGGAATGCATTTTAATTTACTTAACGTGAAAGAAACAAGTAATACACCTACTTTGCCTTCTTCATAACATATAGAGTTTAATTCTACTTAGGACGTAATTACATTTTTCTCCTACATTATATATATATATATATATATATATATATATATATATATATGGAAATGGATTGGATTCAATAACGTTTAAATAAATAATTATATATACATATATAGTTCTTCACTGGTAGCGCACTGTGTATGTCGTTAGTTTGTTTTGTTTTGTTTTACGGCATATCAAAACTCCAATGGGTCATTTAATGCCGACATTTTTTTTCTTGGTAATATTTTTGTTTTGTCAAAAATCTATTTCTGGTAATATTTTGTTTTTTCTCAAAAATGTATAGCTGCTAATATTTTAAAACATGTATTGCCGGTAATTTTTTTTTTAAACGTATATCTCGCAGGATGTGTGTGTGTGTGTGTGTGTGTGTGTGTGTGTGTGTGTGTGTGTGTGTGTAACGAATGCACGGCCGCAATTTTCGACGGATTTCCACCAAAATTTACATGCACATGCTCCAAGTTAGCGAGAAGGCCAAGACTGACTTTGCATTTCCCAACTCCCATCGATAGTGAAAATAATTGATTTTTTCATGCATCTACGACAGTTTTCATGTAGTTTGCGGCCATTTTCTACTGGCCAGAGTGAGAGCCAATAGCTGGCTGCCACGAATAGGCAGGAAGATTCTATTGGCCAGCGTGAGAGCCAACAGCTGACTGACACGAATGTTAACTAACATGCTAGCATGGAAAAAAAAAATCGATAGCTGCATTCGTCACAAGTGGGAAAAATTTAAATCTGCATGGTACTTTACTCCAATTGGCTCATTCGCTTGCTTAAACTCAACGGTGATTCTGATTCCGCAGAACTGGGTTGAGTGTGAAGAAGTATTTGTTGTTAACATTCTTTTTTCATTCGGTTTTTCCAGTTACGAGTCTTTTTTTTAAAGCTGATCGTTTTGTGTTCATTTTGTTTAGTTCTTTTTTCGTAACAGATTTAATGTTTAGTATAGAGCTTCGAAAAAATTGGCAGTGTGAGATAGGCAAGAAGTAAGGCATGTAGCAACATCAGCACGGCAAAGGGCACTCCATTAAAGGCAAGGAAGGGCAAAAATATTTTAAGTCAAGTGATAGCGATTGCTGTATGAGTCGTACGATTTTTGAATCAAGGATGGGCAACGCTGGGCCATGCTACTAGTCTGGTAATATTTTTTTTTCAAAAATATATTGCTGGTAATAGTTTGTTTTTTTTTTCTTCTAAAATTTATTTCTGGTAATAATTTTTTACAAAGTATTTCTGATATTAAAACCTATTTTTATGCTTTTATAATACTTTTTACCTCAGTTTTGGGGTTAACTATTTGCCCATAGCTGGGACCCTAACAGGTGCTACCACCGCGGGTCAGGGTGGACCTGGGAACACCAACAATTAAAAGGTGGTTCCATGCTTATCAAAACCTCCTCATCAGAGGCCTTGCTGTTGGACGTAATTTATCATTTTACCCAAGACGCTGTATGCCGTTAAGTGATGTATATACATATATATTCGTATATGTGAAGGATATTTGAAAATATATATTACATGTGTATATTTGTATTAAATGTATACGTTTATATTTGGAATTATATATATATATATATATATATATATATGTATGTGTGTGTGTTTGGCCAACAACATTACTTTGAACATGTTTTGTTGAATATGACAAACAAGGAAAATTTGATTATTTTTTTTTTTTTTTTTTTAGTTTTTCTAATATTCTTAAATTTTTCTCCGTTTGCTGGGGCTAATGGAGTATAAAAATTGTCCGTAGTGTCTATTGTCTTAAGAACACTCGGCCACTGCTTTAGCCATTTTTAAGGGCTTTTCAGGTTTGTTTGTTTAAGATGTTGTGAAATGTCTATTATGTCGCAGCGTTTATACCGAGCCCTCGAGCGTGGCTGAAATTCGACTTTCTAAGAATGTGCTAGACGATTTTATGAAACTTCGAGCACATTATTTGCGTTGCTAAATCCATACAATGAATGCGAAAAATGTCTGCGTCACGCTTTTCAATTAAAGGGACATAACTCTCTAACTTTTAAATATTTCATCTTTTTCACCTGGAAGCAGAGATCCTTACTGGTCCAGAAAAAGAAAAAAGAAGGAAAGAGATTTAATTCCAAGAATCTCCTTAATTCTTCCAGTTCTTCCATTGGAATTTCAAAATACTTCAGTCCCCAGAGAGAGTTGTCTGTGCAATGTCAATAAAAGACAATCGCTGAAAGTAACTGGAGTTTATCTGATGGAACCCTGCTTTTCTAATGGCCAGCTCTATATTGGTTGTTCAAGGGTCGAGAATAGAAACTGACCCCGAATTGGAAAACTAAAAATGTTGTCTATCATTGAGCTTTGCAATAAGTTCCAAATAGACAAATTATATCATTGTTTTGATAAAAACTATTGTTTGTAAAATATTGTTCAAGTTTAATACGATTTAATATATATTCAAATGCATGAAATTTCATTGTTGGTCCGAAGGCCCAATCAAAGAACCCTACGAAAATGCCGTACGAGAGGGCTGCTTTTAAACAAGCAAGATATATATTTCCTTAAAAACAATGAACTACTCAACTATCATAACAGTACGGTATAATTATTAATATTTAAGTTTTACAACGGTCAGTTTTCCGTTTGCATCTGACAATGGCATCAAGCATTGTCTCTTTGACGTTGATTCAAAATTCGACCTTTTGTTAAAATATAAGGTTGCAAATTTCGTTCATAGGACGGCCAATATGAAATGGCAATTAAAAGATTAAAAAAGTGGATCTTGTTGAAAAATAAGTGTTTTAATAAGTGTGTATATATATATATATATATATATATATATATATACACACCGGTAAAAATCCAAGTAGATCCTAATATATTTATTATAGAGTATATAAGTGAATTACAAAAATGAAAACCAAATTACCCCCATTCAGATGGCCATTTCGTCCCCCGAGAGATTTTCCCTGGGACTTGGCAATGCAAACACATTTATTAAAGAAATGAATCCTAACGTTTTCATAAAAACATTAGAATACATTTCTTTAACAAATATATTTGCATTGACAAGTCCCAGGGAGAATCTCCCGGGTACGAAATGGCCATCCTATATATATATATATATATATATATATATATATATATATGTATATATATATAGTAAAAAGAAGAGAAAAAATATATTATGATTTATAAAAAGCGTAATATTTTTTTTTTTTTTTAAATCCACATTACAAACAAAAATGTTTGCGGTTCCTCACTTCTTTTTGTTATATACACTTTTCTCTCGTTAGAACTACTATAACCTCTTATATATATATATACATATAACACACACTTCGGGGTAGTGTAATGGTTAGCAAGCTTATATCTAGCGATCAGTTACGACTGAAAAGTGAGGTCGATCCTCACTAGGTGCCCAATAATTTCGACTTTGTGCCACATCTAAGCTACGCTTAGAAAATAACTATATATATATATATATATATATATATATATAAGCAGCATAACCCGTTTTCGACCGAATTTTTAATTACTGGGAATTTTTACGGTTCAGTTGGTGCAGTTTAAGTTTAAAGTTAGCCCCCCCCCCGCCACTCGAAATTCAATATTAGTAACAATTGGGTGCAACTGAGACACATCGCCAAATGAGGGCGATAACTATTTGAATCGGGGTTAGTCCTGAAATGGGCCCATTTTTTTTCACTGGGGTAGATTGTTCTAGTTCCACGTGCCATGTTTAATGGATGTCACTTATCAGTTATCTCTTGTTAATTCCCCTCTCCACTGCCTTAACCGGGTATTGAACTCACACTCTTTGGGTTCTGTCACTGGATCTAACCAACGCCTTTATCCACTGTGCCATGTGTCCTTGAGAACACATGGCAAAGCGAGCGAAGACAAAGGGTTCAGTTCGACATTCCAATCACCCGAAGAAGGCCGGAGTGTACAACGGCCGAAACGTTGTGATAAATATGGCAACAAAGATGAGGACAATAGACCGAATAATGTAAATAGTGTACATAGTACCTCATCTCAGAAATATAGACTTATATAAAAAAAAGTATCTTTATAATTTTTTAGTGTTTTAATTTGTTTGAGGATTCACTATCTGCCCAAAGCTGGAACCCGAACAGGTGCTACCACATCTCTCTATGTATCTATCTATCTCTGTATCTATCTATCTATCTCTGTATCTATCTATCTATCTCTGTATCTATCTATCTATCTCTGTATCTATCTATCTATCTCTGTATCTATCTATCTATCTCTGTATCTATCTATCTATCTATCTATCTATCTCTGTATCTATCTATCTATCTATCTATCTATCTATCTATCTCTGTATCTATCTATCTATCTATCTATCTATCTCTGTATCTATCTATCTATCTATCTATCTATCTCTGTATCTATCTATCTATCTATCTATCTATCTATCTCTGTATCTATCTATCTATCTATCTATCTCTGTATCTATCTATCTATCTATCTATCTATCTCTGTATCTATCTATCTATCTATCTATCTATCTATCTCTGTATCTATCTATCTATCTATCTATCTATCTATCTCTGTATCTATCTATCTATCTATCTATCTCTGTATCTATCTATCTATCTATCTATCTCTGTATCTATCTATCTATCTATCTATCTCTGTATCTATCTATCTATCTCTGTATCTATCTATCTATCTCTGTATCTATCTATCTATCTCTGTATCTATCTATCTATCTCTGTATCTATCTATCTATCTCTGTATCTATCTATCTATCTCTGTATCTATCTATCTATCTATCTCTGTATCTATCTATCTATCTATCTCTGTATCTATCTATCTATCTATCTCTGTATCTATCTATCTATCTATCTCTGTATCTATCTATTTATCTATCACTGTATCTTTATAACTTTTCTAGTGTTTTAATTTTTTGGGTATTTACCATCTGCCCATAGCTGGGACCCGAACAGGTGCTACCACCTCGGATTAGGGCAGACCTGGGAACAACACTCAAAACCTCCCGATCAGAGCCTTTGCTGCCGGATGTAGTTTAGCGTTGTGAAAGAAACGAGAATGTTGGACAGATGAATCTATTAAAAACCACTCCATAGAGGCAATGGGCAGACTCCGCCAGGGAGGAGAGGGAATGATAGAATATGGCACAGACTTCCTCGAGTGTAACTCACCAAGTCAGGAGTTGGATGAATCGTTAAGTGTTCGGCATACTTACTTTATTACATGTTCAGGTTGAAACTCTAAAAGGCAGAATCCATTTTTACCTGCGTTCTTACCGAAAGGTGATAGAATATCTTGCTTCTGGCATATCGTGATGGTTGACGAAAAAGAAAATGTATTGAGAGAGTATAAGTTTAGTCACACAACACTCCCATGATTATAAATCAGACAGTGATAGATAGCCGGATAGAGAGAGAGAAAGAGAGACACAGATACAGTGCCATATATATATATATATATATATATATATATATATATATAATGAAAAACAAACCACTTTAAGGTACCATTACGATAATTTATTTCGCCTAAATCCTTTTTTAAGGATTCAGGATCATCAGGTAAAACTTCCAACAACGAATTGACAGGAAAAATGGGATTCTATATATATATATATATATATACACACACACACAGTGCCGGACAGATATATATATATATATATATATATATATATATATATATATATAGATAATATTAGTGGTAAATATACATATATATGCAAAATCCACAGGTGCATATACACACATGTATATTTTTTGAATAAAAAATTCCGAGAGGATAGAATCCAGGTAGAACTCAATGTCCAGGACAGAGTAAGGATATAATAAAAAGGCTTAAACACTAATATTCCATGGTCATAATTTATTCCATTGGAATCGTAAATACGATCCAATTCATCAGACCTACAAATTCAAAAAGAAAACAGAAAAAAACCTACCCCGGAAATAAAAATAGAATTTAGAGAGAGTGTAATTATTAGAGTGTGGGACGAATGTTAGTTCATAAGAGATTCATCAATAGCTTGCAGTCCCGTCTAATTAATCCCTCCAAATCTGAGTTGGGATTAATTTCCAAGAGTATTATTAAGAAAATAACTTCATGTGTCCTGGAGAAATACCCTGCTAACCTTTGGAAAGACTCGACCGAGACGATTAAATGGTTCCGAAAGATCCCTAGCAAAAGAAGAGCCACTTTCATCCAATTTGACATCTTGGATTTTTACCCTTCTATTTCGGAGGAACTATTAAGTAGCAGCCTTAATTTCGCCAAAGGATATACCGAAATAACGGATAATGATCTGAACATCATTTTAGCGTCAAGAAGATCAATACTTACATACAATGACGCTACTTGGGTGAAGAAGAATAATGGTAGTTTCGATGTACCTATGGGAGCCTTTGATTCCGCCCAAATTGCAGATCTGGTGGGCATATATATTCTCGACACCTTGAGTAGAGTAGTTAACCTTAGCCAAGTCGGAATTTATAGAGATGACGGCCTAATCATTGTCCCAAATAGCAATGGCCCCTTGACTTCTAGCTTACATAAGAAGATAATTAGGGCCTTCAAATACTTAGGCCTTAAAATTGAAATATCTTCCAGCCTGAAAATAGTCAACTTTTTGGATATTACACTCAATCTATCTAATTATACCTTTAAACCCTTCCATAAAGTTGATCAAACACCCCTATATATCAACGTCCACTCTAACCACCCTAAACATGTGATTAACCACATCCCTAAAACTGTGAATACTAGAATAAATAAGCTATCTTCTAGCCAAAAAATCTTTAATGATAATAAATTTATATACAATCAGGCCCTCAAAAATAGTGGTTTTAGACAGGAATTAAACTATAACGGAGAACTTGTAAATCAGAACAATAACAGATCTAAAAATAGAAAGAGGAAGGTAATATGGTTCAACCCCCCATATTGCATGCTCTCTAACATTGATATAGGAAGTTTTTTTCTGAAATTAATTGATAAACATTTTCACAGTAAACATCGATTAAGTAAAATTTTCAATAGGAAGACTCTGAAAATTAGTTACTCATGCGTTAGAAATATGGAGAATATCATATCTTCCCATAATTGCAGAATACTTAGAAACTACCATTGTAATGTAACTCAATCAAGTAACCCTACCTGCAATT
>OZ010614.1:48086984-48119484 GCA_963932145.1 Acanthosepion lycidas
CGAGAAGAGAGAAAGAAAAGAGCGAGAAGAGAGAAAGAAAAGAGCGAGAAGAGAGAAAGAAAAGAGCGAGAAGAGAGAAAGAAAAGAGCGAGAAGAGAGAAAGAAAAGAGCGAGAAGAGAGAAAGAAAAGAGCGAGAAGAGAAAGAAAAGAGCGAGAAGAGAGAAAGAAAAGAGCGAGAAGAGAGAAAGAAAAGAGCGAGAAGAGAGAAAGAAAAGAGCGAGAAGAGAGAAAGAAAAGAGCGAGAAGAGAGAAAGAAAAGAGCGAGAAGAGAGAAAGAAAAGAGCGAGAAGAGAGGTAGAGAGTGAAAGAAAAATGATAGAGAGAGAAAGAAAAGCAGGGGGAAAAGAGAGGGAGGGAGAAAGATTAATAAACAGATTAAGATAGATTTGCACATGCACTAAACAGATTTGCTCAGTTTTTGATATTAGTTTGGGGCAAAAATAATAACGTAATAATGTCGTTTTTTTGACGTTAAAAATATGTCAAAAAACAACATTATTACGTCATTATTTTTGCACCAACCTAATAGATATGATAAGAGATCTTTACCTACAAATCCAGCCGCTCAGATAATCCCTATTAATTCGCTAATAAACTCGAAGATATCACAATTACCACCAACCTAACCACATCGTCTTCTATAAGACATATAAAAAAAACTAATAAATATGATCCAAATTCATCTGTCTATATTTCTGAGATGAGGTATTATGTACACTATTTACATTATTCGGACTATTGTCCTCATCTTTGTCGCCATATTTATTACAACGTTTCAGCCTTTCAGTATCTGTCTATATTTCTGAGATGAGGTATTATGTACACTATTTATATTATTCTGACTATTATCCTCATCTTTGTTGCCATATTTATCACAATGTTTCGGCAATTGTACGCTCCGGTCTTCTTCAGGTAGTTGTAATGTCGAAACTGAACTCTTTATTTCACTTGCTGGGGTAGACTGTTCTAGTTCCACGTGCCATATCTAATGGATGCCAGTTATCAGTTATCTCATGTTAATTTACCTCTCCATGTGCTCCACTGCCTTAACCAGATATTGAACTCACAACTCTTTTCGTCCTGTCACTGGATCTAACCAACGCATTTATCCACTGTGTCATGTGTCCTTTATATATATATATATATATATATATAGAGAGAGAGAGAGAGAGAGAGAGACAGAGAGACAGAGAGAGAGTTCCAACAACTTGGACCGATTTTAAAGTTAATTCACATTTAAAATTCAAGTCATTGGAACACCGTTTACAGGGTGCGGCTGGTATTTGAGAACATACAGATTTAAGATTAATACTGCTTCCCACTAACTTCTAATGCTTTTATTTTTCAGAAATCAAGAATGGCAAACTTTATGATAACAAATGAAATGAAACGGCATGCTGTGATTGTGGCATTAAAGACTGATCATAGCAATTTGGGTATTGGACGTTTCCTCAGAGTTGCAAGATCGTTTGTCCACAATATATGAAAGAGTTAGAAGATGCTGACAGTTCCCCAATAATCTGTATCAAAACGTAAAAGACATTCTGCACATTCTGATAAAGTGAGACCATCCGAATTTATTCAGGAAGTCAAGCAGAATGAAAACCGAGGTCAATCAATGAGGTCAATTGCCAAAAAGCTGCATCTGTCTGAAAAAACAATCAGGAATGTTCATGAAGACATTCGATACAAGTCCTACGTGATGAAGAGAGGCCAATTTATGTCTGAAAAAACAAAAGAAAACCGTTTAAACAGATCAAACAGGCTTTTAAACAAACTTAAAAATCCTTCAGAAGCTGGTGTGATTTGGTCTTTCTCAGATGAGAAAAATTTTGATCAGGCTCAAAAACTTAACAGAAGAAATGACAGATAGCTTTGTCCAGATACTTCTGAGGTGCCAAGAGTGATGCACACAAAATTTCCAAGTGTTATGATAAGGGGTGTTGTTAGCAATGACGGACATGTTATGCCACCACACTTAGAGTAAGTGTCTTAGAGTAAATGCTGCTGCTTACATTGAGGTTCTAGAAACAGTTGTCACCCCCTGGACTGACAAACATATGCAACGGCAGACCTTACATATTTCAGCAAGACTCGGATCCATCCCACAAGGCTCTACGACCACAAGAATGGATGGCTGACCATTTGTACGACCACATCACACCCAACATTTGGCTTTCTAACTCTCCAGATCTCAATCCACTAGTGGAGCGTTGTTGAGAAGGAGGTTAATAAACAACCTCATAACACCAAATACTCTCTTAAAGCTGCAAAAGTTCGATTCATGTCTGATATAAATAAGGACCAATTAATCAGAGTTTGCAGCCAATTTCGACCTCGTGTAGAGGCAGTTATTGATGCTAGTGGTGGTTTTATTGAATAAAATTAAATAATAGTTAGCTAAATGTCATGTTTACTTATTTGTAATCAAATATAATTATATTCATTTGTTCGGCAAGTTTTTTTTTTTTACTAATCCATAAAATCTGTCCTCAAATACCAGCCGCACCTTGTGTATATATATATATATATATATATATATATATATATATATATATATATGTGTGTGTGTAGAAAATTCCGATAGCGTCTATGAATAAAAGAACAATATGAATAAAGATAAAAAGGAAAACTTATCTTAGCCAATGCGTTTCGATCTTTGAGGGAGTTTATCAAGGCAAACGCAAGGATTTTATTTGTAACAAGTATTTATACACACGATAAAAAATGTTATTGTTTTTTTTCAAATTTTCTGACCTGAGTAACGCTCATAAATATTCATGAGTTTAGCTGAAACATCAGCCGAGCTATGGATGACACGAAGTGATACAATTCTATATCTAATAAAAGAAAGTAAGTGCAAATTAATATTTAAATTATTTTTGCTTGGGATTAATTAATGAGTTCTATATTTTGAATAACATGACTTCATAGGTTTAACAGTTTTTTTTTTTTTGTTTTTGTTTCGTTTTAAAACATTTTTGGTGTCATGCATATTGGTTTGGAAAAGTAGTAATTATTTCAACAATGGAAATATTGGAAACCTTCATTCGATATCGGCCCTCTCGAAAATTTTCCCTTTAACTTATTTCTCTTTTGATAAGTCTTTAATTCGAAAGTTGTGGTTGAATTTATTATTTTTATAACTAATGCATTATTTGATAAATTATTGTGTGTAAGATCCCTTTTGTGTTCATAGATACGTTTTTAAATTTCTGGAAGTTTCCCCAATGTATTATGATGAACAGTTCTGGCAGTTTATTTTATATACCGGGTCTAACAGCATAATTGTCCATCTCACAAAATATTTAATATCTAAAAAAAAAACACTAAACTAATTGAGTCTCTTTTTTTCCAGGTTTGCAGATAAGACATTTGCCATCTTGACACCATTTATCGTAAGAATCACTGAAAGGCTCTTTGCGTTATTCAGCTAGAAAGAGAATAGGATAAAATCATTTTCAGTCAGCCTCACTGTCTTCAGAATTGAGCAATGGTGAGAGGAGAAAGATCATTCAGGCTTTCAGTCATGCTTCCAACATTCATACCCTGGCTTTCATCTTCAAACTACATTCTCTGGAACCATTATGAGAATGGTGAATAAGTTTAAAAAAAAGAGAAAACAGTAGAGAGGGAAACTGGAGCAGAAGGTCACAACAGGAAGAGGGGTCATTGTTTCAACTTAGAGTTAAAGAGATCAATTAGAAATGATCCAACTCAATCCGTAAGACGTTTGGCACGTGAGAGGGGAATTTCAGCTATGACAGTCCAAAGAATAGTGAAAAAAAAAAGACTTGAAAATGAAATCGTATGTGAAACATGTGCGGCACCTTGTTACTTCAGGACAGAAAGTTAGAAGGTTAGAGAGGGCGAAGATCATCTTGAATAAGTTGGAAAATAATCCTGGAATAATATATATATATATATATATACTTGAACTTTATTTCAATCCTTCATGATCCTGAGTTATGATTAATTAATAATGCACGTCATTTTCGTTTATGATCGATTTCATCACGAGTCTTCTGTTAAGCTTAGAGAGTAATTATAGTTTCTTATTGCTCAAATACTCCAATAGTGTTATAAAAACCTCGGAGAATTTCAGTAAGATATATTTAATCATTTCTAAGATACAACAGCTCAAAACTTAATCTAACAATTGAACAATGTTTCTTTTACACAAGGTATTCCTTCTTCAGAATTATTGCTACTAGCAGGCTAAGCCCGCTCGCTATCGCTTCGCAAAGAAAGGTATATTCACTACTTGAAACCTTTGAAACAAAAATTTTAAATGAACATTTCATTCATAAATTAGCTTGCTATAGTTAAGAAAAGTTTTACAAATAGATGCCAACTTGTTGGAGGCCAAGTAAAATGTAAATTTCAAACACTTTTCTGAACTATATAAGACAATATTCCTAAACAGAACTATTTTTGATATGAAAATCAAAACAATTCTCCAATAAAATAACAGTAATTAAGGACAGTTAATTAATGAAATAATTTTTTTTTAAATCAATACGCAAATTAGTTAAAACTGATGAGTGATATTGCCTAGAAGTACATAATATAGAGATTCAGCTTTTAGTGTGTAAAAAGCTCTGTTAAAGGTGTAAATTACTCTAAGAAATTTATACTCTTTATTTATCATCACTCAGTTGTGTCTCTGTCTTCGGGCAGAGTGCGTTCAGGGGCGACTCCGTCAAAGGACAGAGTCGCAACTGAGAATATTATACTGAGAGGTGTCTAGCCCTGGGGAACATCTGCCCGGAGAATTTTTGTTCCTTGCCCGGGTGCACGCACTCGGGCTCCCCACATTAAACCGACCTTGTGTCACAAACTGACCTCGTGCGTGGTCAACTAAATATCATGTAAAAAGCTCTGTCGAGTGGTCCAATCTGATATTTACCGGGCACGGGCATCCCTGTGTTGGTGGTATCACGGCTATGACTAGCTTGGACCGGATCTGACCAGCTATGACTAGCTTAGACCAGCGGCCCGAGTGAAAACACTAGGGTCCCCACGTTAAAAACGGCTTAGAGCAGGTCTGACCAGCTTAGACAAGCTATGACCAGCGTCCCGAGTGAAGATGCTCGGGTCCCCACGTTTAAAACTGACCTTGTATCACGATCTCCGGTCTCTCCGGTGATTTGTAACGCCCTATTTATCATCCTCCAGTTGCGACTGTCTTTGGGCAGAATGCGCCCAGGGGCGGCTGCGTCAAAGGACAGAGTCGCAACAGAGAAAAATTATGCTGAAAGGTGCCGGCCCTCTCACGGCACCATAGCGTGGGCTGCTGGAAATTTTTGTTCCTGGTCCGGGTGTACACGCTCGGGCTCCCCACATTAAACCAACCTTGTGTCACAACGCGACACATCGGCGTCGAGTAATTTATTCATATAGATTCCATAATATAGGGTTTTACTTAATTAGCTATTATGTTTCTCTAACTCTTCAAATGTTGAATGTATAACTAATTATATTTTCCCATCTTTACACTATATTAATCTTATCTTATAAATTGTCCCCTTTTCCGTCACACATGAAATAAAAATAAGGATCTACGTACATCAAATCGTCTTTAAATTAAGTGGCAGCAGAAAAATTATCGTTGAACTTTTAAAAGGTAAGCTTAAACGTTAATTCAATGCAGCGATCAATTTTGAGTTCTTCTGTAGTTTATTGATGCCAATCGCATCTACTCCTCCCTAGCTATTGCGATGATGGCCAAACCAAGAGTCCTCCACAGGCGCTAGCTTAAAATTTTGAGCTAGCTCCTAGGGAGGAGTAGATGCGATAGACATCAATAATTTTGGATACCAAAAGGAAAATAAGAGTTATTCCTCTTGAACCGCCAAACCAATGATAATGGCTAATATATTAATATATATTTTTTTAATCTCGCATAATCTGGCAACCCTGAATTTAAACTCAATGAAAATCGTCCCCTGCGTCTAACTTTTCTAGGGATTTTGAATGAGCTATGAATCATTGAAATTGGACCAGTGGAAGAAGAGGACTTTCTTTGGACACACACACACTGTACTTATATATATATATATATATATGATGGGCATTTTGGTTCGGATCAGATCCATAATAGTTTTGGATGTGATTGTAATTATTTTGATGTTGCTTAGATTGGATAGTGAATGTTTATATATATATATATATATGAGAGAGAGAGAGAGACTCTCGCAGAACTCAGAGTACAACATCTCAGTTCTTAGAGCCGAACAACCAGACTACTAGGACATATATTTTGATTATAGTGGTTAAATCTTTTGATGAACCAACCACACTTTTTAGAAGAGGTGAATACAGGCAACTGCTAAAACGCGTACGACAAGGTCCTCCTCAGGCTTTGAATTCAGAGTTGTTGTACTCCCACCCAGGCAGGCTGCCACCCAGCATGCTGCTGCTATTTATGCATTGCTGGGGTTGGCTTCATACCTTCCCGGGTTGGGGGTGGGATATTTGCACCTAAAATGCAACTAACTCCATCAGAACTCAGACTCATCTCTCCGATTCCACAATTCGAGCTGCTATTACTCCACATACACGCACATATGTGTGAGTGTGTGTGTGTGTACACACAAACACTATGACCATTTCATGCTTACCGTAACGCCTAAAAAACATATAAACCTTACTTATAAATAAAAAAAATAATTTATCATTATTTTATTAGGCTATACGATCGATGCATGGATGCAGGCAAAGGGAGAGACAGACGGTCGGATGCAGGCAAAGGGAGAGACAGACGGTCGGATGCAGGCAAAGGGAGAGACAGACGGGCGGATGCAGGCAAAGGGAGAGACAGACGGGCGGATGCAGGCAAAGGGAGAGACAGACGGGCGCATGCAGGCAAAGGGAGAGACAGACGGGCGGATGCAGGCAAAGGGAGAGACAGACGGTCGGATGCAGGCAAAGGGAGAGACAGACGGGCGGATGCAGGCAAAGGGAGAGACAGACGGGCGGATGCAGGCAAAGGGAGAGACAGACGGGCGGATGCAGGCAAAGGGAGAGACAGACGGGCGGATGCAGGCAAAGGGAGAGACAGACGGGCGGAGGGATATATATGAAGAGACATATGATATAAGCAAATATTTGATCTACTACACATACACTATTTAAAAATACATATATTTGCGTGTTTGTGTGGGTGTATATATTGTGTAGTCTATATACATACATACAAACAGCGAAGAAAATAATCCATAATCCTAACACCATAATTAATACCCTAAGAACAGGAAAAAATTATCTATCTAGCACACACACAAATGTACACGTGCTTGTGTACGCTTGTTTGTATGTGTATATATATGTGCACGTGTGTATACCTGTATACATATACGCATGCATGTATGTGTGTGCATGAAAGCTTATAAATACCGTGATATGTGTATAAATTCAAACAATACATGAAAATGTAATTATGAACATAATCTCCTACAATGAATCCTTTATAGTGCATTAGATACCACCAAACCAGATAGGAGCACAAAATAATCTTTTATGCACCGTGTCCCTTCAGAACGTAGGCGATTATGGCTCTCCACTTCTTCCTGTCCCTTGTAGCTCTCAATAAGTTTTGTCTCTTTGGTGTTTCTGCAGAACCTTGTTCTTCCAGCCACTTGCTTAAGCCCGTTAAGTTTGTCACGCGTTGCTTTCCCTTGTCCATCTTTCACTCTATCCGCCCTGTGAGTATCAGATTATCCAAGCACTCCTTTCTCATAACCTGTCCCATAAATTCCAGCTGCCTCTTCCTGATGTTAAGTATAAGTTTCCTCTTCGTTTTCATCCTCTTCAAAACTTCATCGTTGCTCACATGTTCAGTCCATGGTATTCTTAGCATATGTTATGTCCGTTAAATGGACGAAGATCCGTTGTTCATTATTCCGACTTAAATATTAAGCAAGTGGTCAACTTAATCACCAGTGGTCAAAAAGTATTACCTAATGTTCTACATACGATATTCTGTAAGCTTACAGGAGGGATTAATATTTTGAAAAAAAGAAAAGAAAAAAATAGATCAAAACAACGGAAATCTACTTAATTCCATATGCCTCTTCCTAATGTTATATATCAGGTCATCCCGTAATTTCTGTCCGAATTTCGAATAAAGAAAACAAGTGACCAAATGTTACATTTAATTACAGATTCAATCAACAATGTATTTTCCCTGATTATCTATGACTTCCTTCCATCTATTAACAAGCTTACTAATTCCATTACTGTAAAATTCTTTTGGCTTTGATTCGAAGAACTCCCAAATGTCAGTTTTAACCTCTTCCTGTGTTACAAAAGCTGTTTCTTCCAAATGATTCTGTAAGCTACAAAACAAATGGTAGTTTGAAAGAGCAAGATCGGGAGAATAAGGTGGATGAGGAATTTTCTATCAACCAAGTTCTTCGATCTTTTGTGACGTGATTCTTGCTGTGCGGGGTCGCGCATTGTCCTGATGAAACATCACCCCTTTTCGATTCACTAGAGCAGGGTTTTTTCCTCAAAGCTTGGTTCAAACGCTCTAATTGCTGACAGTATATTTGAGCATTAATTGTTGCATTAGGTGGTAAGAATTCAAAGTGGATTATTCCTTGGCGATCCCACCAGATTGAAAGAAGAACCTTTTGCCCATGAAGTTCCCTTCTCGGCTGTGGCTGAGGTCCTTCCCCTTTACCAAGCCACTGTCTACGGCGCTTAACATTTTGATAAAAGATCCATTTTTCGTCGCCAGTCACAAGTCTATCCAAAAAAGGTGAAAGAAGTTGGCGAGAATGGAGAGAAGAGCAGATGTCAACTCGGGATTTGAGGTTGTTTTCAGACAATTCATGAGGCACCCATTTTCCAAGTTTAGGAACTTTTCCAAGTTGTTGAAGATGACGATGAACAGTTGTATGGTTTGAACCGAGAACCACTGCCAATTCCTCAACTGATAAAGCAGGATTTTCTTCAAACTCAACTGGACGTCCGTTTCGATCATCTTCATGGGTGAAAACCCTTGAAGATGAAGATCGAACCTCTGAATTTTACAAACCGTCTTCTGCAAGTTCTTTCATTCACACATTCTTCTCCATAAAGTGAGTGAATGTTTCTAGCCACTTCGGCTGCTGAGTTTCCTTTCTTGAACTCATAAAGCATTATGTGCCTCAAATGATTCTTGGGTACTTCCACGTTAGCAGGGTTTTAATCAAACAAAATTTAATTTTATTGTTCTCTGAAATAAAATTTGATCAGTTTAAATGCATCTAAACATAAACTCCATTAGACATTATAAAATACTCTTAAATTTCGTTCATTTTAACAAAAAGTTAAAATTTGGACAGAACTTATGGGACGACCTGATAATTTTCTCTTTGCATTCCTCTCTAAAACCTCATCGTTGCTCACATGTTGGGTCCAAATAAAAACATATGTAAATATTTACTTTATCATTTAAGCATTAAAATCAATGATTTATGAAAGAAACCACGAAGTATAACTGTCCTAACTCAAGAAAAAAAAAACTGAAATTAAAAACATGTCTAGAGAAAAAAAAACGGAAATAAAATGGCAACAATAGAAAGGAAAGATGAAAAAGAAAACAAAGGTAAAACGCTAAAATGGAGAAAAAATAACTGACGAAAAGGACAAATAATCACGCAGTGGTAACGATTCTAGTGTTTTATTTTATTTTTATATCCCATGACCTTACAGGACCACGGCTCTCCACTTTACCCTATCCCTTGTAGCTCTCAATATTGTGTTTTATGAGCCATAATATAACTTGGCATTGATAGTGGAGTGGTTTCCTGTTGCCTTCTCCACGGTGGTTTATGGAGACACCACCTCTACTTAGCTGGCCGTTGACTTAGAGAGAATTCTTCCGCCTTTTGTTAGGTCGGATTTTTCATCCTAATGGCTCGCTAACGAGCCGCCTGACACGAAAGAACTTCGGGTGGGGTAGTCGGTTTAGTCGGCGACATTTCGACTGAGCAGTATTTCTTTTCTTTTTATGTGCCATGTCCTTTCAGGACGTAGGCGATCATGGCTCTCCACTCCCTCTATCCCTTGCAGCTCTCAGCAAGCTCCTTCCCTCTGATTCCTCCTCCAAACAACGTTCTGTTATCCACTTGTTTAAGCCCGCTAGGCATGTCATGCATTGTTTTCCCTCTATTCAACCCGTGAGTATCAGATTCTCCAGGCCCTCCTTCCTCATTATGTCACAGAAATTTCACCTGCCTCTTCCTGGTATTAAGTATAAGCCTTCTTCTTGTTTGCACCCTCTCTAAGACCTCATCTTTGCTCGCCCGCTCGGTCTATGATATCCTTAGCATCCTTCTGTAGAACCACATCTCCGCCGTCTCGAGTCTTGTCTTCATCTTTGAGGAAATCGTCCAACATTCGCTGCCATAAAGAAGGAGAGATGTCACGTAACAGCTGAATATTCTTTTCTTTGTTACCAAAGAATTCCTCTTGTCAGGCAACACTCTGCCCAGCTTTTAGAATGTAACCTTGGCCATCCCAATAGGTCTACGGATCTCAGTGTTGCACTTACCGTCCTCTGTCAAGACGCTTCCTAGATATTTAAACTTCCGCGACTGCTTGCTTCTAGTGTTCCCATTATATATATATATATATATATATATATAGATAGATAGATAGATAGATAGATAGATAGATAGATAGATAACTAGACTCGTTTCGAAAAACCCTCGAATTTTTGATTTGCAAATAATCAAATCAATCTCGAGGGAAAAAAAGGTTTTAAAAAAAGAAAGAGCTACAAACATGAACTACTATCGAACAAATCGAAGAGAAGCAAGTCTGAAGCTTAAAAAAAAAACCCGATACGAGTAGACAACTAACAAAAGAGCTCAATATAATCGTAGAGCAGACCTAAATACACCTAGTAAGCCATACTTTCCCTGACGATCCGTTTAGGTGAAACCTAGGTAGGTTTGTCTGGCTCACTAGGTGTATCTATCTATCTATATATATATATATATATATATATATATATATATATATATAGAGAGAGAGAGAGAGAGAGAGAGAGAGTTACCCAGCCCTGAAAATATATATTGTTTTTCTTTTTAAGTTTTAACTTAATAAGTTCCTTTGATCCCTATTAAAACTAAATTGCAATTATTTTACTCGTACTGTACACTATTTACATTATTCGGACGATTTATCACAACGTTTCGGCCGTTGTACGCTCCTGCCTTCTTCAGTTAGTTGGAATGTCGAACTGAACTCTTTATTTCGCTCGCTGGGATAGACTGTTCTCGTTCCACGTGCAATGTTGAATGTATGTCAGTTATCTCCTGTTAATTCAGCTCCCCAACTTCTCCAATACCGTAACCAGGTATTGAACTCACACTCTTTAACCAACGCCTTTATTCACTGGGCCATGTGTCCTTGAAGACATCTGTGTATGAATTTCTGGCATTTATACACCTAATGTCTTAATTCTCCACACGTGACAGTAATTGACGTAATTTTCAGTCAACAGTATGAAAATAACGTTCTCTAAATTCTTCCAGTTGCTAAGGACATTTTGTTTTGTTATTATTAGTTACTTTTAAATAAATTCAGTTCGTTTGTTGCCTTGAAAAAGACCACGTCGGACGAAACGCTTCGGCAACTATTACAGTTTTCCTATTGTCTTTTGCATATATATATATATATATATATATATATATATATATATAGTGAATATGAGAGTTAGCCAACCCTGAAAATTATATATATATATATATATATATATATATATATATATATTTACAAATTAAAATAACTGGTTCGAAAATTAAGTTTAATTTAAAATATGTAACAAAATAAATAGCAATACATCAACATTGTATCATGGAAAAAAAGAGACTGATTACTTACAATTCGAATTTCATGTCAATCTTGCTATTCTCGAAGTAAATGTCATTTAGTGAAAAGTCTGGCAGACTTCAAAAATACGCCTCCATTTCAAAAAACCAAATGTGATATTGTAGGAACGACTAATTTGCCAGTTTAGTAGAAAGAGTGTTGGAGGGTAGGTAGTAAAGAAGTGCATAAAAAAAAGTTTTATTAACCTACTTTATATTCTACGGGTGACCAGAGGAACAACAATTATTTTGGGAGATTTTATGGTAAAAAAAGAAAAGAAAAAATCTTACAAGTTACAAGTTAATGGGCAGATAATTATTTTGTTTATGGTCATTATCAAACATTACTTATCGTTGCTTTTTTTATAATACGATATAGATGTTTAATTTTTAGCATTTATGATCCAAGATGGTAGAAAATATTTTGCTTTTTAAAATATGAACTTTATTCATCAGCCGTGATTTAGTTTCATGAAATAAAACACTCAGGTAAGAATAAAAAGTGCATAAAAATGCCGATAAATAAATAAATAAATACAATCAGGAAAAATAAAAAAAACTAATGGCAACGCTAGGAGTTTTTTGTTTTGTTTTTTTTTTTCTTTTTTCAGATGCAATAAAAACGAACGAAACATTAAGTTAAAATTTTCAAACCAGGTAGTTGCTTTTATACGAGTAAAATAAAAACTAAAACTAAAAGCACTTAAGTTTGGAGTCCTGAGGTTTGGGTTTTTTTATATTAATTTTTCCATAATTAATAAATTCAAACATTTTTAAATGTACTATAAATGAAAGACGAAGGAACCAATCTTCTGATCGCAAACAGAGCTAAAATTCTAGTCGTAAAAAGTAAATAAAAATATATATATCAACGAAAAAACAGTTTTGAAAATGTAAATTTAATAATTACTAGCATATATAACCATTAATCAAAGTTATTCTTTTTATATTGTTGAAAAAAAATTTAAAAAAATAAATAAGATCACGCACCTGCCATCTCCTCAGGGAAATTGACATCAACACATTTAATTTGAAAGAGAATAAAAATACCTACATCTTTAATTGACGGGTAAAAAAGTATTGTGCTTAAAATGCATCAACAAATATGTATTTTAGAAATGAGACAATTAGAGGATTATTATAAAAATTTAGGAATTTTGTTGCCAACCTACCTGTATTAACAGCAAGGAGATATTCTTGAGACATTGTTTTGTTGTGGTTGTTGAAACCTTCCCCCTTTTTTTTTTGGAGTTTCTTTTTCTTTTTTTCGGGGTAAAAATATCGTTGGACAGAGACAATGATGAGGGGGGGGGAGATGCACTTATTTTTGATAATTATATATATATATATATAAATTCCAGTTGAGCACTCTCGGGCTGAGGTATGGGTTCGTAAACAGTGACTATTATAGCTATATAGCGAGACTCTTCGCAAGCCGAATTGAGTCACTGTCGGTCACTGGGCATGTTTCCTAAAATAAATACGCCATAAATCCACCTTCATCCCAACCGTGCGTCGACAGCTTAGTGTAGAATATCCGCCTGATACCAATTCAGTCGGGTTTCGATCCTAGCTAGAGGCAACCGGATGTCTAGCCGCACTGATGAGCTGTGATACAGCGAAACAGTCTGTGGATGACATTATATATATATATATATATATATATATATGTGTGTGTGTGTATATATATATATATATATCACACAATTTTTTTCCCCTCTAGGAATTTATAAATTTCTTTGCTTTCTTGTTAAATCAAAACCATATATATATATATATATATAGATAGATAGATAGATATAGATATATATAAATATATTTAAGTACGTAGTGAAAATTAAACAAAAATTTTAAATCTCAAAGACGTTCCCGTTGGCAAAGAAAGGCGAAAATAAAAAGTAAAAACCAGTCGCTTGTAATTATTTTTTTTTAGTCTATTTTTAAATAAATTTGCGAGTTTAACATCTTCTAAGGTGCAATGAAGCTGATAATGACAGAGACAATGATGAGGGGGTGAGATGAATATATATATATAGATAGATAGATAGATGCATGTTTCATAAAAAAGTTTTGTCTATTTCAAGCAAGTTCCTTTCATATTGTCTGATAAGCTTAATAACATTATCATTGAAAGACGAAAGAAAATCACAATATTGATACATATTTTTTAATCCTATCTAAGCTTTCGGCTTACATAAGCCATTATCAAAGATGACAATTACTTGCCAATATATCAACCAATATACAGACGAAACAATGATAGTCAATGCAACGACAAACACGTGTATAGGAGACGCGGAAGCGAAAATCGACATTACACATGACATGAGACTGAAAACGAGAAGTATTCAGTGATAATGTTATTAAGCTTATCAGACAATATGAAAAGAACTTCCTTAAAATAAATAGACAAAACTTGTCTATATTACATCTACATCTAAGCTACGCTTGGAAAATCAGTACATCAGATCAAACGATGAGGGCTCAGATCCAAATGCAAACACGAGGAGAAATTCATACTACACTACCTACGACCATATTAGGAGTGGAAAAGTAAATAACCCATAATTTGTCGCTAACAAATTTTATTCCAAATTCTAAACTTTAGGAAACAAGAACTCATGTATGAACAAATATTTAAAAAAATAATTACATAAGATAACAAAAAATATATTAGAAATAAAAATAAAATAAACTCAATTCCAGCAGAAATTATTTCAGGGTAGCATTAAAATGGATATAAAAATAATAAAATTTGGTTCCGTCCTTTTTGATCTCACCTCTCACAGGTTCCCGGCGGGCTATATATAGAACCACACAGAGAGAAGTAGCATATGCGTGTGAGGATTTTTTTTTTTTTTTGAAGTACGAAACTGACAGTCGCTAGTCAGTGTTGATTTCTGTGTCCATTGCTGAAAATTTCTCGGTCCGACCAAGAAGGTATTCCAGAACACACTGCGTTTAGACATTTGGTCAAATTTTGGAAAGCACGTTGGGCAGAGAATTTTTCAGCAGCTTTATCCTATCTCATCTTAGGACTGAGGGTGGTAGGGAAATTTAATTAATTAACTAGCAAATTAATTAACTAATTAATAGAAAACCATTATCGCGCTTCGCTTTAATCTCTTCCAGGGGGGCGAAGTCTTACAAAATGACCAATGTAAAGGGTTACTGGCCATTCAGATGTTGACCAAAGCAGGACCAGAGGTCAGTCCTTAGCGAAATACTACGGCTTAAGCACGGAAGCCGGGAAAAAGAGAGCCACGTGCACCTGACTATATCGTTTGTTAAAATGTCGCACTGTGTTCGATCTTCACTAATAACATCAGATTATTTTACTATCTTTTTATTTTGGCCAGCGCCTGTGAGAAAAAAAAGCACCATGACGCAATTCATGGAAACGGCATGCTTTACTGCTTGGCATTCGCACCGGAAGCTTCAATACGAGCATTTCTTGGTATTTGCGTGTCAATCTAAGAATAGTGCAGAGGATTCGGAAAGAGTTGGATGAGTCTAATGATGATTACGAAGCTACAGCAGCGAGGGAAAATAACTGATCGTTCTGATAAGAGAACTCCCGAATTTGTTGGTGAGGGTCTTAAACTCAACAAAGAGGCCCTACGTCAATTGCCTTGAGGAGTTAGTGCTGCCCGGGGTAAACAGAGTGGCTGCTAGAAGACCCTATGTCTGGCAACAGGACTCTGCACCATGCCACACAAGCAGGAGAATTCAGTCATGACTTTCAGACAATTTCTGCGACTACATCACCCGTTACATCTCGCCACCTAACTCCACAGACTGCAACTCCCTTGATTATTGTGTGTGCGTCACAGTTGAGCGAGAAACCAACAAAGCTCCTTTTAATATCAAAGATGAACTGAAGGCAAGGATTATGGCAGCATTCGCCAACTTAAACAAGGAAATCGTCCGGAAAAGTTACAGGAGATTCCGAATTCGTCTGAAGGCCATGGTTGAAGCCAATGGTGATTTTATTGAATAATTTTACTGTTTAGTATTTCAAGGTATTTTTGTGTAATTTTGGTAAATATCTCTTAAAATGTTTTATTTTCATTTTTGCGTCACTAACAACTTCACAATATTCTCTTGTATCATATAAAATTTCTTTATATTTTAATTTCTTTTTATTTACTAAAGGTCATCCGATACACGGCTTCAGAGCCACCCAAGGTAGAGTGTTACTGAATGAGGTGTCAAGAAGTGAAGATTATGAGGATAATGACGATTGACCCTTGACTTGATGAGATTAAAATGGTAGTGTTCAGGAAAGTATACAAGCGGGAGTTTGTTCCCCAACCCAGCTGTCGTTCGAAGATTAGAAAAGCCGTCTAAGGGACACTTCCCCCTTAAGGTTGGAATAATGAGGGGAAATGAAAGTGATTCCACTCAGTGTATTTTAAAGATTAAATGCATATGGAAGGGTCTCTAAAAATTCCATGAAGTGACAAGCAAAGACGAAATCGGAAACCGCGAATTTACGAACATAAAAGAGATTTGCATTTAGACAACCATTCAAACTCTCATGTAATACACAGGAACAAAACTGGCTAGAGCTTTAATTTTACAAATACCACCCTAATTAATGTATATATATATACACATATATTTACGACTAAAGTACTTCCAGGGATTACTAATAACAATATAATCAAATATAAACACACACACAAAAAAAAAAATTTATTGACTCAATTCTAAAACAAACGGTGTATACGCAGAAATGTTCCCAAGCAACATGAGAATCGCCGCTCTCCAAAAATAATGTCTACGAGATAAACACTTAAGACATAAAGCAATATTTACGGTTTTTCAGATCAGCTTATAATCCGTTAATTTTTGGGAACTTTGAAGGGGTGTGTCGTATCTCCTTGAATTCGGGAAGCTATAAATTGAACTAAGTTTGTTTAACAAATAGAATTGGCGTCAAACAAAACCAACCAATGAAACTATATATATATATATATATATATATATATATATATAAAGAAATATAGTCTTAAGGTGTGTTATATTTACGGAATAAAGTGCTCAATATCAGAAATAGAGCGTGTGTAAATATAAAAGTGAACATAGAAGTCAACAGCCTGTTTTATGCTATATGCAATAGTCATCCCCGTATTTTGTTCCCTTCTTCGCATATGGTCTTCAGATCCCGGATGTTTGTTGGAGCTCTTAATTGGATTTGAATTTTCAAATAATGTCACAGATTCTCAACTATGTTTAAATCTGGAAACTGACTTGAGAATTTCAGGCTATTTACATTATTTTCAGCAAGCCATTTCTTTGTAGATTTTGCAGTGTGCTTAGGATCATTATTTTGTTGGAAGCTCCAATCAGGAGGAAGTTCAAGATTTTCAACTGAAATCATTAAATTTGCTTCCAAAATAATTTGATATGCTGCGGCATTCATTCTATCTATTACTGGTATGTTGCCAGTACTTTTTGCAGAAAAACATCTCCAAACCGCGATACTTCCACCACCAAATTTTGCTGTTGGAACGATGTTTTTTTTTTTTTTTTTTTTTTTTTTTTAAGGCATCGCCATCATTCCTCCATATATGATTTCTAGAATTATGTCCAAACAACTCAGTGTTGGTTTCGTCTGTCCATAATACTCTTTCCCAATACGATTTTCCCCCTATCCTTATGTTCACGAATTTCAACCTGGCATCTCTGTGTCTATTCCAATAGCTCTGGTGTTTTCCGAGGGAAACGTGACTTTAGATTGTTCCTATGAATTCCATTGCTTATTGTCCGTTTAGTACCAAATATTCCTGATAAAAGCAAATCATCCTGCAACTCTTGACGAGTAACCATTGGATTTTGTTTAATTTGACGCATTAATTTCCTTGAAATCTTCCGTGGAGCATGTGTTCTTCTTTGGTTTTCAACAGCTTTGAATTTTTTCTATCTTCCATTGAATGAACTAAGGGTAGTAAATGGAAAGTTCAGGTTGTCTGAGATTTTCCTGTCAATTTTACCTTCTTTCCAGAGCTTAACACTCAGTACTTTTTGCGAATTTGTCAGTTCTTTACCTCTTGCCATGATGAAAACCTTCTTGCACGAATATCAATTACAGAATGTTTTGTTTGCATTAATAGAAATAAATCCTATTTCTATTAAATCATTTTTTCTGTTTTCTATGCCTATTTAGTTATTATGCATCTGTGTACAGTTAATTATATGAAAAGTATATTTATTCATTAGATGGAAATACAATAAATTAAAAATTTGTATGTGTACGAATATTTGTTTCCCACCACTGTGTGTGTGTGTGTGTGTGTGTGTGTATATATATATATATATATATATATATATATATATATATATATATATATATACACACACACATCAACACAGGTAAAAATCCGTGGGTAAGTAATCCAAGTAGATCCTATTAATATAAAATATTAAAACTGATCCACAAAAGAGAGCTCAATATATTTATTATAGAGCATATAAGTAAATTACAGAAATGAAACCCAAATTACCCCATTCAGATGACCATTACGTCTCCGGGAGTTCCTCTATGGGACTTGTCAATGCAAATACACTTGTTAAACCTTTAACAAATATATCTGCATTGCTAACTCCCAGAGAGAATCTCCCTGGAACGAAATGGCCATCTGAATGGGGTAATTTGGGTTTCATTTTTCTAATTCACACACATTATATATATATATATATGAAACACAATCTTAGTTGGTAAATTCCCACTATGATAACTTTCGCAAGTAACAATGCTCAACGTAACGTAGGCCCTATGATGCGTAAGGCGAATGAAAAGGTAAAAAAATAAAATTGATTTATCTCCAATTTCTCTCTTAAAAATGAAGTATAATCAGTTCAATCCCTGCCTTGTGAAAAAGTAGCTTTTTTTGCCGGGATATTAGCGTCATATGAGTTTCATATTAGTTATTAAATATTATTTTTGCATACAAATAACCTGTCATAGTTACCGCCCCGATATACATATATGTATATGTACATATATGTATGTATTTGTGAAGATATGTACGCATATAAGTGTATTGAGCAGCATGATTTATTTTATTGGGTACTCTGGTATTACCTACAATCTATAAATCTAACATTCAACTAATTTACCTTAATCTCAACGGGTTTAAGTTTAAATCCACCATCGCTTATTAATAATATTGGACCCTTGTAGTATAAAAACTATTTAGTGTGGAAAACACACTTAGTGCTTGTATAGGAAACGCCACAAAGTAGGAACCGAAAATCAGCTACAAACAGCGAAAGGCTCTAGCCTTAAATATACTCCAACCTCAGACCGTTTTCCTGGAATAAGATACTTTACGCCCTCCATCAGTCGCTAATACAAGCCCCTTCTCATTAATAAGGCGCCTACTAGAGGAGGACTGATATTGAAAATAAATTTAAAACAATGCTTCGAGACAGACACTTAGGGGCTGATGATAGTTGCGTGCAGACCAGCTTGAAATAGACTATTCCCATGTTGAGGTATTTTTTGTTTTTTGCTGTACTAGAAATACATATGCTCTGTTATGATAAATACATCAAGCTTTCTGCGGATTTGTTTTAATAATTAATATTACTAGGATCCAAAAGGATTACATATACGTACCTCCAGGAGATCGCTAAAAAAAGAGAATAGCATCATGAAAATGTCGCCAAACTTGATGAAAATAAACTTTTATCGTCTAAATGTTTATGGTAGTATTAAGAGGAAAGATCAAAGTTTATTTTAATTATTTTTGGAAAATTTTCCTTCTTTTTAGAACATTCTGAATTTTGATTTAAAAAACCTTGTTTCTCTTTGTATCACCGGAACTAGTAAAATAAACAATTTTTAGCACATATGTTTTTGTATGACACACATTAATTTGGAAGGTCTTGCAAAAATAGAAATAATTGTTGGATGTTAATGAAACTTTCAGAAACTATTCACAGATGATCGAAATTATTATAAGTTTTCTTTTTTTTTTGTTAAAGTCATGGCAGAAATATTTTTTTATATTTATTACCCCACCCCATAACTAATTTTATGAAAATTCTAGAAATTCGATCGACTCCACTTTAGTAATTACAATAGTTAAAAGCACAAGGCTTTGAGGAATGCAAATCATGTTTTTTTTTTTTGTTTTTAATTGAACTCCCCTACCTGAAAATCAGCTCTGAATTGTAACATACAAATCTCATTAAAACAAAAATACTATTTAATTTCAAATACTTTTATTTGCTTTTAGTTGTTTTCCTGAATATGGACAATATTTTCCGAAAGCAAAAACTTTTTTCGATGAAAAATGAATTTTTAATACAATTATTTGTTATTTCTTTAATTATAATAGGTTTTTAGATTTAAGTTGTTAAAATATTATAAAATTAGTTAAAAAAAACCCGCATCGGGTTTCCTAAGTCCCCTTATGAGATAGATCTTTTTTAGCGCGTTGTAAATTGTATCATTTTGACTAATCAGAAGATCCGCAGTAATTAAAAAAATGTGATTTTGTGTTTATAATCTGGCTGTAATTATAAAATACGGAAGACCAACCAGAATACAATTAAGTTGCGTTATTTGAGTTAAGCATTGTTCTCCGCTGTTAAGGCCTTTACTTTTGTGAAACACATGTGGAGAAGTTAATTTGATTTTTCAATTTCAACTGAGAAGGGTACCTAAAAGTATCAGTATCATCTTATGAAATTTATATGATCTTATTTTTATATTAATCTCTGTTATAACATTTTTTTCCAAAAATATGAAAATTAATAATAAAATGAATGCAAATACAAATAACACAGTAAAATGTAATAAATGTACATAAAATTATAGTATTTTATGTACACTTCTGATAAAATTTCATAAGAAAGGTACCTATAAATTAATTAGATACCTTTCTTATGAAATTTGATCTCACTCTTAACAGTCTTATTTTAATTTCTTTATAATATATTTTCCATAAAGCATCGTAAAGGTAAAGGTGAAAGCTAAGTACAAAAAAACAGAAAAAAAAATAGAGCGTTGAAAGTTTTCCTTAAAAATAACGGAGGTAAATAATTTGTTCACTTAAATCTAAATAATTTCACTTTTCTCCTTCCGTAGAACAAATTATCCTCGCGTAATCTGTCATTCATCACCTGTCAAGTGACGCGAAAGGTTATCACCTGCTTTGTTTTATTTTCAAATTACATCTTTTCGACGCAGAAGCTAAGTTAAGCTTGGTTCAAAATATTTTAAATAAACATTATAATTTCTGATTTTCTTAAAATAAATTTTGAAAAAATGATAATTGATTTTTAAAATAATTTCAAATAGAGATTTTCATTTTTGTTTATAAAATGGGAAAAAAATGGTTACCATGATCGATTATCTGTCAATTTTGCAGACTCAAAAAAAAAAAAAAAAAAAAAAAAAAAAAAAAAAAAAGAGATTTTCAACGAAAATTTCGGACGTGCTAAGAACCATTAAAAACTAAAAAAATACCCCCAAAATACATTCCTATTAATAATAACATTTATACATTTCCTATTAATAATAACATTTAAACGATAAAATTATGTTTTCGTCAAATTTGGCGTCTTTTTCATCATGCTATACTTTTTTTTTTTAGCGATCTCGTGGACGTACCTAACAGATCGAGTACCTGTATTATATATATATATATATATATATTAGAGAGAGAGAGATAGATAAAAGGCTCAAACACTAATATTTCATATTAGGTTGGTGCAAAAATAATGACGTAATAATGTCGTTTTTGACGTTAAAAATACGTCAAAAAACGACATTATTTTTGCACCCACCTAATATTATAATTTATTACATTGGAATCGTAATCACGATCGAAATCATCAGACCTAAAAATTCAAAAAGAATATTCTTTAATTTGTAGGTTTGATGAATTGGATCGTGATTACGATTCCAATGTAATCAATTATAACCATGGAATATTTGAGTTTGAGCCTTTTATATTATATTCTTACTCTGTCCTGGACATTCAGTTCTACCTGGATTCTATCCTCTTGGAAATTTATATATATATATACACACAGACAAAGAATTTTCGGAAATTTCTGTGCACTTTTCTAATAATATTTCATGATTCATATTTCACACTAATATGGTTTTAACAACTGAAGAACTTGTATTTCTCGTCAAACACTTATTTCGAGAATATGGTAGATACACAGATTTGGTACGATAGCGTTTTGCCGATTTCAAGATGCACCTGTTGCAAATCGTAATGCTGTCCGCAGCCGTGTTGATAAATTTCGGGAAACAGAATCGATGGCGAATGTTGTGGAAGACCAGCAAAGCTGTCGGGGATGCTGTTGGATATTTCTGACAGTGAGTCCAAGAAAATAATTTCGAAAGTTGGCGCAGCAGTAGGACATTGCTTTTGGAGCTGCTCATAATGCAACCAGACAAGAATTTAAAAATAATTCCAATACAAAACTGATATCGATGTCCAGAAAGAAAAGAAGGATAAAAATATCATTTTGATGCTAATTGGCGTCAATTCAAACATTGTAATTTTAATTTATATTCTCATCCTGTATTCTATATTGAAACATGTCTGTTACTAAAAATATAAATGTGTAGTGTCTTTCCAAACACACTGTATGTGTGTGTTTATTTGAATATGTCGGACAAGGAATATTTTATTGTTGTGGAGTCGTTTCACAGTGGAGGCTTGTATTTCAATAAGTCGTCTTAAATTAGGTTCGACGTACAAAACGTTAGAACTTGGAAATAAGGTTTAAGGACACAGCAATCTAGTTGTGATGGTTGATACTTCAATGCCCGATATCGTCTGACCCGCTCAACACCACCTGGGTATTTATCGATCCACTCACGAGGACCGAATGTGGCACAAGGCCGGGTTTAATGTGGGCCTCTCCAAGCCCGTAGGCTTGGCCAAAAATATCGCCTTTGAACCCGCCTAGACGGGTTCAGGCCCTGTCTACCTCCCCGGACGAAACCTTGCCCTTCGGCAAAGCCTCGTCTGGGTTCCTCTCTGCTAACGCAGAGAGTTCGACAGAAGGCGGGCGCAGTGAGAGACCGCTCAACACCACCTGGGTATTTATCGATCCACCCACGAGGACCGAATGTGGGACAAGGCCGGTTTAATGTGGGTATCTCCGAGCCCGTAGGCTCGGCCAAAAATATGGCCTTTGATCCCGCCTAGACGGCTTCAGGCCATGTCTACCTCCCCGGACGAAACCTTGCCCTTCGGCAAAGCCTCGTCCGGGTTCCTCTCTGCAAACGCAGAGAGTTGGACAGAAGGCGTCCGCAGTCAAAGACCGTGAGACGCCACCTGCCCCGAACTGGCGACCGCTACTGCTACTTATTGTCTCTGGAAGAGTCCATTACCATAGAATAGGTCGTATAACATTTATAACCATCCATTCATTTTTCTTTTAATATCCATAGTGTTTCTTTTTTGAAGGCCAAGTGTCTATAGCAGTGGTTCCCAACTGATTTTAGGCCATGCCCCACTTTGGTATTTCTAAAATTCTGGTACCTCCCCTGCAATATTTAATTCTTACATATTCAAAATTTTACAGCAATTCACGTGAAGGAAGCTTAAAAGGCCATTAACTTTATCTCTAAACAAGCCTCTAAAGACTATGGCATCCATATAAGAGAAAAATTAAAAAAAACAAAAAGACAGTTAAATATATAGTTTCAAAACATAATAGAGAATTGAAAGGCAGAAGTATAAAATATTTGAATGAAAGTTTATTCTGTAATATACTTTGATCATTTTAATTATGAAATAATAAGGCAAAATGAAATTCGAGCTCATGTTGGTATAGTAAGTCGAAGCGTGCACATCCTACGCATGCCGTGCAAAATATCACCAAGCGACGCCGGCGGGGCATGAGCCTTACGTTGGGAATGATCGGTCTGGAGGAATCGTCTCTGGTTATTAGGTTGGTGCAAAAATAATGTCGTTTTTGACGTTAAAAAATACGTCAAAAACAGACATTATTTTTGCACCAACCTAATACTTTGGTCTCGAGCGCTTTGGCTAATTCGTTAGCCATTGTGCATATTAACCCTTTGAGACCTGCATTCCTGAACGATTTCAACCCTTCTTCCTGGGCTTTCGAGTCAAAATTCGCAAATATTAGGTTGGTGCAAAAATAATGACGTAATAATGTCGTTTTTTGACGTTAAAAATACGTGAAAAAACGACATTATTACGTCATTATTTTGGCACCAACCTAATAATTGGTATGGAATGTTTCACTGTAGATATAAAAATAGTTACAAGTGTTTACACACCGTTCAACAGGTGGCTCGGCATCATTTTTCTCTACCACCAGTAAAGCAGTGGTCTGGGCTAAAAGGGTTAATTTCTTTTTCTTTTTTCTTTTTTTAATTTCATTTTCGTGATAACTAAGATAGTTATTGTATTTTTGTTGTCTCCCCTACAGTGATGTGCAAGAGATTAGTAGTAATTTTCAGTATAAGAGGAATTTTTGGCTCAGTTTCCAAATAGAGCCAAGACACCCTGGCTGCATTCCAAAAAAAATAAAGTGCTCTTAAGGGTGGGTCTGTTACTTTTAATTAAGAGTGCTTCTAATATCTTCAAGCGTTTTTTCTTTTCTTTCAAAAACGAAAAAATAAACATTGTAAACGCAATTGTAATATTAGCAATTTCGTTATATTGCCCTTGGAAAAAAAACAAAACATTTTAAGTCAATAGAAGCACTCTTGGGTAAGGGCAACAGAAAAACTGAATAAAAAAAAATATTACTTATCCGTCAAATCTGCAACTAAAACTGCATGAAAGAAGCACGTCTCTCTCTCTCTCTCTATATATATATATATATATATATTATATATACAAGACAGCGAGGTGACGGCATACCTTTCGGGAGCGGGTAAGTGGATTTAAGGAACCCGACTGGAATTTGAATTCCGAGACGTTCGCCATTACAGCAGCCGCACATCCAAACTTCTAGTCACTCATCTAGGTACTGACCATGCACGACGATACCTAACTTCAGTGATCATACGAGAACCGGATTTTTCAACGTGATACGTGAAGCAAAGAAGCTATAAAAAATCGTAAGTCCTAAATGGCTGATCGGTTAGGCACGTCAGACCTATGCATACATGCACACACACGCACACACATTATATATATATATATATATATATATATATATATAAGTGAGCATAGAAGTCAACACTTAGAGGCGACAGTCTGTTTCAGGCTAGATGCAATCGTCAGGCCACCACTCACTCTCTCTCTCTCTCTCTCTCTCTATATATATATATATATATGACTGGGCACTTCGAGGCGGAGTAGTGGTTAGCAAGCTTGTCTTGCTAGAACAATTACTCACTGTGTGCCCCATACTTTCGGACTTGTGCCGCACCTAAGCAACGCTTGTAATATATATATATATATATATATATATATATATATATATACAAGGTACCTCCACGAGATCGCTAAAAAAAAAAAAAAAAAGAAAAAAAAAAAAAAGAGAGTATAGCATGATGAAAAAGACGCCAAACTTAACGAAAACAAAATTTTATCGTCTAAATGTTTATGTTATTATTAGGAGGAAAGGTCAAAGTATTTTAGGGGTATTTTTTTTCCATTTTTTAATCGTTCCTAGCACGTCCGAAATTTTCGTTAAAAAATCTTGTTTTTTTTTTTTGGAGTCAGCAAAATTGACCATTTTTTTCCATTTTATAAAAAAACTGGAAATCTCACTTTGAAATTCTTTTAAATATCAATTAACATTTTTTCAAAACTTATTTTAAGACCATCAGAAATTATGTTTATTTAAAATATTTTGAACCAAGCTTAACTTAGCTACTGCGCCGAAATTTGAAAATAAAACAAAGCAGGTCATAAACTTTCGCTTCACTTGACAGGTGATGAATGACATATTGACGCATTCCGTGAGGCTAATTTGTTCTACGGAAGGAGAAAAGTGAATTTACATTTAAGTGAACAAATTATTTACCCATTATTTTTAAGGAAAACTTTCAGCCCCCTTATTTTTTTTGTTTTTTGTACTTAGCTTTCACCTTTTCCTTTAGGATGCTTTATGGAAAATATATTATAAAGAAATTAAAATAAGACTGTTAAAAGTGAGATTAAATTTCATACAAATAACACAGTAAAATGTAATCAATGTACATAAAATTATAGTATTTTTTGTACACTGCTGATAAAATTTCATAAGAAAGGTACCTATAAATTAATTAGATACCTTTCTTATGAAATTTTATCAGAAGTGTACAAAAAATACTATAATTTTATGTACATTGATTACATTTTACTGTGTTATTTGTATTTGCATTCATTTTATTATTAATTTTGATATTTCATTTATGGAAAAATGTCATAACTGAGATAAATATAAAAATAAGATCATATAAATTTCATAAAATGATACTGATACTTGTAGGTGCCCTTCTCAGTTGAAATTGAAAAATCAAATTAACTTCTCCACACGTGTTTCGCAAAAGGAAAGGCCTTAACAGCGGAGAACAATGCTTAACTCAAATAGCGCAACTTAATTGTATTCTGGTTAGTCTTCCGTATTTTATAATTACAGCCAGATTATAAACACAAAATCACATTTTTTTAATTACTGCGGATCTTCTGATTAGTCAAAATGATACAATTTACAACGCGCTAAAAAAGATCTATCTCATAAGGAGACTTAGGAAACCCGATGCGGGTTTTTTTTAACTAATTTTAGAATATTTTAACAACTTAAATGTAAAAATCTATTATAATTCAGAGTTTTTTATGTTACAATTCAGAGCTGATTTTCAGGTAGGAGGGTCCAATTAAAAAAAAAAAAACAAAAACATGATTTACATTCCTCAAAGCCTTGTGCTTTTAACTATTGTAATCACTAAACCCGATGCGATCAAATTTCTAGTGTTTTCATAAAATTAGTTATGGGGTGGGGTAATAAATATTTAAAAAATATTTCTGCCATGACTTTGATAAAAAAAAAAAAAACATATTTATAATAATTTCGATCATCTGTGAATAGTTTCTGAAAGTTTCATTAACATCCAACAATTATTTATATTTTTGCAAGATTTTCCAAATTAATGTGCGTCATATCAAAAAAAAAAAAAAAAGTGCTAAAAATTGTCTATTTACTAGTTCAGCTGATACAAAGTGAAACAAGTTTTTTTTTTTTAAATCAAAATTTAGAATGTTCTAAAAAGAAGGAATTTTTTTAAAAAAATAATTAAAAAAAACAAACTTTGGTCTTGACTCTTAATAATAACATAAGCATTTAGACGATAAAATTTCGTTTTCGGCAAGGTTGGCGTCTTTTTCATCAAGCTATGCTCTTTTTTTTAGCGATTTCGTGGAGGGACCTTATATATGAGTAGCAACCTTTCTTTTAAACATCATTCGTTAAATACAGCAGACAAGAAAAATATAATTCATTTTTTTTTTATTTAGATTTTCCGGTGTTCTACCGTTTGGTGAAAATAAAGAAGTACCAAACACGTCCATTTTATTTTAAACAAGCTTACCCGCTGGTTTTTAATCACATTGCTTGATCTTTACGCTTTATAATTTTTTTTGTCTTAAATTTCTTTCTCCTTTTTTTGTTTTCTTTTCTTCACGGAAAAGCATGCACCATGTAAATTTTAAGCATGCACATTCTTTTTTTTTTTCTCTTCTTTATTTTGTTTTCCCAATATCCTCCTACCTACATTCTATATTTAGAATTTACACCCCAGTAATATATTAAGTTTATATTAACTTTGAGATTTGAATCTGCGTATAATTTAGAGTTCCTCTCGTGAGAGCCCGTATTTAAAAAAATAAACAACTGTATTAAGTGGTTCATTTCTCATTTGTGCCTGACGACTTGGGAAACCATGAAACCAAGTTGCACTGCAAACATCAGTATGTGTGCGTGTATATATATATATATATATATATATATAAAGAAATATAGTCTTAATATGTGCTATATTTATGGGATAAAGTGCTCAATATCAGAGACAGAGCGTGTGTAAATATAAAAGTGAACATAGAAGTCAACACTTAGAGGCGACAGTGTTTCATGCTAGATGCAATCGTCAGGCCACGAGTGCTGTTATTTTTCTGAGCTATTTCTCGGAAATAGTCGAGAAAAATAACAGCACTATGTTCACTTATATATATATAAGTGAACATAGAGTGCTGTTATTTTTCTCGTGTTTTAAAAAGGTTCAAATTAATTAATTTGAACCTTTTAAAACCTTCATTCTACATCACTTAAAAAGACACCAGAGGTGTTGAAACAAAATGGCTATTTTTGTAGTGATTTTATAACATATTTATGTTATAATTTTCAAATAAATAATTATATTTGCTCTACTCTGTATTGAGCACTCTTAAGAATACTATTTGTTGGCTATTGGAATTTATTCCGTATACACCAATCCTATACTTGTGTATGTATATATATATATATATATATATATATATATATGTGTGTGTGTGTATGAGTCAGAAATGCCAACGTAGTAACGTTTGGCTGAAATAGCTATTCTTATGAGGTCATTTTGAATTTCTCTATTATGTTACTATATATATATATATATATATATATATATATATATATATATATATATAGATATATGTGTGTGTGTGTGTGTGTGTGTGTGTATGTATATTGCCCATCTTAAAAAGTTTTTTTTCGCTATACGCAGGCAAACTCTTACGTGTACAATCCTCAAATTTATTATGAATACTTACAAAACTCAGAAAAAAATTTAAATGCATTTTTTTCGTCCTATGAAAGGACTTCCCTAAACTATTTTTCTCCATTTTAGCAGGACAAGCAAAATATTCATCAACTTATAATTACTAATTTTACATAAATTCTCTGTAAAATATTTCCCTTGCCTTTCATTATTGTGTTTTTCTGTTACGCTACTAATTACTATTGCGCACTTACTGTACCTGACGTGTGTCACGGAAACTGAACTTTGATTCATGTAAATAAATCACAATAATAAAGATCCTGCCAAACATTTCCTGATAATTTATTTCGCTTTGATACTACTAATTGCCTCTGACTACTTTACAGGATGATAAATACCATGAACATGTAGCCAGCGAGGAAATTTTAAAGAACCAGAAGTCTAAAAGAACCAGAAGTCTAAAAGAACTTTTAAAATCGGAAAGAGACAGATGAACTCTCTTGTACACAGGGTAACATGATGCCAGAATAAACACTGCACTCGAATTTCACACCAGATCTAACAAGTCACGTGAAGGAAGGTGTTGGGTGCAAGGTGAATTCTTGGCCGCCAAATGCAGAAGTACATAACCTCACACCTGAATGTGCGCGCGAAATGTGTCAGTGTTCTTTTTTGCTTCAGAGGTACGTTAGGTTGAAAATAGTCGTGTTCGAGGCAACTTTGCGCTGAGCTGGAACGACCAATTCCCTTTAGGGACAGAGCTGCCAAGATTTTTTTTTTTTTTTTGTTACTGTAAGTGGGGGTCATACAATCGAACAGGTGACCACAAACCCTTTATGGTTTCTTGTATCATAGGAAAAAATGCATTTATTTATTTATTTATTCAGTGGTTTTATTTAATTTTCCCCACAAACTGTTCACCATTTGTCATTATAATCAGCGACGATTTAAGTTTTGAGTCCTGCCCAGTGGAGGCAGATACTTCAGCTAGTATTATATAAAACATGTTGTCAATCAAAGTTGTAAATAGAATTCTCGATACATAGATACCAGTGTATACTGTTATTGTGCAACATACGCATGTATGTAGATATTAAAATTTTCAATTTCTTAAAATAAAATAAATAAATAAAACGAAATGACGAGTTCGTGCTTTAAGATCTTGCCGACTTAAAATGACAATTTACCAACAGTGAAAAAAAATGCATTGTCACGGATGTGTTTGCGCATGCGCTTTGCTAACTTGTAACCATAGTCAGGCGTCATCTATTACTACGAACAATATGGCGTCGACAAATAACTCTTTATATTGTTCACTTTAATGGAAGGTCGGATAAATCCTGTTTTGTAGTTAGGCATCTCCTCTCGTACGCTGGGAAATGTTTTATGATTACTACCCATAAAATATTTCGCTGAAAAAGCGATGTATTGTAGGTGGTTGGCTGTTTTGGATGGTCTAAAGGCTGAAGCGTCTTCGATCGCCGAACACAGAGCCACAACGATAGATCTAAATAAATAAATCACGCCCGTAGACGCACAAACAGATTGAATCACCCAAGCGGATAAACTCTACGAGAGAGCTAGAGACATCGAGGACTCGGTGGCTCATTTTGTTGTAACATTTACGTTTATATTTCATTGAAATGATGACAAGCTTTCTCCACCCTCGTATATATATATTTCTTTTTCTCTTGTCAATGCACTTAATTCGGCGGTGAATATTAATCACACGGGTCGGTGGTTCTCGACCTATTTTTGCTCCTGCACTATTTCCACAATTCAAAGATTGTCTGACCTCCAAAGTTAATTGTAGAACTGTAGTTTGGCGAAAGATCAAAAGGCCAATGGTCAGACAGTCAGCTTGTGGCTGCAATTCCCCACTGAACCACAAAAAAATTCCTCGGGCCGTAGGGTGAGGTGGGTTTAATTCTACCCTGGTTCGGAGACACTGATATACGGGGAATATTATACAAGGAAAATTTCAGACTATAAATTCAGCTAATAAATATCTTTCATACAGGATGCGGCAGAAATACGTCCCACATAATGGTAACACATTAGATAAATGAAGATACCGTTGTCTCTAACGTCTTGTTTTTGTATTTATTTTAATTCAGTCGGCATGATCTATTTAGCGTTTTAGTATATTATTTCAACTTATTGTATTGGTGTGTATTATTTCATTGTATTGATGTATATTATTTCAACTTTCGAATAACAGGCAGTAGTACATCGAGATCAAAATTATGAATAAACTGCCCGAAGTTTGTGTCTTCGAAGTACTTTCGTCTATCAGTCATCATCAATACCTGGGTGTTAGCAATAAGATCTGTGTGTGTGTGTATATATATATATATATATATATATATATATATATATATATATATATATATATATGTATGTATGTGTGTGTGTGTGTGTGTAGGTATACATTCGTATATTTCTATCTGCATTGAAGAATGTGTGTACACATATGTCGGCATGTATTTTTTATTTTCTTTCACATATTGTTATGTATGTGTACTCGTCTATGTGTACTAATACGTATATAAGTATATACGAGATATTTATATATATTTATGTGTTTAGAAGTTTTCTTTTTTATATATTAGATAGTGTTATATATATATATATATATATATATATAACACTATATTCTAACCATTTCTGTATATTTTAGTGTCCTTTTTCCTTATGTTGTTCATTGACGAATCTTTGTTTTTCTAGTCTACCCATTTTAAACTATCTATTCAACTATATATATATATATATATAAAGACATTTTTATGTTTATACATTCTTTTTATAGATACGAATATTTAAGTAAATGCTCTGTTTATAATAAACAGTATTAAACAACATTTACCGGCTTGAATGTCCGAGAAATTTTCATAGAAAATATTCCTCTGTCGGAGGACGAATATTTTCTATGAAAAAGAAAAGAAAAAAGAAAAACAAAAAAGAAAACGAAAAAGAAAAAAAAAAAAAAAAAGAAAAAAAAAAAGAAAAAAAAAAGAAAAAAAAAAGAAAAAAAAAAGAAAAAAAAAAGAAAAAAAAAAGAAAAAAAAAAGAAAAAAAAAAGAAAATAAAAAGAAAAAAAAAGAAAAAAGAAAAAAGAAAAAAAAGGAAAAAGAAAGAAAGAAAGAAAAAAGAAAGAAAAAAAGGAAAAAAAAGAAAAAAAGGAAAAAAAGGAAAAAGGAAAAAAAAGAAAAAAAGGAAAAAAAAGAAAAAAAGGAAAAAAAAGAAAAAAAGGAAAAAAAAGAAAAAAAGGAAAAAAAGAAAAAAAAGAAAAAAAGGAAAAAAAAGAAAAAGGAAAAAAAAGAAAAAAAGGAAAAAAAAGAAAAAGGAAAAAAAAGAAAAAAAGGAAAAGGAAAAAAAGAAAAAAAGAAAAAAAGGAAAAAAAAGAAAAAAATTCAAACTTGCGCACATTTTGACATTTGTTCAGCAACCTTTTTTTTTTTTTTTTTTAACTAATCCATAATATCTGTCCTCAAATACCAGCCGCACCATATATATATATATATATATATATATATTACGTTGGTGCAAAAATAATATCGTTTTTTGATGTTAAAAAATACGTCAAAAAACGATATTATTTTTGCACCAACCTAATATATATATAAAATCATGAATCATTCATACAAAAAACAAATATAGAGGTTAATGATTTACAATATAAATAATAAATAATATTCTCGCCATTTAAATCATTAACCTCGATATTTGTTTTTTGTATGAATGATTCATGAATTTATAAATTATAAATTAATTTAAATATATATATGTGTGTGTGTGTGTGTGTGTGTGTGTGTATAGAGTTCATTGAATACTACATACAAGGTGCTTTGATTTAGTTTTTTCATACACAATTTCTCATGTGATCTAATAATTTTCATCATTTCAGATAAATTATATAAAAACTGT
>OZ010614.1:48124484-48136984 GCA_963932145.1 Acanthosepion lycidas
ATGGTTTTGTGTTGTTTTTTATACTTGTAGAATCGTTTATTCCGTGTTACGCTTGGTGGGCGTCTTCCCATATACAGTGTAACCCGGATATAAGAGAAACACGGATATAAGAGAGATTTTCTCTGGTCCCAAATTAGAGCCATACTTACCTAAACAAAATAGACCAAACTCGGATATAAGAGAAACCCAGATATAAGAGACTTCTTCTCCGGTCCCGACAACTCTCTTATATCCGGGTTACACTATATAATGAAAAATATGTGTGAATTGAACCTTCAACCTACACGGACCCGTCATATACCCTCGTGCTATACCATTTAGCTACAAAGAAGCGTCTGGTTAGGAATGTCAAATTACTGTTTTTAAACAACAAATGACAGGATACATTTCGAGATATGATCGTTCGAGAAAATTGTATAGCACGTAAGGCTATATGACAGTTCCGTGTAGGATGCAGGTTCGATTCCTGACACATATTCTATGACAATTTCTCAGACATTCAGGCCAGTAAATATGGTTAATACTGTTTATTCTAAACAGACCATTTACTTTATATTTGTATCTATAAAAAAAACAAAAAAAACAAAAAAACAAAAAAAAGTGTATTGTCCGACTTATTCGATTCCATATGAATTGGGTGCTCGGGCTGCTGATTTGGTGTTTTATACATCACGTATATAATACGTTAAAAGATTCCCTCTTTGGAGTAGAGTCTCTGACTTATGTCAAATCGGTCGCGTTTCGATTCAGGCTTGAAGCAATTGGATACAGCGAACTATATATATATATATATATATATATATATATATATATATATATATATATATATATATATATATATATATTAAGAAAAACAGACCAATTTAAGGTTTAATAATTTATTTCACTAGAGCCCTTTTAAAGAACGCTGGCGAAATAAATTATTATAATGGAACCTTAAAGAGGTCTTTAAAATATTAGCTCTGGATTTACATGGAGCTCACAGGATTTCATCCTCCTTGGGACTACCCATACGGATTATCAAGTTTTTCATAATATATATATATATATATATATATATATATATGCAAATATGTAGAAAATAGGAAAGAACTCGTTAGGTAAATCATTCGAAGTTTTTAGTATTTGTGTTTTATTTTTAAAAAAACAGTGCTCGATACAAAAGTAGAATTTAAATTATATGTTGATACAAATAGTCAACCCTAACGCCTCTTATTTAAATAATTGCTCCAGCCGTTTCCATAGTAATTAATTTTACGAATGAATATGCTTATAAAGACACAAAAATTTCAAGATTAGTTATTCCCCAAATTTCGCAACAGAGCTTGATGCTTCAATTCAATTCTAATAATTATATTGAAGTTTTCAGCTTTTCTTTTGAAACATGAGAACTCTTATGTAGCGAAGGAATCATTTTTTTAAAAATTATATATATATATATATATATATATATATATATGTGAGAATGTCTCATATCGAGAATTCAAGAAAGACATTCAGATTACTAACACAAAAACAGAGAATGTCTCATATCGAGAATATTTAACATTGAAAAACGTAAGGAAAAAAATTAATTCTTTTTAATAATATGTGGAAATCTCCGCCTTTTGCCTGAAGACGGTCGCGAGACCAGAAACCCGTGTAGTAAAATTATGGAAAATAAAAAATAATATTTGAAAAAAAAAAAAAAAATCCACATTACAACCAAAAACGTTTGCGGCACCTCTCTTTAATATATATATATATATATATAAGCATTGTAAGGACACTTCTGGAAAGGTACATAGAATAAATAATAAAAATACAAGGTAAACACATTCCTTCTTCAAGGGTCACTGCTGAACCAATGCCCGAAAAACAGCTAACGATGCACATCTCGGATACAAAAAAATGCCTGTCCTCATGCGTCTTGTGTTGTCCATATTATAGCCGCCATTACGCAATCCTAGTAGAAGTTATATATTTTTTACAAACAGGAATTAAAAAAAGAAAAAAAGTGCGACACTTATTTGTAAACAGACGTCTGGTCACGACAGGAAGAGGACCCAACGTAATGTCACACGATCTTTATTTTCTACATTTGTTATTCGTGTGTGTGGCGTATTCAGAGCACTAAGATTGCAGTTTTTCATCTAACACAGGAAATGAGCAAAAAAAAAAATGGCCACGATGTGTCAGTGGACAGAGAACGAGGAGAAATAACGAGCGACACAGAAGTAAACCGCACGGAGGTACTACAAGTTCGTGTCGTCTACTAATGATTGTGGTATCTGAGAGAAAGAGAGGCCAAAGGTCGCTGTATGACACACTGCCCACGTTCTCGCCGCGGGGCTTCAATATCGGTACTACCAGTCGCATCTAGAAGCTTGGAGAGGTTGTTAACACCAGCATATCACAGCGGAGTGCTACATCGTCTCACACGGAACAGGTGATCCAGACGTGTGGCTTGTGGAGAATTTTAACGATATTGCCATGTGGTTGTCTGTCTCTCCAGGTCTTAATCGCCTGGACTGCTACGGTTGTCGCGCGGAGAGATCGGCCAATGGACCCAGCAATACCAAAAGTCACATTAAAAGCAGCCACCTTGTATATGATGTCCATCATGAAAGATCCGGGTATGCTGTCGATTCCAACGTCACATCGAGATTGTCTCATTGATTGAACGATTCATTTTCTACGGTTTATCAACCTTTTGCCGGCTATTTAAAGCCAGAAAATAATTTTAGATTGCAAGAAATCTTTTCGAGATAATTATTGTTTAGTGATACAGGTCTTACTAATTAACCCTAGGTAGGGAGAGAAGAGGTGGATTCATAAACGGATGAACATGAAATTATAATATTAATATAAATTGGGGGATCAATTTTATATTACAATCACTATATAAACTGATCCCTCTCTTTGTGTCCGATATTTTCTATACATTTATATACCAGAAAATGTAAATAAATCTAAAAGGCACGCCTGTGTAGCTAATCAGTATTTGATTAACTTGTTTCTTACGGCTTAACAACCCATTTTAGGTTATTTAAAGCTATAAACTATTTTTAGATTGTAAGTATTTTTTTCAAGGTGATACAAGTTTTACTAATTAATCCATAGTTGGGGGAAAAAGAATCGGATTCATACCTTCCCTAAGCGTATTTTCACGTAAATAAATATAGCGAACCCAACGAGAATTGGAACTTGGCTCTCCGATCAGCAATTCCGAAACATTATCCATGGCACCACCTGCACATCCAAGCTCACCTAGTACTCCTAAGCGGTCAACCATCTAAATACTGACCAGGCCGTACGGGTGGTCTTTCACGAGGCTAAGGAATAGTGTTACTGAATAAGCTTTTTCCATGTTTTTTTTCTGATATTGAACTTGTGTATTATTTCTTTTGAGAAAGAAATATAATGAAAACGCTGACAATAATTTGAATGGATGCAAAGCGCCCAATAAATTAGAAAACTTCAGATCCATATTATGAAATGGACAAAGTCCGAAAATTATTTTAAGACATTTTTTATGTTTAACGTTCTTTTTATAGATACAAATATTTAAGTAAATGCTCTGTTTATAATAAACAGTATTAAACAACATTTACCGGCCTGAATGTCCGAGAAATTTTCATAGAAAATATTAGTCCTCCGACAGGATTCGAACCCATATCCTATACGGAACCGTCATTTAGCTTGACGTGCCTTTACCGATTTGGTCATAGAGGAGCGTTCGCTTAGCAAGGTTGAATTTACTGTCTTTAAACTTCAATTTTCCATCAATCTCTCACGTACATTCATATCTGCTGATGGCGTATCAAATGTAAACAAATGACGTCACACATTATGAAATTAACAAAGTCCGACAATTATTTTAAGACATTTTTATGTTTATACATTCTTTTTATAGATACAAATATTTAAGTAAATGCTCTGTTTATAGTAAACAGTATTAAACAACATTTATCGGCCTGAATGTCCGAGAAATTTTCATAGAAATTATGCGTCCTCTGACTGGAATCGAACCTGTATCCTATACGGAACCGTCATATAGCCTGACGTGCCTTTAACCGGTTGAGCAACAGAGGAGCGTTTCGGTTAGCAAGGTCGATTTTACTGTTTTTAAAGTACAATTCTTCATGATTTTCTCTCGTACATTCATATCTGCTCGATGCGTATCCAAATGTAAACAAATGACGTCACACATTATGAACTGGACAAAGTCCGACAATTATTAGGTTGGTGCAAAAATAATGACGTAATAATGTCGTTTTTTGACATTAAAAATACGTCAAAAAACGACATTATTACGTCATTATTTATTATGAAATTAACATAGTCCGACAATTATTTTAAGACATTTTTTATGTTTATACGATCTTTTTATAGATACAAATATTTAAGTAAATGCTCTGTTTTATAATAAACAGTGTTAACGACATTTACCGGCTTGAATGTCCGAGAAATTTTCATAGAAAATATGCATTCTCCGACAGGAATCGAACCTGTGTCCTATACGGAACCGTCATATAGCCTGATGTGCTTTTGCCGATTTCGCCACAGTGGATCGATCAGTTAGCAAGGTCGATTTTACTGCTTTTAAACTTCAATCATCCATGAATCACTCACGTACATTCATGTCAGTAAATGTTTAATACTGTTTATTATAAACAGAGCATATATATATATATATATATTTATAATTTAGTAAATGTTTATTAACTTATCAATGAAAAAAATTGATATTTATTTCTTTATAAATTGATAAAAAAAATCCTACATTGTATTAGTTTTTGGATTGTTGTAAATATATAATTATTCTTGGAAATAAACAATCTAATAGTGTTTAATATGTTGTAAATTCTCAAGAACAAAAAATATGTATAAATTCACTTTCATGTCTTTACGTTTTATTCCAATTTTAATTGCTTTTTAAATTGCCGAGGAGTGAAGGTAGTTAAAAATACTTGCGGCGTCATGGGAAAAAAAATTCTTTTGAGACGCCGTTTTGTTGCATACACGAAGCTTAAATATTAGCCGTATTGCCATTTTTAATTTTAATTGATTTCTCAAGTGTCCAACCATTTCTATCAAAACCGAAGGAGATCGAATACCAGATATTCGTCAAATGGTAATCCATATATATATATATATATATATATATATATATATAAAAAGACATAAAATATGGAAATTGTTTATGGAGAGCAATTTCAAGAGGCAAATACGCCAAGGGAAAACCATATGATATTGGATGATACGCAGTGAACAATCGATTGATGATGGATCAAAGTCGTGTTATTGAATTAGAAATTACTTGACGCTGAACATTGAAATCCACACCTATTCAATCGATCTCTCAGGCGATACTGTGATTCAAATCTATCAGGTTGGTGCAAAAATAATGACGTAATAATCTCGTTTTTTGACGTATTTTTTAACGTCAAAAAACGACATTATTACGTCATTATTTTGGCACCAACCTAATATTTGTAAGTATTCCAGCCACCTTCAGTTGAGATATATTTCTATTTGACTGTACCTTATTATATATATTTGACTATGAATATAAGTCTGTTCATATCTATATGGAAATAATAATAATAATAATAATAATAATAAGCCAACGAATTCAAAATGGAGTCTCAAATGGGAGAAATGCAAGTAAAGCATAATACCCCGACTGCAGCTGAAAAATACTTAAAAAAAAAAAAAGCAAATCTAACCGACCAGATACAGAAACGATGGCAAGATAAACAGTTAATACTCTGCCCGTAGCAAACAAGCTAATGTAGACAAAATCCGCCCCCATCAGTGGCTACGTAGCAGCTGAAACCGAAGGTTTTATCCTTACTGCATAGGACTAATGCTTGTTAACTAGAAATTATCAAGTACACATACTAAATTATTGTTAGCCCAAAATGCAGATTCTGTGATAAATATCCAGAAACAATTAGCCATCTTGTGTCATGTTGCACAGTATTGGCACCCAATAAATATAAAACCCGGCATGACAGAGTGGGCCAATATCTGCCTTGTAAAATCTTCAATTTCCCCGGAAAGGAAACTGCAAGAAATTGGTATGAACACCACCCAGACACCGTTACGGAGATAGGACCTGTAACAATGTTATGGCACTTTACAATACACAGAGAGAACAATCAAAACTAATCCCCCTGCCATCTTTATTAGAGACCGCAAACAAAAAAAAAGAAAAAAAAAAGTGCCTTCTTATTGATATGGCGGTCTCTGTAGACTGCAATGTATCTTTGAACATCTTCAAGAACAATATCAAAATACAAGGACCTTGAAATGGAAAATCTCAAAAATGTGGCATATTAGGAGAACAATTCCAGTTGTTATTGGAGCCCTCGGATTGATTGCAAAAGATTCCAATAAGCTCACTGAAGAATTCTTGGTAACCAATACCTTAAAGAAATACAAAAAATTGTTTTCGCAATTATATCCCACACCTTATGAAGAGCTTTATCTATGTAAAATATGGTGAGTTTTTTTTTTTTTTCAAAACTGATCAGTAGAATGATGTCATTTTTTTTTACCTTAGGTCACTGGCTGGGACCCGAAAAGTAATGCATATACACCAGAAATCAAAGAAAAAATAATAATACAAATTTATTAGGGCTAACAAAACATGTACCTAGCTAAAGTTTAACGTGTTTCAAAGGTGCAAAGAAAGTGCTCAATATTACAAAAATAGAGCAAATATAGTTGCCGACTCCAAGTTTCGCAGACACTTCGTCAGGGTTTAACAGATCTGAATTCAGTAGCAGACATGCTTACGAGCACACACATTATAAACAACTATAGTTAGACATTAAAAACTTTCTATACTGAACTACGAAAGGAAAATATACCAAACAAAAACGTTATAACATAACAATAAGACACAGATAGATATGAACAGACTGGAATATCTAGATTAGATTAGATGCTTCTTACATGTCAAGCCAGGTTGGATGTCAAATTTTGCATGAGTTACTCAAGAGTAACGGTGTGCCAGATTAGCATTGTTAATATATAGGAGTGGATTTTTTTATTTTTTAATCCGACATATTTTAATTTGTTTAAACGTTATTTTAATGGACACCCGAAAAGTGCATATTTTTCTAATAAAGTTTCTCGAATATTCAAGCCGGTAGCTTTAAATAAATGAAAACAGAGCATCAGCTCAAATATGGGTATCCATTAAAAATAACGTTTACACAATATATATATATTTGTATAGAATGGAAATCCAAAACTTCCTCATTCGAATAGCTATTTCGGCCAACTAGCCTTATTGGTGTGAAGAAATTTATTTTCGTTTCTGCATTTTGAGAGGAATTCTGATCGCGTATTAAGTGATCCGTGTTCCGATCGCTCATTCAGTGATCCGTGTTTCAATCGCTCATTCAGTCGTCCGTGTTTCGATCGCTCATTCAGTCGTCCGTGTTTCGATCGCTTATTCAGTGGTCCGTGTTTCGATCGCTTATTCAGTGGTCAGTGTTCCGATCGCTCATACAGTGATCCGGGTTTTGATCGCTTATTTAGTAATTTGAGTTGATCTAAGGAGATGATTGTAGCTAATTTTTCCGCAGACTGTGTACAGTGTTTGGATTTATTTTTGTAGACTGATTCTTCTTTCTTTATTTTCTATGATATTTTTGCTGTGATTTAGCATCAATTTCTCATATATGTTTAGAAAGTATTGTGCCGTTTGCGTATTTAGTATTTGCAATGGATGTATTTGTGTAAGTGGTTTCTCTGTTTCCAGGGCCCGTCTGGTACCCCTATGTATATTCTTTTTCTTTGTCATCTGCTGATTTTATAGTGGCTTAGTAAATATATCTGACGTTAAAATTAGACTTTTACATTTATATAAAAAAATTAGTACAAAATATCGTGATAAAGAATCCATTAATTCGTTAGAAATTACCTTTTGGGTACAAAAAAATTAGCAGATATTCTTTTCGGAGAAGATCTGTAACGTGCATTTTGTCTTGAAAAAAAAAAAAAAAAAGGTAATGAAATCTTGCTGGGCTGTAGCGTTCTCAGTTGCCGAGCGGTCTAAAGAACTCCGAATTAGACAGTGTTTTCTCCTATCAAGGAGATGCAAGTTCAAGCCTTTCCAGAGATATCATTTCCTATATTATATTAGGTTGGTGCAAAAATAATGACGTAATAATGTCGTTTTTTGACGTTGCGTCAAAAAACGACATTATTACGTCATTATTTTTGCACCAACCTAATATATAAGAGTGTGGACATAGTAATCGCCTACTGCTTAAGGCAAAGCTTACGGCCACATCACGTTGAAACATCGGTTCCCGTTAGATCACCGAAGCTAAGCAACGTCAAGCCTGGTCATTATCTGTATGAGTGTCCGGTTGGGAATACCAGTTAGCGTAAGTTTGGATGTGCGGGTGGTGCAATGGATAATGACTTGGAATTGTTAATCGGAGATCAGAGTTCTAATTCCGGTGAGGTCTTTTATATTCAATTATGTGCAAATACCCTTAGGAAAAAAAGTGGCGAATTCATCTCTTCTATCCCGTATGTTAATTAGTAGGACTTGTATCACTTATATATATATATATATGTATGTGAGAGAGAGAGTGAGAGAGAGCGAGAGAGAGGAAATGGGTAAAATCCGACAGATTTGTAATTCATATGTTTAAACATTATTTTTTTTTTAAATGGATACTCATATTTGAGTAGATGTTCTGTTTTTATTTATTTATTTATTTATTTTCATCTACCGGCCTGAATATTAAAAAAAAATCCCCTAGTTGATCTAAGGCATATCAAATCTATTGAAGGTTTTCACTAGGGGACGCAGGTTTTTTTTAACAAGATTTCTCGAAGATTTAAATAACGTTTAAACAAACAAATTATATATATATATATATATATATATATATATATATATATATATATATATAAATGTAATCCGTAAGTGTAAAGGATAATCCAGGATATAAAATATTAAAAAGATAGATCAATGAAGAGAGTTTAATGTATTTCATACAGAGCAATATGATATACAGCAAAAAGGATAAAAAAAAAAAAAAAAACTTAACACAAGTCGAAAGATCCGATAATAAATCTATTTCGACAGGTATGTTTTTAATACCTGCCACGTCAGACCGGGATAACAAAATGGTTTAAATTTATCCAGACAATATTTAAAAAAATAAATGAATCACAAGATAACAGGAAGAAAGTCTTAACTGCTTGAACCAGAAAAGAAAATTATTATATTATTGAAGAGATGGGTAGCAAAGTGTCAGCACAATAAACAGGGGCGGGAGGGTGAAGTACAAATTACAGCTAATGAAATACATTGGGAACATATCAAAATTATAATCATCATCAACACATATATAAAAAGCAACCTGTTGAAATAAATTTATTATCTGATTTTTCGAAATGTGTTATTTTTTCCTTATATATATATATATATATATATATATATATATATAATAAATAAATAAATAAAAGGAAAAAAAATAACATTTAGAAAAATCAGATAATAAATTTATTTTGATTACATTATATATATATATATATATATATTGTAATGAAAAGAGACTTTTTTAAAAGTCGAATATTAAGGTTTTATTCAACATAAAAAAAAAGCATACATAGTTACCAGTTACATAGTTTGAAGATATGGACGAACGGACGCCGGAGAGTAAGAAAGAGGCACCCCACCGTTATTTATAAACACAAGATCACGTGACGTGAAATCAGCTCGAAATCACACAACAGTTCGTATGCAGATAAGTAGAAGGTATTAAATGAATGAATACAAAAGAATTATAAGTATATCACAACACACATATATATATATATATATATATATATATATATATATATATATATATATGTATATATATCAGGTCATCCCATAAGTTCTGTCCGAATTTTAACTTTTTGTTAATATGAACAAAATTTAAAGAGTATTTTATAATGCCTAATGGAGCTGAACATTATTTTTATGTTTAGATGCATTTAAACTGATCAAATTTTATTTCAGAGAACAATAAAATTAAATTTTGTTTGATTAGAACCCTGCTAACATGGAAGTACCCAAGAATCATTTGAGGCACATAATGCTTTATGAGTTCAAGAAAGGAAACTCAGCAGCCGAAGCGGTGAGAAACATTCAATCAGTTTATGGAGAGGAATGTGTGAATGCAAAAAAACTTGCAGAAGATGGTTTGCAAAATTCAGAGGTGGAGGTTAAAACTGACCTTTGTGAGTTCTTCGAATCAAAGCCAAATGGAATTAGTAAGCTTGTTAATAGATGGAAGGAAGTCATAGATAATCAGGGAAAATACATTGTTGATTGAATCTGAAATTAAATGTAACATTTGGTAACTTGTTTTCTTTATTCAAAATTCGAACAGAACTTATGGGATGACCTTTGTATGTATGTATGTATATATATATATATATAAGCAATTAATCGAGTCTGAAAGAAACCTCAACAGAATGGGGAAAATAATTAAGATAGCCAGGTCCTCAAAAGGTTAAAAACAATCTAAATAAACAAATTAATAAACTATGAATGCAAACATAAGCACAAGTAAATGTAATAATCATTGACGAATAATACCGTAATCAATAATAAATAATGAGTAAAAAGTTAAACAACACAATGGCAACAAACAGCCGCATTCGGATCCACAATTATATCCACTCAATAATCCCCGTCAATAATTTGAAACATAACTGTTACCGCGCACAAAATCTTATATCTAATTTAAATAATTCATATGTTGAGATGTGGGGTCTGGCATGACACAACACTTAACTCGACAGAATGAGTCGTGTTACTAGTATACAATACTCAGCTAGAGAAGTCACTGCAATAGTATTATCATCATCTCGTTGACAACTAACAGGGGCTACTTATTACGATAAGTAAGGAGGTCAACTGGCTCTTGCCACGTCATCATCTCTTTCGAGGCTTACTTCCTACGGAAGTTATACTTTCTTTTCTTGGCTTGGCATCCAACACTTCTGTTGGTTGTCACTTCCTTTTACTGGAGTGTGTTTTTGTCCAGAGCTATCTGGAACATCGAAAATGTTATACAGGACCAGAATCGGCTCCTATCAAATGCTCTGTTGGTCCGAGTTGATTTTTATTATGTACAGCGTGGTCCCTATGTCTTTCGATTTCAGATGGCTGACACGAAAATGGGGGTCTTTATACAGACCTCCTCGATGTGTGACAGCGTCAATGAAAGTGAATAAACTGAATCCACTTGTTCTATTGTCCGCATTCATTTTTTTTATAGAGGGTGACAAGGCTTTCGGACGACACTGTAGTTTACTAGCAAGTGAATAAACTGAGAACCAGTACATGTGCTTTGTATTACTTATAGCCATTTTGTTTCTATGAAAATTTCTCGGACATTCAGGCCGGTAAATGTCGTTAACACTGTTTATTATAAAACAAAGCATTTACTTAAATATTTGTATCTATAAAAAGATCGTGTAAACATAAAAAATGACTTAAGATATTAGGTTGGTGCAAAAATAATGACGTAATAATGTCGTTTTTTGACGTATTTTTTAACGTCAAAAAACGACATTATTACGTCGTTATTTTTGCACCAACCTAATAATTGTCGGACTTTGTCCATTTCATAATGTGTGACGTCATTTGTTTACATTTGGTGAAAGTGAATTTATACATATTTTTTGTTCTTGAGAATTTACAACATATTAAACACTATTAGATTGTTTATTTCCAAGAATAATTATATATTTACAACAATCCAAAAACTAATACAATGTAGGATTTTTTTTATCAATTTATAAAGAAATAAATATCAATTTTTTTCATTGATAAGTTAATAAACATTTACTAAATTATAAATATATATATATATATATATGCTCTGTTTATAATAAACAGTATTAAACATTTACTGACATGAATGTACGTGAGTGATTCATGGATGATTGAAGTTTAAAAGCAGTAAAATCGACCTTGCTAACTGATCGATCCACTGTGGCGAAATCGGCAAAAGCACATCAGGCTATATGACGGTTCCGTATAGGACACAGGTTCGATTCCTGTCGGAGAATGCATATTTTCTATGAAAATTTCTCGGACATTCAAGCCGGTAAATGTCGTTAACACTGTTTATTATAAAACAGAGCATTTACTTAAATATTTGTATCTATAAAAAGATCGTATAAACATAAAAAATGTCTTAAAATAATTGTCGGACTATGTTAATTTCATAATAAATAATGACGTAATAATGTCGTTTTTTGACGTATTTTTAATGTCAAAAAACGACATTATTACGTCATTATTTTTGCACCAACCTAATAATTGTCGGACTTTGTCCAGTTCATAATGTGTGACGTCATTTGTTTACATTTGGATACGCATCGAGCAGATATGAATGTACGAGAGAAAATCATGAAGAATTGTACTTTAAAAACAGTAAAATCGACCTTGCTAACCGAAACGCTCCTCTGTTGCTCAACCG
>OZ010614.1:48151897-48161897 GCA_963932145.1 Acanthosepion lycidas
TCTCACTAACTTGGAGCATGTGCATGTAAATTTTGGTACAAATCCATCGAAAATTGCGGCCGTGCATTCGTCACACACACACACACACACACACACACACACACACATCCTGTCTTTTATAGATAGAGGTAGTCATTCATGTGAAGAGAGAGACATTTTTAGAAATGTAGATGGATAGAGACAGAGAGAGAGAGAACTATAGTATTTCAAGTAATCAACAATGTTATTTTTAGGGTATCAATCGGATAAGATGCTCACGTGAAGCAATTCATGTCCAGTGCATGTCGAGAAAAGTTGATTGCAACCTTCTCGGCATAACACTTCGCAAATAAAAGAATTCAAAGTTTGCATCTATAACATATTTACGCTGTTTATCTTCCGACTATTATCCTCGTCTTTGTTGTTTTCATCCCACTTCATCCCGAAATTAACATCCGAGAAATCAAATTAGGTCTTGGCATTTTGCACATTACACCAGCAAACAAAAGTAAATAAGATCCTTGCTTTGAATCTTAATTAGAATAAATACATTTGCGAGAAACAAGTGTTTTCCAAATGCACGTCAAGAACTATTCATTTCAAACTTCTCCACTTATAACAAAAAGAACTGGATAAACTATATATGGTATCAGTTGGTCAATATATAGAGAAAACGTTAAAAGGTTTATTCTTTTGTCTTCAGTTTTTGAAGATACATCAAGTGAATTCATAAAAAGGTATCATTTTGAAAAGATATCTCCGTTTAATGTTTTATTATAAAAAATAGTACTGCTCTTTATATATTGAACACCATGTTTATAAAATCTCGTCGCCCTAAAAGGCGTTCAATATTAGTAATTCACTGGACAGCGTGTTTAGTTAGGCGTTAACTGTATTATGACATCAGAAGAACGGATATGCAAAAAAAAAGCAGCGGCGGCAGACAGACAGACAGACGCAAAAATAGCGGTGACAATGTCAGATATGAATAGATTAAAAGCCATCTAACAAATTCAATGAACATGATAGCCCATCAATAGAAATATGTAAATAGATTAATTTAGGTACCTCCACTTTTTCGCGGGAAAACAGCATAGTGTAATAAACAAATGCCACAAACTTAACGAAAATAAATTTTTATCGTCAAAACGCTTATGTTATTATTAAGATGAAAGACCAAAGTGTATTTTAATTATTTTTTGATATTTTTTAATATTTTTTAACACGTTCGAAATTTTGGTTAAAGTTTTTTTTTTTTTACGTCATCGCGGTGCTGTAAAAATAACATTGTTTTTTTTTTTTGCGCTTTTTTCCCGTTGAAAACCCATTGATTTGGAAATTCTTGTAAAATTAAAATAATTGTCCGATTTTAATGAAATTTTCAGGACTTATTCACAAATGAATGAAATTATTTTTGAAATATTTCTTTTTAGTAAATTTTAGTAAAAAATATTTTTTTTTTTTAATATGTTACACCCCACTTACTTATTTTCCCGAAATTTCGTTCAATCCTTTTTATTTCCTTACAATTTTTTTTTGTTTAAAGTAAGAGTCATTGGAGATGGTAAATCACCTACTTTTTTTTTTCTAATTTGTTCCAACTCACGGAAAATGAGCTCTGAATAGAAAAATAATGAATCCAATAAAACTATGATATTACTTAATTAGAAAAGCTTTTAATTGCTTTTGTAAATAAGTAATATTAAGGTCATTATTGCCTGAAGAAATAAATTTTTTCTGATGAATAATTAAATTTTACAAGAATTTTTTATTTGTTTTACATTTTGATTATAATAATTTATAATAGTTTAAAAATTGTGCAAAACTCTGTATTAGCTTATTTCCTTGTGATAATTAGTAATTAAGTAGAAACAAAATTTACGAGTTCAAAATTGCAAAGTTTAATAAATTTAGTGATTCCACTTTTTTTTCAAATAATTTTTTATGTTGTATTTTTCTACTTAATACATTCCTTATTTCCATGTACGGTAGACTGAAATTGCCATTATTATAAAAAGAGTTTTGTCCCTTTATTCTAATAAATAGACATAACAGTAAAACTAAAAATAAAAGGGTTCACTCAGATTTCTAGTAATTTTCATTTATGGTCATCCGTAGTAGCTGTCATCACTTGTCAATCAACACATGGATCAAGTATTGGATCAAAATTACGGTACCAATCGTTAATAATTCGTTGTATATTTCTTTTTTATGCTATAATTAAGTAATATTTTTTTTAAATCAGATTAATTTAACATTAAATTTTCTAATTTTACTAAAATGACGTGTCAGAAATTTTTTTAAATATTTTTAAAATCGATAAATTTGTGTTTGTTTACAAATTTCTTAAAATTAAGAAAATGGCGGGTTTTTTGAAAATTTAAAAATTTAAAATTAAATTTGACATTCCAATGTATATAGTTTCTATCTGAAATATACCAGAATTGTTTACTTAATGGAAATAATAAATTTAATGATTCAACTTTCAAGTAAAGCTAAAATGAAATCTTCAAGCATATTTTTTCATTTTAAAAAATGCATTTTAAACTTAGGTATCGATAATTTATGCCGAAAAAGTGGAGGTACCTAGATTAATTAATAGCTCTGTTGGTAAACAGCTGTGAAGAGAATGTTATTGATTGCATATTGGTTGACTGAAAATTCGATCGGTCATCGCAATAGATCCCGTGCTTTGCAATGCCAACACTCATAAAAATGACACAGAGCCTATGTTGTTCAATTCTCTCGTGACAGTGCGATTCCAAAATTTCTATAAAACACACTCAAATGTCGCTGGACCGGTTTCGCTTCCCAAGATGGCCTAGGATCCGAGCCAAACAGCGTCATTCGGAACTATCGTAGAGGTGGGATGTTCTCGACGCACAAGCCCCAGCAACGGAAAAGACGGCTGTCATATGACACTGGGAAGGCAAGATAAATCACTACTTGGTAAGCGGCCACACGACTTCCCGTTGCCTGCCAAAATCTCGCGAGACGAGATTTGCAATTAATAGAGTCATTCATCTCTTAACAAATGCGAATCATTTCGCTGGCAAGTGTGTAGGTTGGTATCGGACCGCGGAGAATTTAGATAGAGCCCTAGCAACTTTTATTAGCTCTCTTCTTTGAGTCACTACAGTTTGAAAGGACATCACAACGCCGGAATTGGCAATATTTGTTAATGGCGGAATACACACTATTTACATTATTCGGACTATTGTCTTTGTCGCCATATTTATTACAACGTTTCGGCCGTTGTACGCTCCGGCCCTCTTCAGGTGGTTGGAATGTCGAACTGAACCATTTATTTCGCTCACTGGGGTAGACTGTTCTAGTTCCACATGCCATGTTTAATAGATGTCAGTCATCAGTTATCATGTTACTGCGAAATTTAAAAAAAATAAACTTCAAATCAGATTAATTACACTTGAAATGAGATAATATTTCTCAAATAAAGTTTCAGAAAGAAAGTATATTTTATATTTGGGTGAATTATTTTTAAGAGAATTACATCGCCATGAAAGGCTCCTAAAAAGGGCATCAATCAGCTATTTTAGCAAAATAAAAAAAAAATACTTCCAATCAATTTCAATTGTTTTTAAAATACGGCAAAGAATTTTGCTGATTGGAAATGTTAAGTTTAATGTATTAGCTTGAAATTGAAACTAAAATAACAGTAACAATTTATTATAACTTTGGGAAATAATCAAAATTAATTGCGAAATCCAGAGAAAGTCACCCATCAAATAAAATTAATCGTTTGTACAGAAAGTAAGGACCTACGTACATCAAATTGTCTTTAAATTAAGTGGCGTCAGAACTTTTAAAAAGGTATATTTAAATATTAATGCAATATTTAAATGCAGCGATCAATTTTGAGTTCTTCTGTAGTCTATTGTTGCCTATTATATCTACTTCTCCCAATCAAGAGCCTGCAAATCACATTTCCGGCTCATCTTTTTAATAATGACTATGCATTCAGTCTTGTAATTTATATTTAGTCCCTTCTTCACGCTTTCTTTCGCTACTTTCTGAAGGAGGATTTGTGGTTTCTTTTCCGTGTCAGCGATCAGTCCTAGTTTGGTTTGGTTTACGGCATATCAAAAGCTCAATCGGTCATTTAATGCCGACAACTTTTTTTCCTGGTAATATTTTTGCTTTGTCAAAAATCTATTTCTGTTAATATTTTTTTTTCAAAAATGTGTAGCTGATATGTTTTTTTCAAAAATGTATAGCTGATAATATTATTTTTTCAAAACCGTATTGCTAGTAATAAATTTTTGAAGAAAAAAAAAAAAATTCCTGTAATAATTTTTTTTACAAAGTATTTCTAGTATTAAAACCTATTTTTACACTTTTATAATGCTTTTTACCTCGGTTTTGGGGGTTAACTATTTGCCCATAGCTGGGACCCTAACAGGTGCTACCACCCCGGGTCAGGGTGGACCTGGGAACACCAGCAATTAAGAAGAGGTTCCACACTTCTCAAAGCCTTCTGATCAGAGGCCTTGCTGTTGGACGTAGTTTATCGTCTTACCCTGGACGCGGATGTAGTTTATCGTCATACCCAGGACTGGCGATCAGTCCTGTCTCATCTGCATATCTTATGTTGTTAACATTGTCGCCGACGCCGATAATGAATCCCGATAGGGTTTCCAAATGTGGTTACAAACCAGCCGAAACTTGGTAGCGTCAGTGAACATTATAAATACAATATTAACACGATTCTTGTTAGGTCATCGAATATTGACTACCATCAAGTACGTTTTTCGGTGTCACACGGACACGTGCGCGCCTATTTTTCATTCAAAATGTTTTTTTCTGAAAGGGATTAAAAACGGATAAAACCTTAAAGGGGGAAAAAAAAATCAAATTCATATTCCGAAAGCGTTTTCAAGATTCTCATAAGGAATTTTTATTTTATTGGATCAGTTTTTTTTTCTGTAGAGTTATTAGGTTGGTACAAAAATAATAACGTAATAATGTCGTTTTTTGACGTTATAAAATACGTCAAAAAACGACATTATTACGTCATTTTTGCACCAAACTAATATTAACATTCGACGAGTTATTTACGCTAATTATTTTTTTTTTCGGACTGCTGTAATCCTCTTTATTGACATATTCACAACGTTTCAGACGTTATACGCTGCAGCCTTCTACGTTCACATTTCAAACCGAACCTTTATTTAGTCAACCGTGATAATCTGTTCTAATTCCACGTATCGCCCCCCCCACCCACACACTTTTTTTTTTTTACTATCTCAGTCTCAGTTATTTTACTTAGGTTGACTTAACTCTCCAAGAATTTTTGTTCCCTTTGCAATGAACGCACAACTTTTTAGATCAGGTCACGTTTTGGATCACTCAGCCAAAAGTAATAGTCTAAGCAACCCTAGGAATAACAGTGGAATATATATATATATATATATATATATATATATATATATATATATATGGGTTATTAATAGACTTCTTCAAACAGACAATTCTAAGAAAAAATACTGAGTTATCTCTCGCTCTTTAATATGTATTTTACAGAAACGAGACGGAATACTCAAAGAATCATCTACAAGATCTTAACGTCTATTCTCGGTCTGCTGATCAAGTTATTCTTCAACTTTATTCAGACAAGTACTTTCGCTGTATACTTCTAAAATACATGCTGATTATGAGATCATTGAAACTACATGCCGACTGATCCTACAGAGTTCAAGATGAAACAGAATTTTGTTTACTATACTATTATTCGCCGAATGAAAGACCCGAGAGCCAGTCAAAGTAGAGCGTAACTGAATGAGGTTGCTATGAACGTGTACAAGGCGGGACTAATAGTTTCACGTTATGAGGATAGGTAGGATAGATAACAGTTGACTCTAGATATGAAAAGATTAAGTTTGTGGTGAACGGGGAAGCATTTTATTTTTCTTTTTTTGAGTTAGTGCCAAAACGTTACAGTTCTAGGTAAGAAAATGCATGTGTGGAGTTCTTTTTTACCAGTAAATTGTTTTTTTTTTCCTGTCGACTACGATCTTCAAAAAAATTAAACGCAATGTCAACCGTCATTTTCTGGTTTCTTGAACCCTGTTCTTTTATTATCTTCTACTAGGTCAGAAGCCGCCCTTAGACTAGCTCTTGCGAAGGGCTTTTGGGCCTTTCACCTTCAGCGTCCTATGCAAGTAAAAATTACAAGAATTTAAAAATAATAAAATTATTTTTACCTTAATTCGGCATAATCTTTCTTCGTATACGCAACCGATCACCGTACATTCTTCCAGACCCCTTCATATAAAGTCACTCTTAAAAGACATTAAGGAATCCGAACTATGTAATATTTCAGATACGTCACAGCACGCGTGTAGAAAAAAAAAAGAAAAAGAAAAAAAAGAGCAACACACCATGCTCCGCTTATATTTTAATTACGGCCTAATTAGACGATATCAATTGCAATTGTGACGAAAAGCGAAATTTAAGTTAAATCTTTAATAAGGAATTATTTTTTAAACCTTTCACTCTGTTCAATATTTAAAGTTAACTTTAAATGAATTATTTATTTAATTTTCAATCACGGATACAGTAGTTACTACCTGTTACTTCAGGTTGATAATAATTCGACGAGATCGAAAATCGGACGGACGGACACACGTGCACTACGCTTTATTTATAGAGAAGATATTTGTTAAATGGTTTAAATATGACTATTATTTTGTTGAATTATATAAGATGATTTCAGAAGCAAGAGTCTATCCGATATGCATGGGGTTAATTGGATAGATAAAAGAACAGTAAATAAGCACCTGACCTAAAGTGGAGCTCGTCCATACAATCCATTGATAAGGATGTAAGTAAAATGGTCAGCTCCCTGTACTGATCCAGTAAATATCTGTCTCCTCCTGCTATTCTCTAACTTTACAAGAGCCAGATCGGGCCAAAAGTGGAGTACTGTTGTCATATTTGGGCAGGAGCTGCCCAGACCTCACTCTTCAGACTTGATAGCGTCAAGCGTCTCCGAGCCCTTGTGGATGATGAATTATTCCCTACCCTTCAACCTGTTTTGTAAACCTTTCACTCTGTTTTAATTTTTAAGCACGTCGAACTACAATAGTTACTACCCGTTCATGATGTTTATAATTCACACAGATCGAAAAACAGACGGACGGACGGACGCACGTACACTGCGCTCGATTTAGATAGATTTGTCTCTCTCGGCACCCTCCAGCAACCACGTGGCTTATCTTACGTTTGAAATAACATGTTTAGCGGATACATTTTTTTTTTAAATATAGATTACTATTTTTTAATAGTGTAATTGACGTCTATAGACAATCAATCGATAATCTCAACGAAGAAAACGTTCCTTTGCCTATATATCCCCCACCCCTTAAAGGCCTTAGTTTTATTACAGTTGCCGTTGCTGCACTGTTTTCGGCAGAAAGTCGGCTTTCACGAGATGGATTTGCTACCCACACGCCCAATCCGTTTTCGATTCAGAGTTGTCGATCTCTCATTCTAGTTGCCGATCCAAGCATGAGAGACCAGTGTGCTCTGCTATTAACCACTATGTTGAATTGAGAAGAGATGAATCCATTATGTTCTAGCGTAATTGGGCGAAATCGAGAGCAACTGCATCGAAACGCCAATCCTAATTACCATGGAGATAACTGCTACGCCACCATAAACAAAGAAATTTCTATTCAATTTTTTCGTGCCCTTAAAAAATTTTCCTTGTCTCTCACATTTATCAAAACGTGTATAAAGGAAGGCCTTCTTTGGTGTGAATTGAATAAAAAAAAATTAACATGTAAAATATATTGTCATCCACAGACAGACTGTTTTGCTGTATCACAGCTTATCAGTGTGGCTAGACATCCGATTGATTCAAGATGGGATCGTGTATATATATATATATATATATATATATATATATATATGGTACTATTAAACGTATAGCCGGCAACATTATTTTTTCAAAAACGTACAGCCGGCAACATCATTTGCAAAGCGATCGGGGCACGGTTGAAAGACGAATTTTTAAGTACGATGATTGAAAGAGCTCAATTCAGGGAGAGAGAAGGGCCTTGTAATGTTAGTCGTAAGAGTGATTGTTTACAAATTCGCACTTATCTTTCAAGAGTGCACAACCGAATTTAAAGTATAACAAATTTATTTATTTTTTTTTTTTGCTGTAAGGGCTCAATTTATATATATATATATATATATATATATATATATATATATATATAATCCCCGACATACATTCTCTTCATTCCGTATTCTCGAGTACGCTGGCGGGAAAACAAAATAAATACTGTATAAAATAATCTGATTGTTCTTTTGTTTATTTATACAATACAACACATACGCTAAACTACGCCGCATATACACACAAGTCTACAAGACACATACACACAAGATACAACGCTACGCTACATACAAACATTGCATACACACATACACTATCAACACGACACACATACACTACAATACACAACACTATATGCACAACACTACAATACACTATATAAACACTACAATACACACAACAATACACAATATATACATAACACTACAATACATGCATAATACAACACTACATATTATGAAATGAACAAAGTCCGACGATTATCTTAAGACATGTAAATTTCTCGGACATTCAGGCCGGTAAATGTTATTAATACTGTTTATTATAAAAGAGCATTTACTTAAATATTTGTATCTATAAAAAGAATGTATATACATAAAAATGTCTTAAAATAACACTATATGCAAACATAACATAATACTACACATACATAATATTCTCGGGCCAGTAGACGAAAATAAATATACTGTTTATTAATATTTATTCTACTCAAATACGGATACCCACTAAAAATAACGTTTAAAGTAATAAACATCTGTCGGACTAATAAATAAAATGTCGAAGACTTCTTCAAAAATGACATAAAAGATGGTATGGCAGAAAGACAACGTCTTTAATTTATCAGCCGCGTCCATTCGCCTTTCTTTCATTCTGCCTTCGGATCCAGGAGTTGAATTGTTCTTTTTCTGTTTTGAGAATTTACGTTGTTCGCGATTGATAAAAGGCAAAATCCTATCGACAGCAACGACGTTACTGTCAGCAACCCAACCGTCCCCATCTTGTCTTGTAGGCACGTTTTCCAAGAAAAATATCCGCGAAATTTCCTTGCAATTTGCCGAGTATCTCCGTCGCCTGACCGTTTGTAAATTTTTTTTTTTTTTTTTTTTGGTGGGGGGCGCAGAATCATTGTCTCCTGTTGGTGATGCCGCCATTGCTGGGATATTTCAAAGGAAACGAAATCGAAAGAAAATGTTTGCTTTATTTTGACTTGACTATGTTCGGATTGAGTAAACAGGGAGCCCGGTTCGAATTCCAGACGAATCTATTACATTCACTTACGTGGTAATACCCTTGTGAAAGGTATAAATCCTCTTCTTCTCCCCCCCTCGCCCCCAAGCTATGGGGGAAATATCAAGACAAACCGGATTCTATAGCCTTGGATGGCAATTGGTCTACCGCAGAAAGAAATGGCAACCTACGGCGGGAAAAAAATTCGTTCTCATCAGTCATGTATCAAAAGATACATGATCGCCTAAGCGGGTATCCCGCATGGCACATAAGTGATTGACTGACGTGCTAATACCCTTGGGAAATATATGAAACCTCTTATCCCCCTAGCTATGGGTAAATAGCAGGATAGACCGGGTTCTATAACCTTGGATGGCAACTGGTCTACCGCAGAAAGAAATGGCAACCTGCTTCGGGAAAAATCTGCCTCGTCAGTCATGTACTGAAAGATATATGATAGCTTAAGTGTGCAACACGCATGGCACTTAACCGACTTTCCAGCCGAATCCATTACATTCACTTACATGCTAATAGCCTTGGAAAGGTATGAATCCTCTTCTTCCCCACCCTTAGCTATGAGTAAATAGCAGGACAGACCGGGTTCTATAGCCTTGGATGGCAACACGTCTACCGCGAATCTGTCTCGTCAGT
>OZ010614.1:48169397-48191897 GCA_963932145.1 Acanthosepion lycidas
TGAGAAATTTGTGGGTCTGATTCGTTCTCTTCGTGACGGAATGAAGGCTAGAGTTAGCTTTAACGGCACTCTATCTGAAGAAATACCTATAAACAATGGGGTCAAACAGGGTGACATCTCTTCACCCATGTTATTCAATATCTACTTCGCCATAGTCTTTCTCGTGGCCTTCCGTGAAAACCCAAACGGTATTTACATCAGATATCGGACATCTGGCAGTGTATATAAATGTCCGTCGACTGCTTTCTAAAACAAAAGTCTCTTCCTCATTGACGAGGGAGCTGCTCTACGCGGATGACTGTGACATCGTTTCACATTCTGAAGATGAGCTGCAATGCTTTATGAACCATTTTGTATCTGCATGTAACTCATTCGGTTTATGGATCAACCAGAAAAAGACAGTTGTCATGTATGATCCAGCACCCGGATCACCCTATATTGAACCAGCTGTCTTCGTTGAAGGAAATAAATTAGACACAGTACATTCTTTTGTATATCTTGGCAGTACCCTCTCTGAAGGATGCAACCTCAACAGAGAAATCTCTTTCCGCATTGAAAGGGCTTCTTGGTCTTTTTCAGCACTTAAAAAACGTGTGTGGTCCCAGCATGGTATCAAGTTACATACGAAAACCATTGTGTACAAAGTATGTGTTTTGACGGACCTCCTGTATGCAAGCGAAACATGGACACTCTATAAACATCAAGTGAAACTTCTTGGGGGCTTCCATCAACGGTGTCTGAGACAGATACTTCATATCACATGGCAGTCCCATGTCTCAGATACAGAAGTATTAGAGAAAGCAGGGCTACCAAGCCGATGGTAATGAAAAATTGTCTCCGATGGGTCGGTCATATTGCGCGTATGGATGACAGTCGTCTGGCAAAAATGGCTGTTCTATGGTGAAATGTGGGAAGGAAAGAGAAATGCATCAAAGCCGAAGAAGAGATTTAAGGACACAATAAAATCTTATCTGAAACAATCTGGACTATCTGTAGATCAATGGAAAAAAATGGCTTTGGATAGAAGTAAGTGGCGGAAACTAATTCACGGAAGCATTGAGTCCTTTGAGAATAGCCGTATGCAGTCCAGTGCCTACAAACGTCTGATTCGTAAAGGCGAACAGGGTCCAGCACCGTGTCCACAAATTCACTACGTTAATTGTGACATATGCGGAAAATTGTGCCCCTCTTTTGCCGGCTTCAAAAGCCATTTGCGTAAATGTGCAAAACCTACTGTGCACCCGAATAATGTCACTGTAAACAAAACTGATCGGGTATGCCAATCTGTGGCAAAATTTGTCGCAGTTTGGCTGGCCTGAAGAGTCACCTGCGAATACATAGAATTTGAGGGGGGGGGGTTCTGAGGACATGAAATAAAGGAGGTGGTCACGCTCGAAACCGTGAGGACAGCCACGATAATATATATATATATATATATATATATATATATATATATATATATATGTGTGTGTGTGTGTGTGTGTGTGTGAAAATATTGTAGAAAATAGGAAAGAAACTGGTTTGGTAAATAATCCAAAGTTCCTTAGTATTTTTGTATTATTTTTAAAAAATAGTGCTCGATATGAAAGTAGAGCATAAATATAATTATTTATTTAAAAATATGATTCCAACTCGCTACATAAGAGGTCTCATGTAAATTTTAGAAATAAGTCATTCCCCCCAAAATTTCGCTTGAAGATGGAACAGAGCCTAGTTTAACTCAATTCAAATATTATTTTGAAGTTTTCGGCTTTTGTTTTGAAACATGAGACCTCTTATGTAGTGAGTTGGAATCAATTTTAAATAAATAATTATATATATATATATATATATTCCGTGATGCTTGTTAGTTCATTATTCTTTGAGAAAACGTTTCGATACATTATTGACGTGGCAGATTTTTTCCCCGCAGTAGGTTGCCATTTCTTTCTGCAGCTGCGGTAGACCAGTTGCCATCCGTTCTGTCCTGCTATTTGCCCATAGCTAGAGGGAGAAGAATAGGATATTAGCACGGAAGTGAATGTAATGCATTCGACTGGAATTCGAACTCGGCTCTCCGATTCCACAATCCGAGCCGCTATCCATTACTCCAACGGACCATTTCTACTGTCTCCTCTTCTCGACTCGGACTAATACGAGCGAGTATTAATTATCTAGTAAGTACTATTAGTGCGAGGGTTATACGAAGGCGTCGGACACCAGTATTGTTCGACGTCATTACTATAGATGTATCTGCGATTACAAAGTCTCTACTACCACGGGCATTACGAAAGTGACAACGAGTGATCGTTGACATCACAAAACAATGTTTAGTCTTTTTTTCTCGCTTGTCTTCACGATCTTTTGTAGAAGTTCTTGTAACTTCCTTTTTTGTGTCTGCTATCAACACAGCGTCATCTCCGGATATCTTATATTAAGATTGTGTGCGCCAAATATGAAACCTAGTCGGACTTCTAATTCCCTCAGAACCGCCACACTCTACGAGTCTGAATCGGAAACCGGCGAGCGGAGTTCCAATACCAGTCGGGTTCGTTTTATTGCCTAAGCTCAAATACCTTTGGGAAAGGCATGAATCCAACGCTTCCTTTCCATGGGTTAATTAGTAGCAATTGTATCACTAATCCATTATTATTTACCAAATAAATTCTTACAATCCAAACTATTTTTAGCCTTTAAATAACCTGCAAAAAGGTTGATAAGCCGTAAAAATGAATCAATTAAAGCAATAGAAATGTGATTATGCAGAAGGATGCTGAGAATATCATGAACAAAGCGCGTGAGCAACAAGGGAGTTATAAGGAAAGTGGAAACACAATGGACATACATATTTCGAATGAGAAAGCGAAAGCGAAAGGTATGGATCCACTTTCCCCCCAGCTATAGGTTAATTAGTAAAACAACGACCAAGGAGAAGAAAGAGTAAACAACGACCAAGGAGAAGAAAGAGTAAACAACGACCAAGGAGAAGAAAGAGTAAACAACGACCAAGGAGAAGAAAGAGTAAACAACGACCAAGGAGAAGAAAGAGTAAACAACGACCAAGGAGAAGAAAGAGTAAACAACGACCAAGGAGAAGAAAGAGTAAACAACGACCAAGGAGAAGAAAGAGTAAACAACGACCAAGGAGAAGAAAGAGTAAACAACGACCAAGGAGAAGAAAGAGTAAACAACGACCAAGGAGAAGAAAGAGTAAACAACGACCAAGGAGAAGAAAGAGTAAACAACGACCAAGGAGAAGAAAGAGTAAACAACGACCAAGGAGAAGAAAGAGTAAACAACGACCAAGGAGAAGAAAGAGTAAACAACGACCAAGGAGAAGAAAGAGTAAACAACGACCAAGGAGAAGAAAGAGTAAACAACGACCAAGGAGAAGAAAGAGTAAACAACGACCAAGGAGAAGAAAGAGTAAACAACGACCAAGGAGAAGAAAGAGTAAACAACGACCAAGGAGAAGAAAGAGTAAACAACGACCAAGGAGAAGAAAGAGTAAACAACGACCAAGGAGAAGAAAGAGTAAACAACGACCAAGGAGAAGAAAGAGTAAACAACGACCAAGGAGAAGAAAGAGTAAACAACGACCAAGGAGAAGAAAGAGTAAACAACGACCAAGGAGAAGAAAGAGTAAACAACGACCAAGGAGAAGAAAGAGTAAACAACGACCAAGGAGAAGAAAGAGTAAACAACGACCAAGGAGAAGAAAGAGTAAACAACGACCAAGGAGAAGAAAGAGTAAACAACGACCAAGGAGAAGAAAGAGTAAACAACGACCAAGGAGAAGAAAGAGTAAACAACGACCAAGGAGAAGAAAGAGTAAACAACGACCAAGGAGAAGAAAGAGTAAACAACGACCAAGGAGAAGAAAGAGTAAACAACGACCAAGGAGAAGAAAGAGTAAACAACGACCAAGGAGAAGAAAGAGTAAACAACGACCAAGAAGAAGAAAGAGTAAACAACGACCAAGAAGAAGAAAGAGTAAACAACGACCAAGAAGAAGAAAGAGTAAACAACGACCAAGAAGAAGAAAGAGTAAACAACGACCAAGAAGAAGAAAGAGTAAACAACGACCAAGAAGAAGAAAGAGTAAACAACGACCAAGAAGAAGAAAGAGTAAACAACGACCAAGAAGAAGAAAGAGTAAACAACGACCAAGAAGAAGAAAGAGAAAAGAAAAAACGAAGAAAGAGAAAAGAAAAAACGAAGAAAGAGAAAAGAAAAAACGAAGAAAGAGAAAAGAAAAAACGAAATTGTTCTCGTTCTGTCAAAGATATCATGATTGATTTGTCTAACAGCCATATCAACTCCTCGTGGGTCAACTTAATGCCGAAATTTACGGTTTGGGGGATCTTTGAAGTAATAAAAATGTTATTCTGCTTTCACAATTGAATACATGGTAGATGTATGCGCACAAAAGCTGAGTATCAGGTTTCCAGGGACATGATTACTAGAGGTGGCGATATGTCTTGTGTTGTTGAAGTTATATTTTGGAATACAGTTCGATTCCTTTAAGTAATTGTAGGATATTATGTCAACTAATATCATGAAAGTTCTTTCATGTTGGTCGGTTGATTTTGTTTAATAGCATATCAACCTCTGAAATTAATTAATGGCGACAACTAAATATTAGGTTGGTGCAAAAATAATGTCGGTTTTTGACGTATTTTTTAACGTCAAAAACCGACATTATTTTTGCACCAACCTAATATATTTTACACTTAATTGTATGCGTTTAACTACAGATAAAACGCTTTGGTCGTTTTACAATATAAAAAGGTGTATTGCTGGTAATTTTGCTATAAAAATGTATTTACATCTTCGTGTAGTTTCAACTAAAGATATGTATCGGTCACTTTTTTTTTTTATAAAATGTATTGTTGGTAATTCTATAAAATTGTATTGCTGGTCATTTTACGATAGAAATGTTATTTTTTGTCTTCATTATTTTTTTTTTTGGGGGGGGGGGCACTATTTCACCATAGCTGGGACCCTAACAGTTGCTACTACCCCGTGTCTGATGGATCTGGAAGCAACAGCAATTACTTACTTAGGTGGTTCCACGCGATCGGTTTATCGTCATACCCAGAAACAGGGATATCTCGTCTCGTGCCTATTTAGTACTTCACCCAATTTCCACAGATTCCAAGTGATATTTACCTACGCCCCCCCCCCCACGAAGGTTACATGTGACACAAGGCCGGGTTTAACGTGGGATCTCCGAGCCCGTAGGCTCGGCCAAAAATATTCCCTCTTTGAACCTGCATAAACCGGTTCAGGGGCAGTCAATCACCCCGAACGAGAGACTGCCCTTCGGCGGAGCCTCGTCCGGGTTCCTCTCCGACCGAAGGCAGAGAGTTAGACTGTTAGCCAAGTTAGGCAAGTACAGATTCCAAGTACACACTAGATTGAACTCACAATAACTATGTCACAAAATTCACAGACTAACCCTTTAATCAACTGTGCCATTGTCTCTCGGCTCAGCAAAACGAGAAAATATATATTCCCCGAAAGGTTAGAAAAAAACAGGGGTCGGCCACCTTTTGCTACGTGTCGATTTAGGGTTTTAAAATCAGTTTGCCAATAGGATACGTAATTTTTACCAGTCAAGGTCAATATATCTGTTCTAAAATATAATATACAGTATATATATTTAAGTATATATTAAAATTGAAAGAGATAAATATTTTCTTTGCGTTGTAGTAGTCATTGGTTCGGACTTCGTGATGTCATTTGCGGCTGCGTGCCATTGGAAATTGCTTGGTGTGATACGCGTACCGTAGTTTCCCGACTCCTGAGATAAAGATGTCAGTTCGAAATCCCTTGGAGGTTGTCAGGATTGACAACCACCTGACGAAGGCTAAGGGGCACAGCACCTGAAGCGTTTTGATGATAAAGATAAGGGATGATAGTTCAGAAAATAATGGAAATAATACAGGATGACCCCCCCCAAAAAACGGGAACTTTTTAACAATCCAATAAAACCAATAGTGATGGAAGAAAAATAATTTATTCATAGTAAATGAAACCTTAAAACATGCCATTTAAGAAACAATGATGGAATTTTCATTTTTTTAAAAATTACGTTCTGTAGATGGCGTCCTCCTGTATGAATGCATTCTTGAAATCTGCTGTTGAGATTCCTCATTGACTGCTGCAACATCTCAGCTGGGATACTGTGAATTTCATCTTGAATTCTAAATGGCGAAATGTTTACTTGCTCAAGGTCACTGTCTCGCAGTGTTGCCACTTGCTCATGTCTGGCAATACGCACTTCAAAAATTCCCGCTTTTTGGGGTCACTCTGTAGTTAAAGTAACCTTAGGCATTGTGTCGCCAATGCCATTAATTAAGGCCCATTGAAACATTAACGACTCTTCGTCGCTCACTTCTCTGAGATGGCCCTTCCCGTTGTCGAACTCTGTTTTCAATATCATTTGAATTCAATGATTTCATGAGTTACGTGATATAAGGCGTTCTAAGATGGTGCTGGTGACACGAGCTGCAGAAACGAGCCGGATATGATTAATGTGAGGGGAAAAAAGACACACAATTAACGCCGGGAAACGGTACAGCACGGTGCAGTATGATTGGTCAAGAGGACGGGTTATACCTCAGATCCTTAGCTCCCACTGTAGATAGACGCCTCCGAACTCTGCGCATGCGTCTTGATCACGAACCGTAATTCCAAGTGTAAGCTCTTGAGGGAGACATTAACTTCCGGTTTCTCTGTATATATGGTCACTATCGCCGACTTCCGACGTGCCGGTATTTTGCAAAGTGGGGAAGAAAAGAAAGAAAAAAAAAACAAAAACAAAAAAAAACAAACTAAGAAATAAAAACAACAAAAGATGAAGCTAATTCAGGAAGAAGTCCAAACGAAAATCGCAAAGATAACGGAAAGGGGAAAGTTAATAATGTTTATATCACGAATGATCTGGTTTGGAAATCGTGTTAAAGTCAGGAAAACTTTTGCTGACTCGTAAATGAACATTCAGATTTCTAAACGATTTTTCCCCAGAGTTTCTTACGAGGAAAGGTTTGACCATAGCCTATATATATTAGGTTGGTGCAAAAATAATGACGTAAAAATGTCGTTTTGTAACGTTAAAAATTACGTCAAAAAACAACATTATTACGTCATTATTTTTGCACCAACACACACACACATATATATATATATATATATATATATATATATATATACTAGCGGTATAACCCGTCTTCGGCCGGGTGTTTCATTACTGGGAATTTCTGCCGTTCAGTTGGAGCAGTTTAAGTCTAAAGTCAGCCCACCCGAAAACCAATATTAGTACATCCTCAAATAGGGGGGGGGGGATATTAATTTGAATGGGGTTGCTGAAGAGGGACATTTTTTGCGTTCTCAATCTTGCAAGGAAGGAACCTCTTCCGTGAACCGTCATAATAATAATAATAATAATATTAATATACCATAATTTTTATTTATAATATATTTTTTTTATAATTCTAATAATCTTTTGCGTTAGATTTCAACTCTCTAAACAGATTGTGCGCTGTTTTTCACAGACATTAAATTTTGCCTTTGATTTTTGCACAAAGTGTAAAAAAATCAGTTTTTTTTTTCCATTTTTCATCATCAAGGTTATAATTTTTTCCAGCCAAGTTTTCCAGCACTGAAGAATTATCTATGAAACAAAAAAAAAATTCATGGAAATCGGATGAAAACTGTCAAAAACGCACAAACAACATTCGATCACACATGGAGATTTCCACGTATTATTAAAAATAATTAATTTTTTTCTTTATATTTTTCAACATTAAGTCTTATCGTTTGGATCACTAACACAAAAAAAGAGAATGTCTCATTTAGAGAATATTTAACATCGAAAAACAAAGAAAAAATTAATTATTTTTAATAATATGTGAAAATCTCCTCTCTTTGCTTGATGACGGTCACGAGACCGGAAACACGTAGCAAAATTATGGAAAATAAAGCATATTTTTTTTTTTACTGACGATCGCAAAAGCGTGAAAGCCAGGGTCACAAATTCACACCAATCCAACCAAATATATATATATATATATATATATATATATATATATATATATATATATAGTCGACTCTCCCGTCGAATTCGACGTATGAGGGTCAAGCAGATCAGTTCCCAGGAAACATGAGATTTTATTATAGTGGTGTTACGTAGTACAAAGAAGAAAACAAGGAAAACAAGGATAGAATAACCTTTTCTTAAGGCTTTACTGAACTTAATCCACAGCAGTCAGTAATCAACAAAGGAAAGAATTCAGAATGAAAAGGAAGAAGAACGCAGCTTTTAAAGAGGAAAGGAAACGTGTGAAAAGTTACGTGGGCAAGAAAGTTAGTTTCCTTTTTTTTTTTACGAAAATATAACATTCTCCCCCACTTGCAAAAGAGATTGAAAAAGTTTTATAAATCCAGTTGTTGGATTGGTCTACGAATCCTGCTAGACCGGCGTGGAGGTAGTTCACCACTGGAAGAGCCAGACCTCTGAGAAGGCTGACTTTCCGGATTCTGGCTATTATTCACAGATTCATTTTCTGTATAAGGTGAAGAAATATTAACGGGACCTGCATCAGGCAAAAGGGTTGAATCTGCATGGTCCACGTCGGGTTGAGTATTTTCACGTCCATTTTGAGGTCCATCCGGGCGTGGAAAACGTGCCAACCGTCTCAGCGCCACCGAATCTTCCCGACCATCATTGTGACGTATTTTGGCATGCGTAGGGTTGACCTCAAGGAGTTCCACCACCTCAACGATAGGATCATATTTACCTCTGCCACCGAATCGTTTTAATAATACCTCCCCAGGCTCACAGAGCCAAACAGGCAACGCAGTACCGGAGGAGGACCGCCTTTCAAAATTGAACATTCGTTCGTGGTGGGGTTGCATTCGTAGTGGTGCATAGCAGGGAGCGGATAGCATTTAACACATCATGTAGAACATCCTGCCAAGCACTAATTGGTAACTGTTTCGATTCCAGGGCCAATAATATGGTATTCCAAATTATGCCGTTGTAACGTTCGCATTGGCTATTGCCTCTAGGGTTATAAGCAGTAGTATTACTGCATCCAATTCCAAGTCGTGTTAGAAATTGTTTAAATTCTCCCGACATAAACGAAGTTCCTCGATCGGAGTGAATGAACGAGGGAATCCCGAAAATGGAGAAAATACTTGTCAGGCACTGAATAGCAGTTTGCGAAGAGCAATCGCGGCAAGGAAAGGCAAAAGGAAATCGACTATATTCGTCGATAACAGTAAATATATATCGGTAACCTGTCGGAGATACCGGGACAGGCCCTTTGTAGTCTATGGAAAGACGCTGAAATGGCGCAGTAGAACGGATTAGAACATTACTAGCAGAATCGAAGAATTGGGGTTTTATTTTGGCACAGGTCGTACATTCAGAAGTCACACGTCGGACTTCATCAAGTGAATACGGCATATTCTGAGACCTTACAAAATGCCAAAAGCGCTGTACCCCAGGATGTATTAAGGAATCGTGTATCGATTTAAGTTCCTTCAAGGAAGAAGCGGCAGCACCGCATACTCTGGATAAGGTATCCGCAACTGTGTTTTCATTTCCAGGACGGTGTTTTATGTCGTATGAAAAGGGAAGAAGTTCCATTTTCCAACGTATAATTTTATCGTTTTTAATTTTTCCGCGATTAGCAGGTTTAAACATAAAAGATACAGCTTGCTGATCAGTAATAATAGTAAAATGTTTTCCGGCAAGGAGGTCTCTCCATTTACGAACGCATTCGACTATGGTATATGCTTCTTTTTCGACTATATGAAGTATTTCAGAGGGGTTTAGCGACCGAGAAAAGAATGCTACAGGTCGCTCAGCTTGTAAAAGAGTGCCTCCAATAGCCTTTTCTGAAGCATCGGTTTCAATAGTAAATGGCAATTCATCATCAATAACTTTTACAGATGACTCGGCAATGTCTTTCTTAAGTTTTTCGAAAGAATTTATAACTATAGGAGGCATAGGGAATTGTTTATTTTCGACCAATGGACGAATTTTGTGTGAATATTTAGGTATCCATTTCGCATAGTAAGCAAACATACCAAGACACCTTTTTAACGAATTTGAGTTGGAAGGAGGAGTCATTTGCAAAAGGGGCTTCAAACGCTCAGGATCGGGTTGGATAGTTCCGTTACAGATTTGATATCCAAGCACGTTAATAGAACGAAGTGAAAACTCTGATTTTTCCTGGTTTATGTCGAGGTTGTATGTCGAGGCAGCCTTTAAGAAACATTCCAAATTGACGTCGTGCTCCTCCTGGGTTTTACCGCAAACAGTTATATCATCTACATACGAAAAGGTTCCAGATAATTTATCAGAAATGAAAGAATTCATAAATCGCTGAAAGGCAGAAACCCCGTTAGTAACACCCATGGGTATTCGTTTAAATTGGAACAGACGATTTCCAGCTTGAAAGGCCGTATAGGGGCGATCTTCGAGGCAAATTTCAATCTGATAGTACGCTTTGGACAAGTCAATTATACTATAGATATGATACTGGGCTATTTGGTTTACGAGATCTTCAATTCGAGGCAAGGGGTAGGCATCAAGTAAGGTGAACCGATTAATAGTCTGGGAGAAATCGACTGCCAATCGTTTCTTTTTATTAGGATTTGAGCACGCCACGGAGAGTAACTTGTTTCAATTATATCATCCTCAAGCAGTTGTAGAATTTCTTTTTCAATGAACCGAGCATCCTCCGCACGGTAATTTCGGGATTTAGTAGCAATAGGTTTGCAATCAGGGGTCAAGTTTCGGAACAACTTAACAGGAGCACAACTGATCTTGGTTAAAGCGCAGATTTTTAGAATATCCTGAGATCCACCAAAAGAAATAGTGATACTCTGGTGTAGTTTTAAGAAGGGCACTCTGAGTATAATATCCATACAGGAATCAGGAAGTACTGTAAAGTCCATTTGTTTATATTCGTAACCATTGAAGATAATATCCTCAGTACAATATTCAGATAGTTTGAGGAAAAATGGCAGATGATGCCATGGAAATTACGGAATTCCGTTTAGAAGTAGACAGTTTCATTGTTTTAACAGTACGGTCACTGATAAAGTTATCAGAACTACCGGTGTCTATGAGGGCAGTTAATCTCTTTCCTTTTAATTCTAAAGTTTTAGTAACTGGAGGAGACCTATCATCGTCTTTAGAACGGGCTGCTACAATAGCTGAGGTAGAACGTGAAGGCGCCGACATGGTAGAACGGCAAACTTTAGAAAAATGACTGAGTTTGCCACAGTTTCGACATCTCTTATCACGGGCAGGAGAATAGCGACGATTATCCTTAAAGTGACGTTTCCCTCCACAGTTGTAGGACTTGCCACGAGCAAGGGCAGCAGACAATTGTACAGAGTCACACTCCGTACGAGAATCAGTTAAGTCAGAAAGCATATCTTTAGTAATAGTAGTGGAAGTGGCCTCCTCGGCAGAATCAGTTCCGAGTCTCTTCTTAATCTTTGAGGAAATCGTTCAACATTCGCTGCTGTAAGTAGATTTTTCTAGTTCCTCACGGACACATGGCCCAGTGGATAAAGGCGTTGGTTAGATCCAAAGAGTTTTGAGTTCAATACCAGGCTACAGCAGTGGTGAATCAAAAACTTGGAGAGTTGAGTTGAGGGTAAATAACCGAGACACCCGGAAGAGGTAGGGAACGCGGAACTAGAACAATCAACTCCGGTCGACGAAATAAAGGTCTCGGTTCGAAATTAATTAAAATTTATTGTACTAAGCTACACACCCTAGTAAAACAAACTGTATTTTGTGTCATCTTACCTGTTTGCACTTCTTCCCAAAATTTGCTTTCGATCGGTCAATGTATGGCTATTTTAGAGGCTGTGACAGACGGAAGTCACAGAATTTTATATATAGATAGATACAATAGTAAATCCAGCATTGCTGACAAAGTTAAGCTGGCCGTTGTCCTCAGAAATGACCTCCAATCTGTGGTTGACTGGGGCAGCAAACGGCTTGTAAACTTTAATGCCTCCAAAACGAAACTGCTCTCATTTACTGACCATAGAGAAACCTCCTGGCCTCCTATCAGCATGGCTGATGCTCAACTCCACGAGAACGTCTCACTGCACCTTCACGGCTTTCACTGGTCTTAGGTGGAACAACTACATTGAATCAATAGCTGCATCTATCGCAAGGAAAGTTGGTTCTCTGTGTCGCGCCAGAAGGTTTTTCTTATTTGGGACCATCCTTCACATCTACAAATCTACCATTCGTCTTTTGCATTGGATACTGTTACCATATATGATCTGGTTCCCCCGCAGTTCATTTCGAGTTTCTCGGCAAAATCCAAAGACGGATATGCTATGTGATAGGTCCTGAACTGGCATCTCGTCTACAGTCCCCTTTCTCCTATATATATGATATGGCTTCCCTCTGTCTTTTCTGCAAATATTTTCATGGCACCTGCTCTGATGAGCTATTTTCACTGGCGTCCCAACTGTATGAATTTAAACGTGCTACTAGGTTGGCATCTCGATAACATTGTCGAAACAGTTAAATGTAACTGCCTCTTCTATTCCAAGAGCTTCTCTTCCACTTCCCGACAGTGGAACTCCCTTCCTCTTGCTTCCCCGATAGCTATAATATTCAAATATTTAAGTGTAATGTCAATCGACATCATCTGTTGCTTTGCTCACGATCTCCGTCCTTCTCTTTATCCTGTTCCTCAAAGACCCATCTTTACTCTTATTTGTGGAACTCCTTGCGTGCTAATGGCACTCCCTCCTTAGCTTGCGGTGAAAAATTTAAAAGTTAATTAAAAATTACTTTAACGGTAATTGATCTAATGATTGGTTGGTTTTGTTTTATGGCATCTCAAACTCAGTGGCTCATTTAATGCCAACAATATTTTAAAAAATTATATTCATAGCGATAGTTTCGTAAAAAAAAAAAAAAAAAAAAAAAAAAAGGTGTGCATGTATACATATATATATATATTTGAACCATTTTTCAATTACTCATTTTTGAGTACAATCCAACTTTTAGGAAATTTAAAATCTTAGATGGTTTTATTTTCGTAAAGTGTTTTTTTATTTTTTTTTTTTTTAATTACTCACATAGTAATATTTTCCTCGCACTATTTTGTATTCGAGTTACATTCTCCATTTTTTTTTTTTTTTTTTTTTTAAATGTATAGCTGTTTGAAATACTGGTATTTTTTTTAAAGTATTTTTCTTTCAAAAATTACTGCTAGTAATAATTTTTTTTATAACAAAGTATTTCTGGTATTAGAACCTATTTTTACACAAGTTTCGGTGATTGTCCATAGCTAAGGACCTAACAGGTGCTACCACCCCGGGTTAGGGTGGGCCTGGTAACATCAGCAATTAAGAGGTGGTTTCACGTTCCTCAATACCTTCTGATCAGTGACCTTGCTGTTGGACGTAGTTTATCGTCTTACCCAGGACACGGATGTAATTAATCGTCATACCCAGGACGATGTTCTGATGAACACTCCTCTATGGTTATCTAACAACTCTGTATCTATGCTGATGACAGAACTATTTACGGTAATATGGTAAGTCTGATCGGTTCGTTAAGGTCAAATTGGCGGCTGATCTCACCAGTGACCTACCTTCGGTTGTCAACTTGGGCAAGGAATGGCTTATTTTTAATTCTCTGTAGACACCTTAAGAGTTCGACGTGACTATAGCCGAGAGGATTTAAGCGTTTGCCTGTTGAGTTGGTGGCCAATTAATTTTGTGTCCAGTCCGTTGGTTGAGTGGTAGGAATAAGCACACGCTTATTGGAAACAGAGTGAGCGATAACCTAACCGGGCTAAAAGTACAATCGACTCCCGAGAAAAGAATTAGAACACGTCGACAACCATCCTGATGGCATCAGTTCTCAACTCGGAACCTATGCTGATGACAACTATAGCCTCCTGTCCCAATAGCAACTCTGATCACCGAACTGACCTATATTGTGTTGTTAATTGGGGGCAAGGAATGACTTCTTCATTTTAACGCCAAATCGAAACGGCTCTCTCAATCGTCTGAGAGAATCTTTTCTGCCTTCCATCAGCATGGCCGACGCTAACTTCTGGGAGGAGACACCTGCCAACCGTCAAACTGCCGGGAGGAGACACTTAATGCACCTTATCTGGATAACGATTCCCACCGCCCTGAATTGGAAAGATTATATTGAATCAGTTGCCTGGCCTACTGCTAGGAAAGTGGGTTCACTGTGTCGTGCCAGACAATTTTTCTCGCCAGAATCTATGTTACACATTTATAAGCCTACAATCCTACCATGCTTTGAATATAACTGGCAAATATAGTTTGCTGTTAACGCTATATATTTAGAAATTCTTTATAAATTCCAAAAGAATCTGCAATGTTATTGCTTCTGACCTGGCATCACGGCTTCAGTCACTTTCCCATCACCATAATGTAGCCTCCCTGTGCCTTTTCTATAAATACTTTCATCTTAATTGTTCTGATTAACTTTTCTCTATGATACCTGTGGATTTAAACGCAGTACAAAATTGGCGGGAAAGTGTTATCATTTTACCTAAGTTCTACGCCGTTTCTTCTATCGCACTTCTTGCTTGTGGAACTCTTCCGCTTTCTTGCATTCCAGACAAGTTTGACTTTCAAAGATTTAAATGAGTGGTCAATTGTTATCTTCTGTTTTTTTTTTTAATTTCTGTTTTTTTATTGTTACTGTTCGTCTTTTTCCTGTATTTTTCACACTCAGTAACACCCTGCGTCTTAGTGGCTTTGTTGCCTTGCTTGGGATGAAATGATAAAAATTTTCCGAAGAATTGGTTCAGTTTGAAATTCCGAAGGTTTCCCCAAATCTTCAGGCACCTTAAGGTGAAAGGTCACAAGTGCCAAAACGTTGTGTTTGTAACAAAGATTACAGTAAATAATAACAATATATATATATATATATATATATATATATATAAAAATGGACAAATTCCGACAATTATTTAAGACATTTTTTTATGTTTATACATTCTTTTTATAAATACAAATGGTCTGTTTATAATAAACAGTATTAACAACATTTACCGGCCTGAATGTCCGAGAAATTTTCATAGAAAATATGCGTCCTCCGACGGGAATCGAACCTGTATCCTATACGGAACCGTCATATAGCCTGACGTGCCTTAACCGATTGGGCCACAGAGGAGACCACAATTCTCCATGATTTTCTCTCATCCATTCATATCTGCTCAATGCATATCCAAATGTAAACAAATGACGTCATACATTATGAAAAGGACAAAGTCCGACAATTATTTTAAGACATTTTTATGTTTACACATTCTTTTTTATAGATAAAAATATTTAAGTAAATGCTCTGTTTGTAATAAACAATATTAACAACATTTACCGGCCTGAATGTCCAAGGACGAAATATTTTCTATGAAAATTTCACGGACATTCAGACCGGTAAATGTTGTTAATACTGTTTATTATAAACAGACCATTTACTTAAATATTTTTATCTCAAAAAAGCACACACACACATTATATATATATATATATATATATATATATATTACCAAATCCAAATTTGCTTCCTAGCCTCCTAGTGGCTTTATTGCCTTGCTTGTGGTGAAACGATTTTAAAAAATCCTGCTTTTAGTATTTGCTGGCGGTGTTCCAAGTGATCTAAATATTGGTACAGCTTTAGATTTCTCGTTTATTTATTTTTTTTTTGCAGCTCACGAGAAAGGTCCTGTTATTTTTGCAGTTTGATTTTGTAGTCTGATGATACAGAAATATCCACATTATGACAGGCCTCTTTTCTTTTATTTACAACAGTTATTTCCCAATTTATCCATTACCGAAACAGTTTTTTTTTTCAATCGGACTGACTTCAGCCACGAAGACGGAACTAATTTCCAACCACTTCGCTTAATCCTACTGAGTAAGGGATTCAAAATGCATTATATTTGCCTCAGTGTTTTTCCTTTTACTGAAAAACTGTGCATCCGAGCGATCGAATTGTATTTTTGAAACGAACAAAGACAAGGACTCGACTGTAAAATGCAAGATGGCTTCTCGAGTCGAACATTGCCGACAGAATAATTTCTGCACAAACCAGCTTTTTTCCATTCGCTGCAAGCTGACGTTCCGAAGCGGATAAAAATGAGTGCACGAGTTGGCAGAGGTAGCTACTGTCGTTATCAAGGTCCCCCACCATTATCAACCGCGACAAAATTTACTTTCTTTCCGTTCCTATCTCGACGAAAGTCTCCTTCAACGTTAGTCAGTAGAAATGGCTTTTATTTCTTGTAGAAACTTTCTGAAACTTTTTTTTTTCTTTTCTTCTACTGACTAGCGTCCTTAAAATCGATTTTCTGAATGTTTTCATTGATTTTTTTTTATGCCAAGCAACACAACGCCATTTTCTTTCTATCGTCTGCCTTTCTCATTCGGGCTCAAGACAAAGTGTCGTCTCCTGGGTGAAAGGAATTTCTTCTCGACTTCTCTACACCTCTTTCCAACCCGACCTGAATCAGGTGCCAGTTTTCGAGTCTGACAACCAAACTTAATTCCTCACTTAATCCTAATCTTTAATCCTTAATCCTTCGCTTTCGCTTTTTCTTGGAAGAAGCCGACCAAAATTCACTATTCATCAGAATCGACACTGCCATTCCCAGGTTTTCACCCCCGCCACTTCCCGTCCACCCGGAAACGTCGGTCGCCATTTTTGCCGGACCCAGTCAAGCAGACGTAAAGAAGTGGACACGTCTCAGCGCCTGCCATGAAAATATTTGCGAATCTTAAAAAAGAAAAAAACACACTGCCCCTTATTATCATTATTACTAATACTACTACTGGTAATTTTATTGAAGGTTTCGTAATTCGTGATAAACCCATTTTTACATTGATTACAATATTCTCTTACGAAGTTTGTTACCTTGTCAAAAACTTAAGAATTCATATCTTACACAATTTTTCAATTCGCCTCAAAGATGATGAAAGTCAATAAGACGAAATGACACATTGCACATAGATTTATTCACCCACCAAAGATATAAATCTTGTCTTTCAAATTCACTCAAAATGGCTACAAATGTTTGTTCCGACCATATGACAAAATTTTGCTTTAAATCTAATTCAAACAGTTTATTTCCGCAGCCATCTTATATTTAAATATTTTCTGTTAAAATAGAACAGGCAGCAACATTTGGCAAGTGGTTTTATAAGTTTCCACCTAAAATAAAGCGACTAATTCAACATCCGAAAAAAAGACACGGAGTATTTGAGTTGCATTGCGCAAGCGCATAATATATTAAAATTCTAAAAAGTTCAAAGATTTGTTAAAACAATTATAACTGAATTTAATTGAAAGCATATGAGATTTCAATTAGCTAATTATTCATCTATATAATGAAGGCGAATGTCAGTGTGTCACACCTTTTCAACGTTACTTCTAGAGGCCGTAGCCCAACTTATTGTACTATTTTGGAATCAGGCCGACTCCGTAAGCAAATCAAAAACATGCCGGAGAAGATCCGGATCCGCAATCCTGAAATTTACGATTCTCAAGTTTTCCATGATAATTGATTTTAATTGAAAGCATATTAGATTTCAATTAACTAATTAATCATTAATATAATAAAAGGCGAATGTCAGTGTGTCACACCTTTTCAACTTTACTCCAAGAGGCCGTATCTTAACATATTGTACCATTTTGGAATCAGGACGACACTGTGAGCAAATTAAAAACATTCCGGACAGAATCCTGATATTTTGGATTCCCAAATTTTCATTACTGCGATTGTCTTCGGATTCCGCCATCTTCGTTTCTACAATTAAAGGGACAGAACTCTTCAACTTTCAAACACTCATGTTCAAATGAAAATATTACTGTTCTCAAATGACAGTATTTCAAAATAAAATTGTCCGTATTTTCAACTTTCCTCCTAGAGACCCTACCGCAACATATCATCCCATTTTGGAATCAAACCGACTCCCTAAGAAAATTGAAAACATTTCAGTTCTAATCCGGACACGAAATTCTGAAATTTTCCATTCTCAAGTTTTCATTACTGCGATGTTTTTACGTGATTTTTTGCGACGAATTTTTTTTTTGTACGATAACAATCGTATTCAGTTGGTGCAAAAATAATGACGTAATAATGTCATTTTTTGACGTTAAAAAATACGTCAAAAAACGACATTATTACGTCATTATTTTTGCACCAACCTAATACTTAATCGCGAAATCCAGCGAAAGTCATCCATGAAATAAAAATAATTGTTTGTACGGAAAGTAAGGACCTACGTACATCAAATCGTCTTTAAATTACGTGGCGCCAGAAGAATTATTGTTGAATTTTTAAAAAGGTAAGCCTAAATATTAATGCAATACTTAAATACAGCGATTAGTTTTGAGTTTTTTAGTTTGTTATTGCTTATTGCATCTACTCTCCCCAACTACCTGTTGTGATGAAGGTCCAATCAAGAGCCCTCATATATATATATATATATATATATATATATATTTGCTAAATGCAGAGCCGGTACCTGCTAAAGTCGAGATGCCAGGTCAGGATCGATTACATTACAGACCTTGCTTTGAATCGACTATATATATATATATATATATATATATATGTGTGTGTGTGTGTGTGTAAAATGTCGATTCTTGCCAAAATCCAAAGATGGGTCTGTAATGTAATCGATCCTTGATGTTAGCGAATTATGACAGTTTTTATATACACAAAACCCTTTCAGGAAAAAAAATAAAAATAATCTCCATAGACACTTAACCAGACTAGACGATGTGATCTTCCGCTTTAAATTTAGACACCCCAACCTTACCCTGACTTGACTTCTTTGAATGTAACTGAGATATTGATACAAATTATTAAACCTTACGCCCCGTTTTTTAAATAATTGCTCTAGCCGTTACCATAGTAATTTAAATAATGAATATGCTTATAAAAACGCGTAAATTTCAAGAATTAGTTATTCAAAAAAAAATTCGCTTGAAGATGGAACAGAGCTTGGTACTTTAATTCAATTTAATTCAAATAATTATATTGAAGCTTTCGGCTCTTGTTTTGAAACATGAGAACTCTTATGTAGCGATGGAATCATATATATATATATATATATATAGTAGGAGCAACAGAAAAACAGAATATAAGCCATAAACACCTTCGCTGTCTCTGTGGCGCAATACAGTCTTAACTGGACCATAGCGAATGAACGCTAACACGAGAAAGCTCCTCACTTGCTACCACATGCATCATCCCAAAGCTGTTGTTGATCGTCTGTATGTGCCCAGATCCGAAAGAGGCAGAGGATTAGTTCTACTAGAACTGTCTTATAAAACTACAACAATTGGCCTCCAAAGATTCCTGGATGATATGTGGCAAAGATCATGAAAGTAGAAAGAGTTTCTTAACCGTATTAAATAAAGCCAACAATTTCAAAATGGAGTTTTAAATGCATGCAGAAATACAAGTAAATGACAATACACCGACTGTAGCTAGAAAATACTTAAAAAATAAAGCAAATGCAACCGACCAGATATAGAAACGATGGCAAGATAAACAGCTTCATGGCCAATACTCTGCCCGTACCAAACAAGCTGACGTAGACAAAACCCGTACCCATCAGTGGCTACGTAGTGCAGGGTTGAAAGCTGAAACTGAAGGTTTTATCCTTACTGCATAGGACCAATGCTTGTTAACTAGAAATTATCAAGCACACACTAAAATATTGTGTTAGCCCAAAATGCAGATTCTGTGATAAATATCCAGAAACAATTGATCATCTATCAGGTTGCAAGGTATTGACACTCACTGAATATAATCCCGGCATAACGGAGTGGGCCAATATCTGCACTGGAAAATCTGCAACTTCTACGGGAAGGAAACTGAAAAAAAATTAGTATGACCTGGTTACGGAGATAGGACCTGTTACAATTTATCGGACTACAGAGTACACACAAACAGAATAATCAAAGCTAACCCCTAGACATTGTTATTAGAGACGGCAAACAAAAGAAAGTGCCTCCTTATTGATAGAAAGTGCCTCCTTATTGATATGGCGGTCCCTGCAGACTGCAATGTATCTGTAAAGATCTTCAAAAAGGTATCAAAATAAAAGGACCTTGAAAACGAAATCTGAAAAATGTGGCACATGGGAACATCAACAATCGCTACTGTAGTTGGATCCCTCGGATTGGTTAGAAAAGATTCCAGTAGACTAATTGTTTGGAAAAGATTCCAGGAGACAAATTGATGGGATTCCTGGAAACCCCTTCCCTAAAGAAATACAAAAATTGTTCTCACACGTACAGCCGACACTTTACGAAGGGCTTTATCTATGTAAAATATGTGTGTGTGTGTGTGTGTGTGTGTGTGTGTGTGTGTGTGTGTGTGTGTGTGTGAGAGGGTGTTTTTTTTTTTTTTTTTTAAATTGGTCAGTGGAAAATGTCATGTCATTTCTAGCCTCAGGACCCGGAAAGAAATGAGTACACACCAGAAATGAAAGGAAATATTATATTAGGTTGGTGCAAAAATAATGACGTAATAATGTCGTTTTTTGACGTAATTTTAATGTCAAAAAACAACATTATTACGTCATTATTTTTGCACCAACCTAATAATAATAATAATACAACAACAACATCAATAAAACAAAGTAAATTAAATGAAATAATTTAAATAACAAAAATAAATTAAATAATTCAAATAATTCTCAGTGTATGTTTGTGTGTGTGATCGGATGTTGTTTATGCGTTTCCACAGCTTTCATCCGATTTCAATGAATTTTTTTTTGTTTGTTTGATAGATAATTCTTCAGTGTCGGTGACAATAGCTCTCCACTACTTCCTATCCATTATAACTATCAGCAACGTTTTACTATTTACTATCTGTTCTTGGCTATATATCTTTCATAATAACTTTCATAAAAATAAAGTTTAAGCTATTACAATAATATTATTTATTATTATAGAGTCCCCTATTCAGGTCAGTGCCCCTCCCCACATCCAAATTGTTACCCCCCACCCCAACCACCACCACCACCACAGTTGCACCGAAATGTTGTTACTATTAGGTTGGTGCAAAAATAATGACGTAATAATGTCGTTTTTTGACGTTAAAAAATAGGTAAAAAAAACGACATTATTACGTCATTATTTCTGCACCAACTTAATAATATTGATTTTCGGGTGGCCTGGCTATAAACTTAAACGGCTCCAACTGAACAGTCAAAATTCCCAGTAATTAAAGACCCCATCAAAGACGGATTATATTGCTTGTACTATTAATAATACTAATATAAAAACGATATTAATTCAAGACTATAAATGATGTAGACAAGACAATCACAAACGACCATATATAAAAAAAATATAAACAAACACGTAAGCACACATGTTAGTATCCATATAAAACAGAATCAACACTTCAAGTGGATATCACGTAAATTCAATGTTTTTAGAGAATTTTAAATCTGTTCTTGTCTCCAACTAAATAAGTTCATTTCTTTAATTCAGTAACATTTTTATCTTTTATTCTAATTTTCTCTTGTCTGCTTAGACTGCATCTGTCTCGGAAGTTGCTGAGAGTCTTACACTGACAGATGATATCCCATTTAATTTGTGGGGTGAAGCCTCCATCGTTAAGTTTCCAATAATCTTTGAATAGAGCAGTTTGGTGTCTTAAAGAAGCATTGAAGAAGGAAGATGATCTTAAAATCTGTTTCCAAATCCCAGCGGATATCCCTACGTATACTTTTTTATCAATGATATTTTCTTTTAAAAAAATGATAGTTTGATATACCACATTTTTATAATTACAGATATCTACAATTGGGCAGTTAGTTACGGTTCTACAATTATAGGGAAGCTATTCCGGGGTTTTTTTTACTATAAAAATTGCTCCTTTTCCGTCCCCCCACTCTTCTTTTTGTCTGGAAAAATTGATTTAAAAAAAAACAAAAAAAAAACAACAACTTTGATCTGAAGAGATGAATATTTTAATATATTCATGAAATAAATTATAACCGAATGGAGTTTTAAGGGTCGTCTGTAATGTATATATCATACTTATTATAACACACAGGTTGTGTGTGTGTGTGTGTGTATTTATATATTGGATCGGATTTCCTACATTTTGCAAATATTTCAACAAAGATTCACAGGACTACGTAAAATTACCTTGCGAGGGTTTTGACAGCACCAAAATTTGGAAAAACAATTGTTTTTGCACGAAATCAATTTGAAAACACGAATAAGAGGCATCACGAGAATGGAAGAGGGACAACTCATATCGAGTTATACTTATTATAAAACCCAGGTTGTGTGTGTGTGTTCATTTATATATGGGATCGAATTTCCTACATTTTTCAACCAATTTCAACAAAACTTCACTTTTTTTTTTTGGCAGGTAGTGTTTCTTATTGTCTTGCACACTTTTTTCTTTATTTTTACATTCAGAATGCTTTAAAAATTCC
>OZ010614.1:48194397-48206897 GCA_963932145.1 Acanthosepion lycidas
GGAAAAAAAGGAGAAAGGAAAAAAAGGAGAAAGGAAAAAAAGGAGAAAGGAAAAAAAGGAGAAAGGAAAAAAAGGAGAAAGGAAAAAAAGGAGAAAGGAAAAAAAGGAGAAAGGAAAAAAAGGAGAAAGGAAAAAAAGGAGAAAGGAAAAAAAGGAGAAAGGAAAAAAAGGAGAAAGGAAAAAAAGGAGAAAGGAAAAAAAGGAGAAAGGAAAAAAAGGAGAAAGGAAAAAAAAGAGAAAGGAAAAAAAGGAGAAAGGAAAAAAAGAGAAAGGAAAAAAAGAGAAAGGAAAAAAAGAGAAAGGAAAAAAAGAGAAAGGAAAAAAAGAGAAAGGAAAAAAAGAGAAAGGAAAAAAGAGAAAGGAAAAAAGAGAAAGGAAAAAGAGAAAGGAAAAAGAGAAAGGAAAAAGAGAAAGGAAAAAGAAAAAAGAAAAAAGAGAAAAAAGAAAAAAAAGAAAAAAGAGAAAAGAGAAAAAAGAGAAAAGAGAAAAAAGAGAAAAAAGAGAAAAAAGAGAATAAAGAAAAAAGAGAATAAAGAAAAAAGAGAATAAAGAAAAAAGAGAATAAAGAAAAAAGAGAATAAAGAAAAAAGAGAATAAAGAAAAAAGAGAATAAAGAAAAAAGAGAATAAAGAAAAAAGAGAATAAAGAAAAAAGAGAATAAAGAAAAAAGAGAATAAAGAAAAAAGAGAATAAAGAAAAAAGGGAATAAAGAAAAAAGAGAAAAAAGAAAAAAAGAGAAAAAAGAAAAAAGAAGAAAAAAGAACAAAGAAGAAAAAAGAACAAAGAAGAAAAAAGAACAAAGAAGAAAAAAAAGAAACAAGGAAAAAAAGAAAACAAGGAAAACAAGAAAAAAACAAGGAAAACAAGGAAAAAACAAGGAAAAAAAAGAAGAAAACAAGGGAAAAAAAGAAGAAAACAAGGGAAAAAAAGAAGAAAAGGAAAAAAAAAGAAGAAAACAAGGAAAAAAAAGAAGAAAACAAGGAAAAAAAAGAAGAAAACAAGGAAAAAAAAGAAGAAAACAAGGAAAAAAAAGAAGAAAACAAGGAAAAAAAAGAAGAAAACAAGGAAAAAAAAGAAGAAAACAAGGAAAAAAAAGAAGAAAACAAGGAAAAAAAAGAAGAAAACAACAAAAAAAGAAGAAAACAACAAAAAAAAGAAGAAAACAACAAAAAAAGAAGAAAACAACAAAAAAAAGAAGAAAACCACAAAAAAAGAAGAAAACCACAAAAAAAGAAGAAAACAACAAAAAAAAGAAGAAAACAACAAAAAAAGAAGAAAACAACAAAAAGAAGAAAACAACAAAAAGAAGAAAACAACAAAAAGAAAAAGAAAAAAGTAAAAAAGAAAAAAAGATCAAGTAAAAAAGAAAAAGTAAAAAAGAACAAAATGAAAAAACGAACAAAAAGAAAAAACGAAAAATAAGAAAAAAGAAAAAATAGAAAAAGAAAAAAAAGAAAAAAAAAAACAGACAAAAATTCCCACGCAAAAACCCCGACTTTTAAACACGTCACTTGCATTTTAATTTGATTAGGTTTCGAACGAAGATTGTCTGCATTAAAAATGAAAGGCGTAAAAAAATATGCAAGTGAAAGTACGACAGAGATGGCTCAGAGTACGACAGAGATGGCTCAGACTTGACAGGATTTTGCCGATTCAATAGAAATATGCTTATCTCTAAGGGAAATTCCGACATCTCAATGTAGCATTAAGCCTAGTAAGCACGAAATGAAAAACGGTCACAGCCGAAATATTAATTGAGATTAGAGGAAGGTGGGGGAATGAAAAAGTTTGAGAATAAAAAAAAAAAAAAGATTTATCGACAACGGATGAGGGGGTACAAAAAAATCTAAGATTACCGAAGGAATATGAAAGGGTACACAAGACAAAGGTTATACAGGTTTTTCGTGTACAGGAGCGTTTGTATGGATGGGAGCAAAAAATTTCATGCTTAAAAGAATTTTCATCTATTGTAGTCAGGTAAAAAAGAAAAAAAGATAGATAGAAAAACGATAGATTAGAACAGACATTAGTAATTAGTTTTAAAAATTCCAAAACTCTTAAACAAGAAAACTGAAATAACAGATAAATGTAGGCATATAAATAAATACTTACTTTGCTATGTAAGCACGAATTAAAAATAAACAAAAAATATAAAACGTAAAAAAATAATTATTAATAAATAAATAAACGAACATATATTAAATATACATCTATACACAAACAGTTACAAACGAAAAAACCTAACCCCAATAATTAATACACTGAGGCGAAAACAAGTGTTGTAGTAAAGAAAAGACTGTCAACTGATAGTAGCAACTGCAATAGAGTTCTTGTTTCTCGGCCGCAACATTTGTAGCCAAATAACAGTCCAACACACACCGTAGAGACGACAAAATGGGGTCGCAAATCCAACCTTTCACTACAACGAACAAACTAATAACCATTATTAAATCAAAATGAAACATTAGATAAACGATATAATATATGAAAATATTTAATTTATTCCATATATAACATTAACATACTGGTGTCAGACATGGCCCCTAACAAAAACCCCTGAGAGGAAACTGATCACTTGTGAGAGGAAATGCCTAAGGAAGCAGGGAACAAGACCAGGCGAGACAAGATCAGGAATGAGGCAATAAGAGATATGGTAGGAGAAATACCAATCATACAGCACATTGAACGACTGAGGATCAAGTGGTTCGGACACCCCACTCGTATGCCTATCAAACAACCAGCCCTACGAGCATACACCCTGAGGTTCTCTGGCTAGAGAGCGAGAGGCAGACCAAGACGACGCTGGAGCAACTCAGCGGGAGACACTCTCAGAGGCCACGAGATCTCTCTCCTCCAGGCCGCTCGCCTTGCCGTTAACAGACGACTGTGTCTCCTCGCGACGCCTAACAGCACGAGCGGAAGGAAAGACCATTTAAAAATTACATGTGTTTTATATATATATATATATATATATTTAAACAGCAAAGAAAACTTTCTATAAACTCATTCAACCATAATTAATACCCTAAATAAAGCACAAACAAGTGTACATGCACCTGTGTACGCGCGTGCGCAAGGGTATAAATACAGGCTTATATACATCAATTCAAACAATAATAAAATTTTAATTATAAGCCTAACCTTCTACAATTAATACTTAAAATACAACCAAACCAAATAAGAAAACGAAGTAACAGCGAAGTGAAGACATAAAAATATTTATCATTTAAGCATTAATATCAATTATTTATGTAAAAAACGAAATCCAACTTTCCTAGCCAAAGAAAAGACTAGAACGCTCAAAAATTAAAAATGATAACATGTCCAGGGAAAATGCCGGAGATAAATTGCTACAAATGGCTACAATTAAAAGGAAGGAAAAAAAAAAAGAGAAAACGCTAAGGAGTAAGTGTAAAGTTGGAATTGAAAAAAGAAAAAACACGAAGAAAAGAACAAATAATCACGACGCCCTACACGTATAGACATCCGCGCAGACTGTTGAACACACACAAACAAACAATACGGAAAACTAACTTACACCAATGACAAGTGCATAAATAAAAATCGTGAAATATAAGCAATCAATTGCTTATATCCCCATGATAAACTTTTACTTATATTAATTATATCTATAGTAGATTTATAAATATATACTTAGCTCTATCTAACCACATTGAGCACAGTTTTGTTTATACCCTAAAACAAATTGAGGAAATATTTATTCGCTTACCTGTGCATGCACGTTAATGCATGTATATACGGTTGCTAATATCTAGTTATTTGATTTATACACATTAATATCTATCTGTGCCTCTCTCTCTCCCTCTATATATATATATATATATATATATATATATATATATATATATATATATATATAAGGTTGGTGCAAAAATAATGACGTAATAATGTCGTTTTTTGACGTTAAAAAACGACATTATTACGTCATTTTTGCACCAACCTTATATATAATATATAATATATATATATATCAGGACACACATATATTGAAATAGAGAAATCCTCTACTGCGAGTGGCCCCTGGGCCTTTTACAAGGTGAACCTCACCGTAAAAAATAAATAACAAATAATCTGTGTTTCTCAATGTTCGATACTGTCGGCTTCTCTTAGAAATATATTCGCTCTTTGTACCGAAGGAAGCCTTTTATTTTAATTATTTTTTTTTTTGCGTGTACACAGAGAAAATCTAAAATAAAGAATATTTGATTCGGAAAGCCCGACCTTCTGTGACAGCTGCTCTCCCACGCAAGCTACAGAAACCTGCCAGAAGATACAATCTAACCAAATTGACACGCTTTATTTTTCCTCGATCGCTCGGCGTCAGAGTCACTTTTTATGTTAATATTTGTTGCGCATAGTAGCAGTACTGACTTTAATTTTCTAAAATATTTATGAATATTTAGATTTTATTTTGTGGCAGTCGAAGGTTCCTGTAGCTGAATCGATGAGGTATTATGTACACTATTTACATTATTCGGACTATTGTTCTCATCTTTCTCGCCATATTTATTACAACGTTTCGGCCGTAATAATGTACATAATACCTCATCTCAGAAATATAAACATATGTTATTCTGCTTTCGCAATTTAATTCATGGTAGACGTTTGTTGGTCGATTGCTTAGCAACATAAACACATCTATGGGTTATTTAATGCCGAAATCTAAATATTTTGTGCATAATTAGTTTTCAAGGTAGTTTGTAGACTATAAAATGTATTGCTCGTAATTTCATAGCAAAAAATGTATTGTTGGCCATTTCTATAACAATGACCTGTTGATTTTTTTTTAGAGGGTAGGGGGACTATTTGTCTATAACTGCAACCCTAAGATTTGCTATTTGCCCGGATCAGTGTGGACCGGGGAATAGCAGCAATAAGGTTGTTCCACGTTCTTCAAAGCCTCCAATCTCCCGATCAGAGGCCTTACTGCCGGGTGCAGTTTATCGCCATACCTAGAGCAATAGTTATAACGAACATCATCTACTAAAAATATTCAATCATTTTTTACATGAATTCCTGACCATTAACAATACCCCGTTTTTTTTTTTTTTTTTTTTTTATTTTTTTTTAACGGATCTTTAAATTTATTAAACATTAAAACCAGTAGCAATTTACCTAAATAACAGATGCTAGTGTTAGCAGGGAAATTTACGCAGTTTTCCTCTGAATCTTCTGTGGAGTCTTAATATTTACTGAATAAGCAAATTGCGGATCTCACGACTGGAAAATACCCGTGAAAATTCGCCATGTTGCATCGTTAAATGTAACCAATTACAAAAAATATATCTCCTCTCAGGAATTCCTCCGCCCACTGAGGCGCAACTCTTAACGCCCAGGCTGGCGAGTGGCCGAGTAAGACGGGTGGGTTAAGGATTTTAGCCGGTATTTGACGGGGGTGTGGCCGTCGCAATGCACATACGTTGTTTTTGGAGTCATGTGCGAAAGTTGGGCGTAGGCCGGGGACCAGTACAGGGTCGACCGCTTCGCTGCAAAAGGTATTACCACTGACGATACGCCCTATACACGGTCATCCTCGAATAAAACACGAGTCTTAAGTAAACATCGTTTCCATCTTTATCAATTCTAAGAAACCATTACATTTCTCCTTTTCTCAGTCGAAATCATTTCTTTCAGTCGATACTGAAATTGTCTTGGCAAGGCTTTTTTTTTTAACAATTTGCTACGATCATTCATTTCTATATCCTGTTGCTATCGCTTCATTTCCATATCCCGTTGCGATCGCTTCATTTCCATATCCCGTTGCGATCGCTTCATTTCTATATCCCGTTGCGATCGCTTCATTTCTATATCCCGTTGCGATCGCTTCATTTCTATATCCCGTTGCGATCGCTTCATTTCTATAATAATGCCGTGTCCCAATTCTTTTTACCTCTTGAAACCACTTTCTCAATCCTCACACTGGCTGCAGTACTTGGATGTCGACCGGGCTCACCCTTCAGTGCAATGGACCATCCTCCGGGTGTGATACTTGCCGCTGTTTGTTCTGCTATCCTTACCGTGGTTATTCTCAATATTTTGATTGGATACTCCATCTATAAGAGGAATCCAGTGAAGTTAAGGTTGTTCAAAAATCATTGCTTTCACCGAGATACCGTTTCTAGTAGGGCTGCTAGCCAAGGCTAAAGAGCCTTTCTTACCATTGAGATACGGTGAAATCCCACTAGACGACAAACCGTTACATAAAAACCACAAGGTATTTAGTATTTTTTTTTTATTACTCGTGTACCAGTACAGCCAAAACTGATGGTAAGAAGGAAGATATAAGTAATATTGTGGTGTGCTGCTCAGATTTGTTTTTAAAATTGTTAATGAGGTTGTTAGTGAGGCTGTGTTTTTAGTGAGAGCACATCCATTTAAATTTGCAAAGAACACAAGGAAAGAAGAACAAGAGATCAAATTGCATTCAACAATAAAATATATATTGAAAATCAACGAGAACAACAATTGCGCTTATGTATTAATATTTAGGGAGAGAAAAGTAGCTTCCCTTGTACTAATATCTGATACAAGATAAGAATAATGTACTTAAGAACTTTCTTGTTGAAATGTTCAGAGTTCAGTGAATAAGATTCGAATTCAAGAATGAAAAGTTTTGTACAAAAAGGATAACAGAATTTGGTTTGTGACGTGGCTTGTGACAGACAGTTAACAGTGTAGTGTAATGGTAGTTCTTTCATTGTGCGTGAGTAGAAGAATGTAGATACGCCTGCGATGCTGAGTTCTGCTGATTTATTGTTCTACTAATTTATTTCTGGAGTACGAACTGTTTAAATACTTTTGGGGTAGGCTCCAGAGAGAAGCGAGGAAAAACACTGATTTTTTTTTACAAAACCAAGTTAGGCAGAGTCATGGCAGAAAATTTTGCGTGGTTACTGCGATAGGTAAATTGTCCTGTAGTAAACAGTACTTATTTTCTATCCAATTATAACTGAGTATTTTGTGGGCGTGGTAAATCGGAGTAGTCACTACAATATGTATTATATTGTAAGTAATTTCCGTTTAATCCAAGTACAAATTGCTAATTTATAATTGAACAGTGTACAATCTATAAACACCCAAAGGAAAGATATTCGTATATTATTAGGTTGGTGCAAAAATAATGACGTACTAATGTCGTTTTTTGACGTATTTTTTAACGTCAAAAAACGGCTTTATTACGTGATTATTTTTGCCCCAACCTAATATAAATGTTACATATTTACAACCGAAATTATGTTTACTGCAAAAGTTCCCAAAACACAATATTTTTTTGTGTAAACTTTGGAAGGTCTGATTAATCCTTGATAGTAGATTCAATCTGGAATTTCAGAGACTGCTTATTTCTCATCCTATTAAGATTATACATTTTAAAGTTTAAACTCATTTCTAAAAGCGAATAAAGCGTTCTTAAAGATATGCGGAATATATATATATATATATATATATATTGTTCACCACCATTCTTTTTTTAATTATCACTTTTTAAAGTTTAAAAAGAATTTCTTTCTAAAAATGAACAAAGCGTTCTTGAAGATATATACGGCTTATTTATATATACGTACGCTCTTCGATAGTGATCAGTACGCGTCAACGGGACCTAGTTAGCACAACCCTGGGTGGGTCATCGTTATTTTGCACACTGCTCCTACAAACATACACACACACACACATATATATATATATATATATATATATATATATATATGTGTGTGTGTGTGTCTCAGATATTGAAATAGCAACCCTGAATATGAATGCACGTGTTTGTTTTTTTTCTCCAAAGAATTAAGAGGTTACAGATGATAAGGATTTAAAATTGACCAGTTTTTTTTTTCTTCATTTCCCCTGAAGCAGACGTTAAAAACACACGAGAGATCGCTTGCTATCATTGAAACCAAAAGGCGTCGCCGATATGTCTTTTCTGTCTTTTCTCGCAATCAAAACGGAAGAGTCGATTATTTATGAGCAGGGTGTAACGTTCGTGCTAACGAAGGTCGGGGCCCAATTATAACATGATAATAAACCCATCCTGTCGGTAATTCATTTTTAATGCTTTACTGGAATAAAATTACAAGCAGCGAGTTTACACTCTTAATTAAACTGAGTAATTTACATGCTGAAAGTCTGCAAAAGAAAATTAAAATTAAGAAAACCTGTTTCATTATTTTGAGAATACGAAAATTTTTTGACACGGTCATTAAATTTCCAGTTTGCAGATTTGCACATTGCACCTTTAAACAGTTGCAATCTACAAAGGCAAACATCTTTTGTAGGAAAGTCAGAGGAGCGAAAGCGTACGGACTAAGGCGATTTTCCAGGGGGTCGAAAACAGACACAATGATGCAAATTGCCGGGGATGGGGGAATCGAAAACATGAACACTGAGGTGTGGGGGGGTAGGGACGAAAACGGACTCACTGAGGCGTGGGGGGGTAGGGACGAAAACGGACTCACTGAGGCGTGGGGGGGTAGGGACGAAAACGGACTCACTGAGGCGTGGGGGGGAGGGACGAAAACGGACTCACTGAGGCGGGGGGGGGGAGGGACGAAAACGGACTCACTGAGGCGGGGGGGGGAGGGACGAAAACGGACTCACTGAGGCGGGGGGGAGGGACGAAAACGGACTCACTGAGGCGGGGGGGGGACGAAAACGGACTCACTGAGGCGGGGGGGGGAGGGACGAAAACGGACTCACTGAGGCGGGTGGGGAGGGACGAAAACGGACTCACTGAGGCGGGTGGGGAGGGACGAAAACGGACTCACTGAGGCGGGTGGGGAGGGACGAAAACGGACTCACTGAGGCGGGTGGGGAGGGACGAAAACGGACTCACTGAGGCGGGGGGGGAGGGACGAAAACGGACTCACTGAGGCGGGGGGGAGGGACGAAAACGGACTCACTGAGGCGGGGGGGAAGGACGAAAACGGACTCACTGAGGCGGGGGGGGGAGGGACGAAAACGGACTCACTGAGGCGGGGGGGGGAGGGACGAAAACGGACTCACTGAGGCGGGGGGGGGAAGAAAACGGACTCACCGAGGCGGGGGGAGGGAAGAAAACGGACTCACCGAGGCGGGGGGAGGGAAGAAAACGGACTCACCGAGGCGGGAGGGGAACGGACACACTGAGGCGGAATGCAGGGGCGAGGTTAAAACGAACACAGTAAGGCGGATTACGGAGTGAGCAAAAACAAACACCGAGTTGGATTGCGGGAGCGGGGTATACAAACATGGCCGGATTGTGGTGGGGATACACACCGAGGTAGATTGCGAGGGAAAGTCGAAAACGGACTTAAATTATTGTTTTTGTATCACGTCTTGCAGCGTTGGAACTGCCCCCGCCTCCCAGCTCCCTCCCAGTTTCTATAGGCGACGAGAATAAAGGACTGTAGTCTTGAATAATGGAATGGGTGAATAAAGATGGTCAGACGCCCGGACTTACAGTGCGACTTTAAGTTGCAACACATACACACACAATAGACACCCTATGGCTGTGTCTCGTTCCAGCTCTCCACCATGCGGCTGTGTCCTTCAAAACAACCGTCAGACTTGTACTGACCCGACTTCGACGGTAGTAATGCTGGGCCAATCAACCTTCATTGACCACCACATCAGATATAACGGATTAATAGAATCGATGGGAGTAATTACAGTGAATCCCTGTCCATTCAGAACGGCCATCAAAAGTTAGTTTCAATCTGAGAAGTATTACTTTTTATGTGGCACACAATTTGTCTATCACTGTAAGTCAGTGATAAAAAGAGTGTACATTAGATTTCGCTTATAAACGTCGACAAAAAAAAAAAAAAAAAAGAAAAAAAAAGAAAAGAAAAAAAAAGAAAAAAAAAAGAACTTAAGTTTCCGTTAAGACTCCAAGGAATTAAGTTAGCATTAGAACTGGAGATTTTAAATCATCGCATTTAAAATATAGCTGTAAAAATAAGTTCTACATTTTATATATTTTTTTGTAAGTCGTAATCAATTTTTTTTTGGTACACGTACAGAAAGTACAAAACATTATTCTTATACGAAATCTTAATTTCACCACTTAAAAATACGTGTGAGCATTACATGACTAGCGTCATTACTTGTATCTGGATGTACACAAAATTTATATAAAAAGTACCTCCAGGGTATATGTTATTTATACAAAACTACGTACAGAGTATATTGTACAAGCTATGTTATGAAATTTAAAAGGATATCGTGTTTATGCCTGGGTTCCTTTACCATGCAGTCCCATTTTATAGATGCTATATACAAATTAAATAGCCTGTATTCCAAAATCTGAAAATAATCTCAAAACCAAAGCACTTCCGGTTTATAAGCAAATGCATATATTATTCGAAATATATGTTATTATTTATATAAATCTACCTTCAGCTCATATGTTATTTATACAAAACTACGTACAGAGTATATTGTAAAAGCTATGTTATGAAATTTAAAAGGATATCAGGTTTATGCCTGGGTTCCTTTACCATGCACTCCCATTTTATAGATGCTATATACAAATTAAATAGCCTATATTCCAAAATCTGAAAATAATCTCAAACCAAAGCACTTCCGATTAGAATTTCGGATAAAAAGATTCTGTACCTGTATTAAAAAAAAAAAAAAAAAATGAAGTTTTAAGTTTCAGAAATTATAATTTTCAATATGACTATTAAAAGAAATTATGTTCAATGACTCCTGTTCAACTATTTTTTTTTTCATATTTCACGTAATGAGCTAGACCGTTGTTACGATCTTTGATCGTACAAACTTAACGGTCATGCGTTCATAATGCACAAGGAATAAAAATCTAGCACTCAATTGACAGATGTATTCAGGAAGCTAATAGACTCGTCGGCTGATAATTAGAATGTTAGCATTCCGACCATTAGGCCAGTGTTCGGATTTCAGGGTCAATTTTTCAGGAGTTTAATTCTTGACAACTTGAAAATGACTGAAATCAGTTGAAGTCTTGAAATATTTCATACAATATGGTGGGTTTATTACCAGACAAAATATTTTACGTTATTATTATTTCGCAAATGGAAAGTCAAATATGATTATAAACTGACAACATGTTTCCTGTCCGCTGCACGTAATCTTTACTTTGTGTCCTCGATGTCCTATCAAAATATATACGTATTTGTTTTCATTCCCCCCACACACACACAAAAAAAACCCAAAAAAACAAATTATCCCAGTACAACAAAAAGGCGCTAAAAATTTGCTAATTCCAGTTACAAACGCGTAGCCAAATCAAGAATAGAATCTAGAGAAGATGAGCAACTTTGTGACAAAATTCTGAAAAGCCGGAAACTTATTTCATAAATTTTAACAGTGTAATTTTTTTTTCGTAGGGGTATCGTTTTTTTTTTTTTTTACTTTTTTTTTTTTTTTAAATCATCAAACTGAAGACAAAAAGTGAAAATACATACCTTTCTTCTGTAATAAAATTGCAAGCAGAAAAAAGTATAAAACTTAATTAATTTTTCAAGAATTAAATATTTCGAGTTAAATTAAAATAAGAACAGTTTAAAACTCACCGAAAGAGAAGGTATATCGTCCAGTCAATGACACAACTGATGTGATTACAATATCTTGAATGTTGTATCACCTGGACAGGATGTCTTAGACTTTGTAATTAATTCCATTGTTCCGATGATCATTACTGACCAATAGACAGTCACCCAAGGAAATATTGCGAGAAGAGGCAACTGCAATTAAGAGCAAAGTAATCAATGGGTTATTTAATGCCGACAACATTTTTAGGATAGATTCGTATGAATAGAATATGTATTCTTTGGTTTAGATTGATTTGGTTTATTTTGTTTTACGGCATATCAACCTCAGTGGGTTATTTTATGCCGACAACATTTTTAGCATAGATTCGTATGAATAGAATATGTATTCTTGGGTTTAGATTGGTTTGGTTTGGTTATTTTACGGCATATCACCCTCAATGGGTTATTTAATGCTGACAACATTTTTAGGATAGATTCGTATGGATAGAATATGTATTCTTTGGTTTAGACTGATTTGGTTTATTTTGATTTATGGCATATCAACCTCAATGGGTTATTTAATGCTGACAAAATTTTTTATTGCTGTTAATATTTTGTTTTGTCGAAAATCTGTTTCTGGTAATATATTTCCTTCAAAATTGTATTGTTGGTAATAAATTTTTTTTTCAAAAAACTATTGCCGGTCATAGCTGGGACCCTAACAGGTGCTACCACCCTGGGTCAGCAATTAAGAGGTGGTTCCACGCTCCTCAAAACCTCCTGATCAGAGGCCTTGCTGCTGAACGTAATTTAACGTCTTAGCCAGGACGCGGATGTAGTTTAACGTCTTAGCCAGGACGATAATCTTCCAATAGCAAAAGTCCTAGATCTATTACGTCTTTTGCTATTAACATAACAAAATAAAAGGATATTTTATGTTAATTAACCTCAAAATAAAAACAATTCATATTTACTATAATTCACACCAAATTC
>OZ010614.1:48211897-48269397 GCA_963932145.1 Acanthosepion lycidas
ATCTAAAAAAAAAAAAAAAAAAAAAAAAAAAAAACTCATTTGAGGCACGTGCACTGATCAAAGTGTAGTATCAGTTCTCACTTTAAGTAGTAATTGTAATATTACCCGTATCCTTATAAGGAAACATTCGGAATTCATTGATCGAGCAACCAGTGCTACTTCAGTTAGTTTTTTTTTCATCGCTTCCTCGCCATCAGGATACGATCAATCGCAAGAATTTTTTTTTTTAATAATTCCACCTCAAGCAAAGCAGGACTGACTCTAATACACAGAGGTGGAAGGCTACAGTGAGTGTAATTGAGAGAAAAGGCTGTGAATAGAGGGAATTGAGGAAAGGATAAAAGATGAACGGGATTCGAGATAGATGACGATTGACATTGCATTTAAAATTTTGAAGATTGTAGTTGTTAGGGACGCAAGGAAACGGAAGGGAGTTCCACAAGCGGTAAGTACGAGAAAAGAAAAGCTGTTTTAGTAAAGGTGGCAGTTGCATTTAGCTATTTCAATTTTAAAAGTGGGGGGCCTAAATGCCAATCTAGTAGCACGCTTAAACTCACACAGTTGGGGCACCAAAGCTCGTCAGAGTAGTTGCCATTAAAATATTTGTGGAAAAGGCAGAGGGAAGCCACGTCACGTCGGTGAGGAAGTGACTGAAGTCGAGATGACAAGTCAGGAGCGATTTAATCGCATATCCTGCTTTGAATTTTGTCAAGAATCTCGAAATGAATAGCAAGAGCACCAGGACAGATAAGGCAACAGTATTCAATGCACGGACGAATGGCGGATTTGTAAATGTGTAAGATGGACTGACCAGAAAAAACTTCTGACACAACACAGTAACCCAACTTTCCTTACAGTAGATGCAGCTATTGATCCGATGTAGTCACTTCATCTGTAATGGTAATCCCATTCTTTGTAAGAAAACTTATATACGGCATTCCTTGATCCGAGCGGCCAGTGCTATTCAAGTTAGGCGTTTCTACACTCCCTGACTATCGTACTGGGATCAAAGTGGAGTACCTGTTCTCATTTTCAATTATTCATTTTTAGCAGTCTCTTTATAAGGAAACAGACATCCAATAACTATGAAATCTATAAAAGAAAACTATTAAAAAATTTTTCTAGGAAATTAGGTTTTTCATGTTCAATAGCTGGTTTGGGTTTACTTGGGAAAATAAAAAAACTATTTGAAAGAAAATTTTGGTATTTTTCTTACTCAATTTTCTAAGTCTATCAAAAATTTAATCCGGGAACTTCAAAGGATCACAGCGAAAACTAATCGACATATGCCTAAATTATTTAACCAAACCTGTTTGAATAAAAATATGCCCCCCTATATAAGTGGATAAACATCATCGTATTTTTATGTGTGCACCTGGGACTTGCTGTCTAATGTTATTATACACTGCACAGTGACAAGAAAAATAAATAAAAATTACGTGTGTGTGTGTGCGTATATATATATATATATATATATATAAAAGAAGAGAAGAGAGGTGCCGTAAACGTTTTTGGTTGTAATGTGGATTTATTTAGAAAAAAATATTATGCTTTGTTTTACATAATGTTACACTACACGAGTTTCTGGTCTTGTGACCGTCTTCAGGTAAAAGCGGAGATTTCCACATATTTTTAAAAATAATTCATTTTTTCTTTTGTTTTTCAATGTTAAATATTCTTGATATGAGACATTTTCTGTGTTTGTAATTCGAATTTCTTTCTTGAATTGGCAATGAAGAGTTCTGCGCGAAGGGTCATAAAACAATTAAGGTTGGTCCAAGCGAAATGATGAATTACTTATCAGCATTTTATCTTTTAATGTTTTACTGACCCCTATGTGTTCTTGGATCTGTTTCCATTTTTGTGTGTTTCTGTCAGCATGCGTGTATATATGCGTACGTATATTCTCCCTCCATACATATACTGTCTTACTATGAGGAATTAGTAAACTCATTTGTACATATACACGCATACACATACATACGCACATACACAGCATCACACCACAAGAAATCAGTACATACACACATACATACACACACATATTTCCCAAGCTACATGGAACCAGTATACACACTCACTCACACATACATACACACACACACACACACACACGTACTTCCTAAATTTTGTGGGGTTTGGGCGCGTGCTCGGGAGTAGTTCCCGTTTTGTCAACATGCGTATATATATATATATATATATATATATATATATATATATATATATATATATATATATATGTGTGTGCATACATATATATAACCTCGTGTCTCCCGTATATGAGCGTACGCTCATGTATGTGAGTGATTTGATCATTGTTTGGTCATGTTGTGTGTTTTTGTGTGGTGGGGTTATGATCTATTTAGTTCGGGTTTAAATTTGTTAATGAAGTTTTTTTCCTGTATTTGTAGGTACGAGTAATTGTCTGTTTGATATATCGGCATGATATTAAACTTACCCTGGTTACATTTGAAAATGTGTTGTGATACAAAAAATTTTCTGTTGTCTGTCAATTTTATATTGCTTTTGTGTAGGGAGACCCTGTTGTTCAGTTGTTGGCTGATGCCTATATATGACTTCTTACATTTTGTGCATTTAAGTACATAAATTACATTTTTGGAGTTGCAGTTTAAGTTTTTATTTATTGTGAATGTTTTTTTGGGGTTTTCAAAAGTGTAGGAGTTTCCTTCTATAATGATGTCACAAACCCCACATCCTTTTTGTTACATTTAGTGACTCCCTGTATTGTGTGTTGGTTAAATTTAGATGAGGTTAATATGTGTTTTAGGTTTCTAGATTGGCGTTTGCTCTTAATTTGGTTGTTTTTAGTATATTATTCAGTTTATTGTCCTTGCTAAGTAAGTCTAGATTTTTTTTAAATTTCTGTGAATATTTCCGGGTTGTTTTTGTTGTATGTTGAGACATATGCTAGGGTTGGCTCTATGTCACGTTTCTTTTTATTTCTAAGTTGGTCTAGAGGAATTTCTTTCGCGAGTTCAAAACCTTTCTTTATTAGTGTTGTGGGGTAGCCTCGTTTTTTGAGAGTTTTATGTAGTTCTTCTAAGCGGATTTTTCGGAGATGTTTATCAGTCACTATTGTACAAATTCTACGTGCTAGGGAATAGGGGATGGATTTTAGGCAGCTTTTTGGGTGATGGCTCTTGAAATGAAGGTATTGTTGGGTGTCTGTGGGTTTGTGGTAGATATCTGTGATTATGTGGTTGTTTTTATTTCTAATGAGTATATCTAAAAATGGTAATTCGTTAAAATTATATTCTTACGTGAATTTGATTTTTGGGTGTAAGTTTTCAAGTAGTGTATGGAATTGGTTAATATCACCCCATGAGGATTTCCAAAAGATGAAGCAATCACCTAAGTATCTTTTCCAATATTTAGTGAATTGGGTTTTTATATTTGCCCCATATATTTGTTCTATCTTTTCATAGAGGTTTTCTTCTAGGTAAGCTAATGTTAGGGTGGCATATGTTGGTGCCATTTTTGTTCCCATCGCAGTACCTAGGGTTTGGATATAGTTTTTGTTGTCAAATTCAAAGGTGTTGTTGTTTAGAATTAGGTCTATACTATCGATAATGAACTCTTTAATTTCTGGATGTTTTTCAATCCAGAATGAGATCGCTTTTCTTCCTAGTTCATTGGGTATGTTACTGTATAGGCTACTAATGTCAAAAGTTGCCATAAGCGTTCCCGGGTCTACCTTTTGTGGCATGCAGCTAAGGAAATGGTTATCGTCTCTGATGTGGCTTTTAATTTGTTTTGTATATGGTTGCAATATTATGTCTATTAGGTTACTGAGTTTGCTCGTGGAACAGGCTGGTCCTGCTACTATTGGTCTGAATGTAAGGTCATGTATGTATGTACAAATGAGTTTACTAATTCCTCATAATAAAACAGTATATGTATGGAGGGAGAATATACGTACGCATATATACACGCATGCTGACAGAAACACACAAAAATAGAAACAGATCCAAGAACACACAGGGGTCAGTAAAACATTAAAAGATAAAATGCCGTTAAGTAATTCATCATTTCGCTTGGACCAGCCTTAATTGTTTTATGACCCTTCGCGCAGAACTCTTCATTGCCAATTCAAGAAAGAAATTCAGATTACAAACACAGAAAATGTCTCATATCGAGAATATTTAACATTGAAAAACAAAAAAAATGAATTATTTTTAAAAATATGTGGAAATCTCCGCTTTTACCTGAAGACGGTCACGAGACCAGAAACACGTGTAGTGTAACATTATGTAAAACAAAGCATAATATATTTTTTCTAAATAAATCCACATTACAACCAAAAACGTTTACGGCACCTCTCGTCTCCTCTTTTTAATATACATACAATTTCTCTCGTTGGAACCACTACAACCTCTTTCTTATATATATATATATATATATATATATATATATATATATATAGTCGACTCTCCCGTCGAATTCGACGTATGAGGGGTCAAGCAGATCAGTTCCTAGTAAACCGACAGCCCGACAACGGCACATGAGATTTGATTATAGTGGTGAAGGCTTCGTGCAGGAGCAGCCACACTTTTTGAAGGGCCGAATACAGAGACCTGGTCCACTAAGTGCCACAAGGTCGCCAAATGACCCTTCGCAGGTTTTGAATTCAGAGTTGTCCTTCTCCTAGACCAGTTGCCATCCAAGTTGTCCTGCTATTTACCCATAGCTGGAGGGAGAAGAGAATTTCCCAAGGGTATTAGCACGTAAGTGAATGTAATGGACTCGACTGGAAATCGAACTCGGCTCTCCGATTCCTCAATCCAAGCCGCTATCCATTACTCCACCGTGCCTATTAGTTTGTGTTGTGATTCTTTCAAGTTCGTGGATTAATTTCTTTGTAACCTGCCTTAGAAAATTGATTAAGAATAATACCAAAATACAGTTAAAATGTTTTGAATTTACAGAAACAGATATACATACTCACAGAGAAATTGCCCCGCTGAAGATGGTCTCAGATGAAATTGAAAATACTTGGGAAAATAAAAACTATTTGAAAGCAAAATTCTGGTATTTTTCTTACTCAATTCTTTTAAAGAATGAATCCGCGAACTTGTAAGGGTTACAATGAAAACTAATCGACATGTCTAAATTATTTAACCAAACCTCCTTGAATATGCTGCCTAAATACACACAACATGCCTCAACATCTTCTGTTCGAGTTACATGCGTTAACTATTTGAGTTGTGGCTGCTGATGGAAGTCCACAAGTGATGTGATTCTGTAGCGCCAGTCCAGAAAGCTCGAAAAAGGATGGCCTTCGCGAGGACTCACAGGCTTTACTCGCTCAAAGTCATTTAAAACTATTGAGGGTATCAGGCAGAAAAATGCTTCATGGTAGACAAGGGATGAAACCTAATTATTTCGGGTCACATGGAAACTGCGGCAAGAAAACTAGGAATTGTCTCCTAATACATGCTCAACAGGAACCCCTAAAGAGGGTGCCCCGATGGATGACCTATTTGCAAAACGGAAAAGGATATTAGCATATTCTTTAAGTTATTGCATTTCTAAGGGGTGCTGCCCTAGCAAAAATCTCGCTATGGTGTGTCATTTTTGCTGTCTGTATTAGGTTGGTGCAAAAATAATGTCGTTTTCTCACATAGTAACATATGTGAGAAAACGACATTATTTTTGCACCAACCTGTATATATATATATATATATATATATATATATATATATATATTTAATCCTACAAACTTCAGTCGAATCATTATATACATTAACATTTAATAACTTTGAGGACACACACACAAAATGGGGTTACTCAGCAAGACGTATGTAACCGGAAAATCCATAATATTCAAAATGAATTTTATGTTTAATCATTTCCGATGTGCCCTTGGTGAAAAAAAAATGATGGCGTATTCAGGATGAGAAATAAAATTCGCTCTGTAAACTGGATAGAATAGAGAAGAAAATAAATGCTGCATATAAAAGCGATTTTTTTTTTGCCAACAGAGAAAGGCTGGCCAAGAGCGAAATGCATTAGATTAAGAAGTGAGAAGAATGTTTCTTTTTGACTTGTCGATTCAGATACCGTTCTTCCATGAACGAGATTTTAAAAGCAACGAGATTGTAAAAGCAACGAGATTTTTCAAAGGCTCCGAATATTGGAACGCAGAGATCTCCAGGAGTTATTCGCACACGACTTGAATCCATGCACAAGAAAAGAAACCTCGGCTAAAGCAAATATGAACACAGCTAAAGACTGAAATGAACTAACTATATAAACAGTTTACAATGGGGACTAATGTCCCTCTCATATATGGAGGGATAGATAGAGAAATAATTTGGAGGAGAATTTAACTGAATGTTAAATATATACGAGACAATTTTTAACTGATTCTTTTAGAAAATATATTAACGTGTGTGTGTGTATCTCATATATATATATATATATAGATATATATATATATATATATATATATATATATATATATAAAGAAATGGACAAAGTCTGACAATTTATTTATTAAAGACATTTTTTATGTTTAACGTTTTTTTATAGATACAAGTATTTAAGTAAATGTTCTGTTTATAATAAACAGTATTAACAACATTTACCGGCCTGAATGTCCGAGAAATTTTCATCCATATAGGATGCAGGTTCGAATCCTGTCAAAGGACTAATATTTTCTATGAAAATTTCTCTGACATTCAGGCCGTTAAATGTTATTTAATACTGTTTATTATAAACAGAGAATTTACTTAAATACTTGTATCTATAAAAAGAACGTTAAACATAAAAAATGTCTTTAATAAATATATATATATAATATATATATATATATAATATATATATATATATATATATATATAATATATATATATATATAATATATATATATATATAATATATATATATATAATATATATAATATATATAATATATAATATATATAATATATAATATATATAATATATAATATATATAATATATAATATATATAATATATAATATATATAAAATATATATAATATATATAAAATATATATAATATATAATATATATAATATATAATATATATAATATATAATATATATAATATATAATATATATAATATATAATATATATAATATATAATATATATAATATATAATATATAATATATATAATATATAATATATATAATATATAATATATATAATATATAATATATATATATATAAGTGTGTGTGTGAGAGAGAGAGAGAGAGAGAGAGAGACAGACAAAACAACTTGGCCTACACTTTCAAATGTCTTACGTAAATGCAGCATAAAAAAACAAATTCAGAGGGAAAGAGAGACACACCATATTGTTTATTCCTTGTTTCGTTGATAAAGGACAGAGCCGATGACACACACACATATATATGTGTATATATATATATATATATATATACATAATATTAGTGGTAAATATACATATATATGCAAAATCCACAGGTGCATATACACACATGTACATTTTTTGAATAAAAAATTCCGAGAGGATAGAATACAGGTAGAACTCAATGTCCAGGACAGAGTAAGGATATAATTCTATCCGCTCGGAATTTTTTTATTTTTACGATTCCAATGGAATAAATTATGACCATGGAATATTAGTGTTTAAGACTTTTTATTATATATATATATATATATATATATATATATATATATATATATATATATATGCACACATACAAGGTGGGTAGATCGGTGATGAATACTTCGTCTAGAACACTTATTAAATAATTGAAAGAATATTTTTCTCAGCTTGTTTATATCTGTTTATATTTGATTTCGTATATCTTTTTATCTAATCAGAGAAGCAAGTTTTAATTCGCGTTCCAATCTATAATAAGGATGGGCTAGCTGTCCTATCAGGCAGCTATACTTGGATACGCAGAGGTCAGCCACTATCGCTATATTATATTACAGGGTACCCCCACCTAACGTAAAAATTGTTAGATTTACTATCCGATTAAAAAATATTAAAACATAAAAATATAACTATATATTATAGTTTTATGAATGAAGTAAAAATAACTGAATAAATGTTTTATCCTTTTGTTGCTCCCACCATGCCGGAGTTATCAAATTTCCAACGCGATGGGATTTTTGTCTTTAACAAATACATCCAACTTGGAGACTGAGAAAATGCCAAGAATTTTTTCCAGAGTTCTTTAGTTTCAACACATATACAGGATGTTTATAAAGTTCGTGTGCATTTTAAAACTTTATAAATTTATTTTGTATTTGCAATAGAAATAATCTGTAAAAAATGTTATAAAGTTTAATGTACCTAGTTTTAAGTATAGCTAAAATAACTAATGTGATTTCAGGCATTACTGTAAATCAGTTGGCAAATGTTTTCGGTGAACTGCAAAATCGTATTACCCTCTGTATTGCTAATGATGGAGGACATGTGGAAACTTAAATAAAATTTCAATAAAACCTTAAAAAATATAAATTTACTTCTTTCTCATCCTTTTTTACAAATTATTTCAATCGTAAATACAAATAAAGTTATAAATTTTTTGAAGTGCACACAAACTCTATGGACGCCCTCTATTATTTTTGTTTTTGCTCTGTTTTAAGCTACTAAATTTCTATCCTTTGCTTTTGTTTCAAGTAACTACAACAAAAATTGCACCAATTAAATAAATTCTACCAAATTTTTTTTTTCTTTTGTGAGACAAAAAAATTATATTACACATTCCTAATGATAAGCTGGCTGTTTTTTGTTGTTTTTTTTTTTTTTTAATTTTATAAAACTTTTTCGGATCTTAACTTCAATGGTTACTTGTCACTCATCCCTATATGGAAAAAAAAGTATTGTATTTACGCTTTTTTTTTTTTTTTCTTTTTTTGGTTGCTCGAATTCAAGTTGGGCCTTTATGATTTTTAAACTGCTACCGACATTAACAGAGCATGACGGGAAGGATTCACTTGAGACCGGACAGTAACGATGCCGGTTTCTAAAGTTCCGCAGTGTGTATCCCATTTTTGAGAAAGCAATGTTTTAGAAGACGTTTGCAACTGACAATCAACACCTTAAAACACTAGTCGAACAAAACTCACGTCAAAGTGTAAGAGGAACGTCTCAGATATAATGGACAGCAGCATTTCAATAATATCTAACCTCCAAGAAAATTTGCAGGATGAAGAACCTCGATGAATGTGTTCCCCGTGAACGCAGTGAAAGTCACGTTTTAGAGCGTGTATGATGCTACATCTGCAACATTCGAATGAGATCGATCCTGACGAAGGACCCAAATATTTTCCAGAACCGAAACTACAACAGAAGATTAGGGTAACTGCCTGGTGGTCCTCAGTTTGCGTTAGTCATTAGAGCTTTCTGAAATCTGACGAGAGCACCCCCGCCGGAGTTTACTGTTGGCAAGTGAATTAAATGTACGTTCAGTTAAGTAAATTGCGACCAGCACTGTTTAATTGACCAGGTCCATTTCCGCTTCATGACAATTCTCTACCATATGCTGCCAGGTTGACACTAGAAAATCATCCATTGGGATACGAGAGTTTGTCACATTTACAATATTCTCCCCTGATCTCTCACCTACACTTGCAAACACTTCGACATCTGGTTTTCAGCCAAAAGACGTTCCGTTGCAAACAAGATGGAGGAACTGCATTCAAAGATTTCTTGGCGTTTTATCGTAAAGCCATAAAAAGACCTTTCAAGTCGCTGGCCGAAATGTATTTTTGACAGATTTAAACTTTGTTTAAATACATTAATTCGAGAATAAACATTGATTGTAAAATAAGTGTTTAAATCTGTCAAAAATACATTTCTGCCAACGACTTGAAAGGTCTTTTTATTGTTTTACGATAAAACGCCAAGAAATCTTTGAATGCAGTTCCTCCATCTTGTTTGCAACGGAACGTCTTTTGGCTGAAAACCAGTTGTCGAAGTGTTTGTGTGGGTAAGAGATCAGGGGAATATTGTAAATGTGACAAACTCTCGTATCCCGATGGATAATCTTCTAGTGTCAACCTAGCAGCATGTAACCGAGAATTATCAGTGTAAACAATGAGGTTTGATGTGATGAGACAACAAACATTAGATTCGTTGCTTTTACCAATCTTTGCGCATACAGTTTTAGACATCTTCTGAAAATTGAACAGGTTTTTGCTTACAAGCTGACTTCAAAATTTTACTATTTCAAGAATAAATCAAAAAAAAAAAAGTTGATAGCTTTTGTGTCAGATACATTGAATAGAAAATATATTCAAACCAGAATTCGAATTATGAATCACTACAAGCAAAATATGAGACTTTTTTTTTTACTCGATTCGATATGCAAAAACTGTAAAAACACAATGTAAAAAGATTACAAAAAATAAACTACTCAATAAAGAAGATCTTACAGTATTTGTTACATAATAATATATTCAAAAATAGATAAAAGTGTATATAACACCATAATACTGGTGGTCGCAAATTATAAGAGAAAACGTTTTAAATTTGAATTGCTTATTGAAAAATCACACTAAATCTACCTTAATAACATTACATCAGAATATAGCTAAACTGTCCAGTATCGTTTTTCTTTAAGTACATGAAGATCTTATTTGAGAGGACAATGATTTACTAATAATTTTCTTGTGTTATGAATCTTGTCCATGTACAATTTGGAAAGCTCCAGTAAATTCTAAAGTTTATAAGGTTGTGCTATAAGGCTTTGATTGATCACCGGAATGAAATTGCAATGCTACGATTTAAAACCTAAACTTAATCTTTAAATTCATCTCGTCAAAAAAAGATGATTTGAAAAGAAATATTTATTTTGTTTGTTTATGATGTCAAACCTCAATTTTCAAATTGAGTAGAATATCACACGATTGCCAAACTGACCTGCTCCACTGTCCATGCGTAAGGAGAAAAAAAACTTATCCAGGTTTGGTAATTCCGGCTGTGGTCTGATACAGTCAGGTCGTATTCTAGGTGAGGACCAGTTACAAGCTAGCCCGGGAAGTTTAGACTCGCCGGCTAGCCCGGGAAGTTTAGACTCGCCGGCTAGCCCGGGAAGTTTAGACTCGCCGGCTAGCCCGGGAAGTTTAGACTCGCCGGCTAGCCCGGGAAGTTTAGACTCGCCGGCTAGCCCGGGAAGTTTAGACTCGCCGGCTAGCCCGGGAAGTTTAGACTCGCCGGCTAGCCCGGGAAGTTTAGGCTCGCCGGCTAGCCCGGGAAGTTTAGGCTCGCCAGCAATCAGAATGACGAGAGAATGTCAGAGTATGAGAGAGAGAGCGGGCCAAAAGGAAGATCTGGTCCATTAGTCTATCTTGAGAAGGCAGGTAGCAGCAAAGATGTCGAAAGTGTTGTTTACCTACCCCGCCAACCAGTGCTAAATGAATCCAGATCCATCTATATCCAAAAGAGAGGGCATTTTGGCCACACTGTCCTCGCCGAGAAGTCGGCTTTAGCCAGGATATCTTTCGATTACTTTTTGTGTCTGGGTAAACAGAAACTACGTAAAAAAAAAAAAAAAAAAAAAAAACATCTGCTCGAGGGTTCAAACCCTTTTTTTGTTTTGTTTTTCTTTTTAAGCATTTCACCCCAATCAAGTCGAGGTGCCACAAGCACGCAAGGGGTTACAGAAAGTGGGAGCAAGAGTAAAGAGGTGTAACAGAGGAAAGGATGAAGAGAAGGACAGGAAATAGATCAAGGCATTTGGAGATGTCGGTTGACATTACATTTGAATAGTTAAAGATTATAGCTATCAGGGAAACAAGAAAAGGGGAAGGAGTTCCACAGGCGAGAGGTGCGAGACATTAAGCTGTTGGAGTAGAAGATGGATGTTGGATGTCGGATTTAACGGCATGTCAACTCCTATTTGGAGTAGAAGAGACGGCTACATTGAACAGTTTCGACAGTGAAAGGGTGGGACCGTGATGCCAGCCTAGTAGCACGCTTAAATCCACGCAGTCTGGGAACTAGCGAAAGTAGCTCGTCGAAGCAGTTACCGTGAAAGTATTTGTAGAAAAGACAGAGGGAGGCGACGGCACGTCTGTGAGAGAGCGACCGTAGACGAGATGCCAGATCAGGGCCAATCATATTGCATATCCGTCTCCGAATTTTGTCGAGGACCTTAAGATGAACAGCGGGGGCTCCAAGACCATATATGGCAGCAATATTCTATGCAAGGGCGAATGGTTGATTTATAGATTTGAATGATGGACTCAGGCGAGAAAAAATAAACACTCTGGCGTGACACAGAGAACCAACTTTCTTTCATCCTATTAGATTCAACATTGCCTTTTCGAATACCACATTTCAGCCGGCGCATTCTTCGGCCTTCTGAGTGTGAACTAACGTTATCAGATGAATCTTTGTCGCTAGTCAACGACTTTTTCGGAATAGTATCGCCATCCTTCTTGTTTCGATTACTACTTTACAACCGATGCATTCTCCAGCCTTCACGGTCCTTGGAAGATTCGGACTACTATCGCCATTTTATTGTTTTGATTACCACTTTACAGCTGATACTTTGTTCAAACTTCTCAGTCCTTGAAAGATTTGGACTAGCCTTGGAAGATTCGGACTAGTATCGTCATCTTTGTTGTTTTGATTGCTACTTTACAGCCGATGCAACCTCCTGCCTTTTCAATACTTGGAAGATTTGGACTCGTATCGTTATCTATGTTTTGATTACTGCTTTACTGCCGATGTATTCTCCAGCCCTCACGGTCCTTGGAAGATTCGGACTAGTATCGTCATCTTTGTTGTTTCTACTGCTTTATGACCGATGCATTCTCGGGGTTTGGAAGATTCAGACTAGTATCTTCATCTTTACTGTATTGATTACTATTTCACAGTCCGAGTGGAGACAATGCGGACTGTTTTGAAAACTAGAAAGGACATTGAGATATACGTGTGTGAGGTCCTAAGGATGGTACTTTAATAGGACTAAGGTGCCATTGCCCTAGGTAGGCTGCTTTTACCGTTAATAATTATAAGTGGTTGGATCATTTTCGGAATCACATCGTATTTCGATACGCGATTAATGGCAATTTTAGAGAAAGGATACGGGCTTTCTAATTCATTCATTAGAATTAAGTCACGCACACAAATTATGTCTTGTTTAAATCGAAATCTCTTTCTGTTAAAATATATTAACGAGTTATACAGATCCCAGGAAGACAGAAAAAAAAATCATGGCCACAAGCAATTATCTCATTATATAACTAGAAACAGCTATGGTTTAAAGAAATCACGCGAAATTGTTAATGCACCTCATCTTAATCCTGACTTGTTTTCTATGCGAAGCTCTTTGGTAATTCCTATTTATTTTAGATACCGATCATGGCTCTCCACAAGTTCCTACTCTTTGTAACTCTAAGCAACATCCGTCTCCTTACTACTACCGGAGTCTATTCTGTTAACCATTTGCACAAGCTGGTTAGGCAGTCTTCCATCTGTCCTGTGAGTGTCAAATTCTCCAAGCCCACTTTCCTTGAAACCTTTCCCGTTGCTATATGCTCCGTCCATGGTAGTCTCAGAATCCTTTCATGGCTCACGTGTTGGGCTTGCTTTCTTGTTAATCCGTATTTCTGTGATATCATTAATTTTTAGCCATTTCTTCCTTTACTATCATGCCTATGGTTGATTCATCTGTTTAACGGTAGACATTAAAACCGATGCATTCTCCAGCCTTCACGGTCCTTGGAAGATTCGGACTAGTATCGCCATTTTATTGTTTTGATTACCACTTTACAGCTGATACTTTGTTCAACCTTCTCAGTCCTTGAAAGATTCGGACTAGTATCGTCATCTTTGTTTTGATTACTGCTTTACTGCCGATGCATTCTCCGACCCTCAGGCTGATTCGGACTAGTATCGTCATCTTTGTTGTTTCGATTGCTACTTTACTGCCGATGTATCCTCCTGTCTTTTCAAGACTTGGAAGATTAGGACTAGTATCGTCATCTTTGTTTTGATTACTGCCGATGCATTCTCCAGCCCTCACGGTCCTTGGAAGATTCGGACTACTGTGGCACCATTTAACGAGGCAGAAAGGGAAAAGAAAGAAAAGAGGAAAAGGAGAGGCTAAGGACCGAATCGTGGGTGATAAGCAAGAACACACACACGGCTAAGAGACAATGGATAAAAGGATATTTTGATAAGTAACAAATGGCGAAAGAGTGTCATTACAATGACAGGGAAATTCTGAGTAAGAAGAAAGGGAAAGAAAGAAAGAATCAGCTATGTTTTGGCATCGGCTGTGTTATCTAAGGATATGAAAACAAACTATTGGTACGGGAAGACATCTTATTATCAACTACAGACCGGCTGGCCAAAGAAAAAAAAATTCAAATGAAAATGTTATTTCGATAAGTGACGAAAAACAGGCAACTAAAGGGACTTTGGACAGATATGAAAAATTAAGGACCACCTACGAGTGTCCGTTGACCGATTTTCCTTCGACGGAACATCCTTGGCCTGCAATAATAAAATTATGTTATCAGAAATATGTACCGAAGGAAAATGAATGGGAACCTAGAAGTGTTTTTTTTTTCTTTCTTCGAGGCGACAGACTGACTGAAACTTTGGAGATGTTTCTTTTTGAGACCGTGTTAGGAAGACCACCCATTCTGATAATTAGCGATAAAATACCTGGCGCCGACAAACTCACCCCGGTTTTGGTCGGCGCCCATATAAACGAAGCCACAACGAACAGAGTTGAGCTGAGTTCCAGCAGTTCCCAGAGTCAGTCTTCAGTAGAAGCAAGCCTCGCAGATAGCTGACCAAGATTCACGGACATTCCGGACTCCTCTTCAACCCAAGAACAATTATTTTGAAGAGCGATTTAGATCCAGATCACCGAAATAAGTTTTTTCTTTTGACTTTCGTCCAGAGACCCACCGAAACACCAATTTCTTGGAGAGCAGACAGCTTGAAGTGTTAAAACTTGCCTAGCGGAAAACGACGTGTCACGGTCCATAGAACGGGTCGGGAGATAGATACAGTCCTATGTATCGAACAACTAGACATAAAGTTTGTTACCTTTTTCTTTGATACTTTGAACTTTTGAGTTTTCATTTTATTGTCTTTTATGCATATTTGTGTGGTATCACCCCCGTTGAACTCGGTTTGCAGTACGGCCCCAACCACTGTTTGATCTCGTCTGCCTAAGATCAATTCCCAACGTGGGTAGGCGGACTGGGGGATCAGTGCAGTTACCTTGGTAACCAGGCGTTGGAAGCGAGTTGGGAACGACGAGGCTGATATCAAATCTAACCAGATTCCCACCCGAATCACCAAAAGGTTAGAACGTCACATTTGGAGCAGCGACACCCGAACGGAGCAGCGAGGAGCGAACGGCTGGCGCCGCGGCGAGGACGTCACAATTGGTGCTGTTTAGGGACGTCACAGTTGGTGCCGTGGTAGACTAGGATAGAACGTCACGGTTGGCGCTGCGACCAGGGGACGACGTCACACTACTATCGTCGTCATCTGTTGCATCGATTACTCCTTTGTGGGTCATTAATACAGAAATAAAAGTTTCTTGGGAGCTTTGAATTAACAAAAATATTATATAGGTTATTTTGCTTTCACAATTGAATACATGGCGGGGAGGCGAAAGGGCGGCCAGGGAGAGCGAAAGAGAGGCCAAAGGAGGGGAAGGGTGAGCGAAAGGGAGAGAAAACTGGTATTTTTTGGAGCGATAGAATTTGTCGACCAAGTTGTGATCTAACAGCAAAGAATGGGACCCAGCTGAACATTTGGCATGGAAATAGCGACTGATAGGCTGGCACCTCGCGTCTGTGGCAGAAATCCTGCAGAATCATGAATAAGTCGGCATAAACGATTTCAAACTATCCAGTTTGGAATGTGGAGTTGATTGATTTTTTTTAACGGCTTATCAACCCTCCATGGGTTTATTAAAAACTGAAACATACTTTGGATTGTATGAGATCGCTTACAGTACCCGATGTTCCCAGCTCCGAACCCCATCACAGTACTGACCAGCTCCAGTTTCGATATGAAAGCAGTACTACATTTGTTAACGTTCAACGTTCCTTCATCTTTGCCTGATAAGGAGAGACGTAAAAAAAAAAAAAAAAAAAAAGCTTGTGACCACATCAGTCGAAATTTTAGAACATAAAATTGAAAAAGAAATAAAAATCACAAAACCATCTAAACTTGTTCGAATCAATCTATGACATTGGATTCAGAGTCTGACGATGTTATTTGTCTTTGATTTTTAAAAAAATATATATAAAAGTAATTTCGGTGTTTTTCCTAAGATTAATGGACGTGTCGAAATGTCTGGAAGAAAAGAGAAAAAAAACATTCGTCTTTCTTATGAATTCAATTTGCTTTTCTTATTTAATGTGCCAGCAATTTTTCTTATTCGCATTTTATTCTTGGATTTTCAATGGTGTGCAGTGCCGATTGCAAGAAGACAGCATTTTAGACAAGACGAAGAATTGAAGAGAGTGTCAGGAGAATTGCTCAAGAATCAACTGGCAGTGGGGTTGGGTGAGGGTTGTGAATGCAAAAACAAGGTTTGTGGAAATGGTAAAAGATTCATTTGTATAAGAGAGAAAAAAAAAACTGACTGTTCCTCACCGCCTGATGCTACTTAAAGTTTCAAGAATATAATCAAGCAAGAATTGATATCTTGCCCTCTCTATCTCACACAAATCTCAAAAGAGAGAGAGAGAGAGACACCGGGAAAGAGAGAGAGAGAGAGAGACACCGGGAAAGAGAGAGAGAGAGAGAGACACCGGGAAAGAGAGAGAGAGAGAGAGAGACACCGGGAAAGAGAGAGAGAGAGAGAGAGACACCGGGAAAGAGAGAGAGAGAGAGAGAGAGAGACACCGGGAAAGAGAGAGAGAGAGAGAGAGAGAGAGACACCGGGAAAGAGAGAGAGAGAGAGAGAGAGAGAGACACCGGGAAAGAGAGAGAGAGAGAGAGAGACACCGGGAAAGAGAGAGAGAGAGAGAGAGACACCGGGAAAGAGAGAGAGAGAGAGAGAGACACCGGGAAAGAGAGAGAGAGAGAGAGAGACACCGGGAAAGAGAGAGAGAGAGAGAGACACCGGGAAAGAGAGAGAGAGAGAGAGACACCGGGAAAGAGAGAGAGAGAGAGAGACACCGGGAAAGAGAGAGAGAGAGAGAGAGATACCGGGAAAGAGAGAGAGAGACACCGGGAAAGAGAGAGAGAGAGAGAGACACCGGGAAAGAGAGAGAGAGAGAGAGACACCGGGAAAGAGAGAGAGAGAGAGAGACACCGGGAAAGAGAGAGAGAGAGAGAGAGAGACACCGGGAAAGAGAGAGAGAGAGAGAGACACCGGGAAAGAGAGAGAGAGAGAGAGACACCGGGAAAGAGAGAGAGAGAGAGAGACACCGGGAAAGAGAGAGAGAGAGAGAGACACCGGGAAAGAGAGAGAGAGAGAGAGAGACACCGGGAAAGAGAGAGAGAGAGAGAGAGACACCGGGAAAGAGAGAGAGAGAGAGAGAGACACCGGGAAAGAGAGAGAGAGAGAGAGAGACACCGGGAAAGAGAGAGAGAGAGAGAGAGAGAGACACCGGGAAAGAGAGAGAGAGAGAGAGAGAGAGAGACACCGGGAAAGAGAGAGAGAGAGAGAGAGACACCGGGAAAGAGAGAGAGAGAGAGAGAGACACCGGGAAAGAGAGAGAGAGAGAGAGAGACACCGGGAAAGAGAGAGAGAGAGAGAGACACCGGGAAAGAGAGAGAGAGAGAGAGACACCGGGAAAGAGAGAGAGAGAGATACCGGGAAAGAGAGAGAGAGAGACACCGGGAAAGAGAGAGAGAGACACCGGGAAAGAGAGAGAGAGACACCGGGAGAGAGAGAGAGAGACACCGGGAGAGAGAGAGAGAGAGACACCGGGAGAGAGAGAGAGAGAGACACCGGGAGAGAGAGAGAGAGAGAGACCGGGAGAGAGAGAGAGAGAGAGACCGGGAGAGAGAGAGAGAGAGACACCGGGAGAGAGAGAGAGAGAGACACCGGGAGAGAGAGAGAGAGAGAGACACCGGGAAAGAGAGAGAGAGAGAGACACCGGGAAAGAGAGAGAGAGAGAGACACCGGGAAAGAGAGAGAGAGAGAGACACCGGGAAAGAGAGAGAGAGAGAGACACCGGGAAAGAGAGAGAGAGAGAGACACCGGGAAAGAGAGAGAGAGAGAGACACCGGGAAAGAGAGAGAGAGAGAGACACCGGGAAAGAGAGAGAGAGAGAGACACCGGGAAAGAGAGAGAGAGAGACACCGGGAAAGAGAGAGAGAGAGACACCGGGAAAGAGAGAGAGAGAGACACCGGGAAAGAGAGAGAGAGAGACACCGGGAAAGAGAGAGAGAGAGAGACACCGGGAAAGAGAGAGAGAGAGAGACACCGGGAAAGAGAGAGAGAGACACCGGGAAAGAGAGAGAGAGACACCGGGAAAGAGAGAGAGAGACACCGGGAAAGAGAGAGAGAGAGAGAGAGACACCGGGAAAGAGAGAGAGAGAGAGAGACACCGGGAAAGAGAGAGAGAGACACCGGGAAAGAGAGAGAGAGACACCGGGAAAGAGAGAGAGAGAGAGACACCGGGAAAGAGAGAGACAGAGAGACACCGGGAAAGAGAGAGACAGAGAGACACCGGGAAAGAGAGAGACAGAGAGACACCGATAGAGAGACAGAAAGAGACAGAGACAAACAGACAAAGAGAGAGAGACAAACAGACAAAGAGAGCGAGACAAACAGACAAAGAGAGCGAGACAAACAGACAAAGAGAGCGAGAGAGAGAGAAACAAAGAGCGAGAGAGAGAGAAACAGAGAGCGAGAGAGAGAGAAACAGAGAGCGTGAGAGAGAGAAACAGAGAGCGTGAGAGAGAGAAACAGAGAGCGAGAGACAGACAAAGAGAGCGAGAGACAGACAAAGAGAGCGAGAGACAGAGAAACAGACAAAGAGAGAGAGAAACAGACAGAGAGAGAGAGTAACAGACAGAGAGAGAGTAACAGACAGAGAGAGAGTAACAGACAGAGAGAGAGTAACAGACAGAGAGAGAGGGAGACAGAGAGAGAGGGAGACAGAGAGAGAGGGAGACAAAGAACGAGAGAAAGGGTTACAGAGAACGAGAGAAAGGGTTACAGAGAACGAGAGAAAGGGTTACAGAGAACGAGAGAAAGGGTTACAGAGAACGAGAGAAAGGGTTACAGAGAACGAGAGAGAGGGAGATATGAATAGATTGAGACAAAATCTTCCTTAAATGGAGGAATGGTAGATAAGAGACCAACTGAACTGAACGACAAAAAAAAAAAAATAAAAAAAATAAAAAAAATAAAGTAAAATAAATTTCTAAGAATTCTAAAAGTAAGGAATGAATTTGCCAAAATGTCAAGAATTATGGTCAAAGCAGAAGATGTGAAGGTTGAGCAATTTGATGAAATCTCTCAATTACTCGACTGCCAGTCAGTTCGCTGTCAGGTCTCCCACCGGACATTTTCCGATACACACACAAAAGATTGTGTGTGTGGAAAAAAAAGGACAACTCCTTGTTTCCGAAGCACAACCATGAAATTATATATCTCGTCCTGCCACACCTCAAAATTTACACTCATGGCGTTTCATCGCTCCCCGCCCAGTCTTTAAGACCCAGAACGAAAAATTGTCGATTCGGTTTTCTTTTCTTTCGATCTTGATTTTCCCGAATTCTAATTCCAGGAAGAGACGAAAAGAAGAAGAAAGCGTTGGCAACGTGAGGAGTCATTTTCTTTAGCCGGACAATAGGCAGAATTTCGACGCACCAGCTTTCTAATGGTGATAAAAGATAACGTCTGGTTTGCTGTGTCCATTGACAAATATTTAGCCGCTATCAGGGACTCGTAACCATGTTCGTTCCGACGAAAAGCAGAAGTCATTTGATTTACAGTTAATATCACTGAAATAATTACTGTCATATTGGTCTCATTGAGTTATCATAGCAGCAGCATTGGTGGGGATTGGACATCGCGTGATACCAAGTCAGTTCTTAGACATTTTCCTTAATGTTCAAGCTGTGTTCAGCTTAAATGGCCTCCGATTGTTTCTTGAATTTTCTCTTCTCCCATCCCGTTGTCGCCGGACGACGACGACCGTCCACAACACATCCCGTTGTCGCCGGACGACGACGACCGTCCACAACACATCCCGTTGTCGCCGGACGACGACGACCGTCCACAACACATCCCGTTGTCGCCGGACGACGACGACCGTCCACAACACATCCCGTTGTCGCCGGACGACGACGACCGTCCACAACACATCCCGTTGTCGCCGGACGACGACGACCGTCCACAACACATCCCGTTGTCGCCGGACGACGACGACCGTCCACAACACATCCCGTTGTCGCCGGACGACGACGACCGTCCACAACACATCCCGTTGTCGCTATACGACGACGACCGTCCACAACACATCCCGTTGTCGCTATACGACGACGACCGTCCACAACACATCCCGTTGTCGCTATACGACGACGACCGTCCACAACACATCCCGTTGTCGCTATACGACAACGACCGTCCACAACACATCCCGTTGTCGCTATACGACAACGACCGTCCACAACACATCCCGTTGTCGCCGGACGACGACGACCGTCCACAACACATCCCGTTGTCGCTATACGACAACGACCGTCCACAACACCACCTGATTATCGCCATACAACTACCATATAACCTATATCTATTATTCGCAGAGTCGGGTTATTGGCTGCTACACTGGTGTCTGCCACCAGGCTCCTTCTGATGATGATAAACCGCCTTGTAGGGGGTCAACGGAGGCCTAGCACAATGGACTCCATATAACCAGTGCGGTGATGATACTGTATCGCACCGCTAAGGGCTTCCAAGACCCAAATCACCCAGCACGGCTCATGATTCACCCGGAGTTAAGCAACGTTGAGCTTGGTCAATACATAGATTGATAACCGCTTGGAAATGCTGGTGCGGGTGGTGTAATAGACAACAGCTCAGAAATGGAAGTCGGGGAGCAGAGTTCCAATTCCCATTGGGTTCGTTATATTCACTTACGCGCAAATACCCTTTGAAAAGATATTAATCCACCGCTTCTCCCCTCCGCCCCCCCACCCAAAAAAATTATTGGTTAATTTGTACGACTTATGTCAGTAAAATCATTATTTAAAAAGAAACAAAAAAGATTGACAATTTAAAAATATTTCCTGGCTTTAAATGCCATTCAAAAGGTTGATAAAACGTATATATATATATATATATATATATATATATATATATATATATATATATATATATATATATATATATATATATATAGTTAATTTCCCAGATGAATTCTGTGGACAAGACAGATTGGTATCAAATGACAATTGGAAAAAAAAAAATCATACATTTTGCCGACACGTTTCGTCTTCCGACTTTTTCAAGGCAAAAATGGAATCGAAATGTTTTTGTTGTTATAGTTACATTAAAAAATCCAAATTTAAACGCGTTCCAATTTTCATTTGATACCAATCTGTCTTGCCCACAGAATTCATTTAACTATATTGTCGACATAGGAAAAAAAATAAAATAATAATAATAATCCCTTACTATAAAGGTAATTTACATTAACCAAAAAAAGGCTTTGACACAAGCGTCTATCTTTTTAACTTGTATTTTCTTGGCCGCCGAATGGAGAAACACGTAATCTCACACCTGCTTCACCGTTTTGTCAGTGTGAAGAAGAAGAAGAAAAAAACAGAACAAGTTAGGCGTTTATCCAAATAACAGTCCCCGAAGAGGAATTGGGCAGTCTCGCAGATATCGCACACGAGAATGTAAGAACCACGTTTCAAACGAAGACGCGGGGCCTCACGAACCACAGACAGTGTCGTGAAATCATCGGTCACTTTAGTTGAACTCTCACTTCCCCCAATAATTGCAGTTCTCTGGCAAAATCTCAGTAAATTTCCGGTTTGTTAGAATTCCAGAATTGTGATTGCCAAATCAATCCTTTTTATCTCAAAGGATTTTTTTGTGAGGTGGGGGGTCCCCACTTCTACAACTGCAAATATTTCTTCCCTCCTTCTATCCGTTGATTTCCTAATTATTTCCGGCGTATTTCAGGTCCTGTCTTTGATATTAAACATTTTATTCCAACCAAAACATTTCTTCGTCGTCTATTAGAATAAATTTTCTGATTCTATTTTTTTTTCGTTCGTTTATTGATTATATTTCCCTATATATATATATATATATATATATATATATCTATATATATTTTTTTTTTTTTTTTTTTTGTCGTAATTTTCTTATTTTTCTCTTTCGACTTTTCTTTCATTACTTCCCTTTTTTTCCTTTTTTTTTTTTTTAAACTTTTCTTTATAGTTTTACCCTTCTCTTCTCAATTTTTTATAATTTCTTTTTCTAGTTTGATATCCAGGCTTGTCCGAATTTCTGTTCAAGCTTGTTCACATCAGTTGTCTGCCTATCTACCCGAACCGGTTTTCCAGACCTGTTCGTATAGCTATCGATTCAGCCCAGACTGCGTATCACTATCTATCCAGCCATCTATCCAGGTTCGCCTATATCTATCTATGGTCCGCCTATCTATCTAGATTCGCCTATATGTAGATATCCGAGTTAGCCTATCTTTCTATTCAGACCTGTTCGTGTATCTTTCCACTCAAACCTTTTCGTCTACCTACCTCTCTTACCAAGCCTCTTCCTATCGTTGTCTTTCCCCCCTCTCCCCAATCCCGTTCACACCTAATCTATTCGCTATTACTGAACACTTAAGCTATTCGTCTTTTATTGTTCTTAATATAATCTCCCAACCTACACAACTGAAGCCACAAATGCGTGCGAGAATTTATTACGCAAATTCGATTACGGGTTTTGATTTTGTTTCAGCCTAACTGTTTTGTAAATGTGTTCCTGCCTTCTGACGAGCTGCCTCTCCTAAATGAGGCAAAGGTCTTCCCCAGAAAATGTAGGCATCACCCCGCTTTTCGTACCAAGGTCGGTGGACGACAACATCCAGCCCTTTTCGCATATCTACCTAGGCACAGTGGAGTAATGGGTAGGGGCTCGGGTTGAGGAATCAGTGAGCCGAGTTCGAATTCCAGTCGAATCCATTATATTCACTTACGTGCTAATATCCTTGAGATAGGCATGAAATTCCCAGCTATAGGTAAATAGCAGGACAGACCGGGTTCTATAGTCTTGGATGGCAACTGTTCTATCTTCGCCTGCATCTCTCTATATGCTAATACCCTTGAGAAAGGTATGCAACGCCCCCAAGCTATGGGTAAATAGCAGGACAGACCAGGTTCTATAGCCTTGGATGGCAACTGTTTTATCTTGGCCTACATCTCCCTACGTCCATCTTCGCCTACATCTCTCTATATGCTAATACCCTTGAGAAAGGTATGCAACGCCCCCAAGCTATGGGTAAATAGCACGACAGACCGGGTTCTATAGCCTTGGATGGCAACTGTTTTATCTTGGCCTACATCTCCCTACGTCCATCTTCGCCTACATCTCCCTACGTCCATCTTCGCCTACATCTCTCTATATGCTAATACCCTTGAGAAAGGTATGCAACGCCCCCAAGCTATGGGTAAATAGCACGACAGACCGGGTTCTATAGCCTTGGATGGCAACTGTTTTATCTTGGCCTACATCTCCCTACGTCCATCTTCGCCTACATCTCCCTACGTCCATCTTCGCCTACATCTCTCTATATGCTAATACCCTTGAGAAAGGTATGCAACGCCCCCAAGCTATGGGTAAATAGCACGACAGACCGGGTTCTATAGCCTTGGATGGCAACTGTTTTATCTTGGCCTACATCTCCCTACGTCCATCTTCGCCTACATCTCCCTACGTCCATCTTCGCCTACATCTCTCTATATGCTAATACCCTTGAGAAAGGTATGCAACGCCCCCAAGCTATGGGTAAATAGCACGACAGACCGGGTTCTATAGCCTTGGATGGCAACTGTTTTATCTTGGCCTACATCTCCCTACGTCCATCTTCGCCTGCATCTCCCTACGTCCATCTTCGCCTACGTCTCTCTATATGCTAATACCCCTGAGAAAGGTATGCAACGTCCCCAAGCTATGGGTAAATAGCAGGACAGACCGGGTTCTATAGCCTTGGATGGCAACTGTTTTATCTTGGCCTACATCTCCCCACGTCCATCTTCGCCTACATCTCTCTATATGCTAATACCCTTGAGAAAGGTATGCAACGCCCCCAAGCTATGGGTAAATAGCACGACAGACCGGGTTCTATAGCCTTGGATGGCAACTGTTTTATCTTGGCCTACATCTCCCTACGTCCATCTTCGCCTACATCTCCCTACGTCCATCTTCGCCTACATCTCTCTATATGCTAATACCCTTGAGAAAGGTATGCAACGCCCCCAAGCTATGGGTAAATAGCACGACAGACCGGGTTCTATAGCCTTGGATGGCAACTGTTTTATCTTGGCCTACATCTCCCTACGTCCATCTTCGCCTACATCTCCCTACGTCCATCTTCGCCTACATCTCTCTATATGCTAATACCCTTGAGAAAGGTATGCAACGCCCCCAAGCTATGGGTAAATAGCACGACAGACCGGGTTCTATAGCCTTGGATGGCAACTGTTTTATCTTGGCCTACATCTCCCTACGTCCATCTTCGCCTACATCTCTCTATATGCTAATACCCTTGAGAAAGGTATGCAACGCCCCCAAGCTATGGGTAAATAGCAGGACAGACCGGGTTCTATAGCCTTGGATGGCAAATGTTTTATCTTGGCCTACATCTCCCTACGTCCATCTTCGCCTACATCTCTCTATATGCTAATACCCTTGAGAAAGGTATGCAACGACCCCAAGCTATGGGTAAATAGCAGGACAGACCGGGTTCTATAGCCTTGGATGGCAAATGTTTTATCTTGGCCTACATCTCCCTACGTCCATCTTCGCCTACATCTCTCTATATGCTAATACCCTTGAGAAAGGTATGCAACGCCCCCAAGCTATGGGTAAATAGCAGGACAGACCGGGTTCTATAGCCTTGGATGGCAACTGTTTTATCTTGGCCTACATCTCCCTACGTCCATCTTCGCCTACATCTCTCTATATGCTAATACCCTTGAGAAAGGTATGCAACGCCCCCAAGCTATGGGTAAATAGCAGGACAGACCGGGTTCTATAGCCTTGGATGGCAACTGTTTTATCTTGGCCTACATCTCCCCACGTCCATCTTCGCCTACATCTCTCTATATGCTAATACCCTTGAGAAAGGTATGCAACGCCCCCAAGCTATGGGTAAATAGCAGGACAGACCGGGTTCTATAGCCTTGGATGGCAAATGTTTTATCTTGGCCTACATCTCCCTACGCCCATCTTCGCCTACGTCTCTCTATATGCTAATACCCCTGAGAAAGGTATGCAACGTCCCCAAGCTATGGGTAAATAGCAGGACAGACCGGGTTCTATAGCCTTGGATGGCAACTGTTTTATCTTGGCCTACATCTCTCTACGTCCATCTTCGCCTACGTCTCCCTACGTCCATCTTCGCCTACATCTCTCTATATGCTAATGCCCATGAGAAAGGTATGCAACGCCCCCAAGCTATGGGTAAATAGCAGGACAGACCGGGTTCTATAGCCTTGGATGGCAAATGTTTTATCTTGGCCTACATCTCCCTACGTCCATCTTCGCCTACATCTCTCTATATGCTAATACCCTTGAGAAAGGTATGCAACGCCCCCAAGCTATGGGTAAATAGCAGGACAGACCGGGTTCTATAGCCTTGGATGGCAAATGTTTTATCTTGGCCTACATCTCCCTACGTCCATCTTGGTCTACATCTCCCTACGTCCATCTTCGCCTACATCTCTCTATATGCTAATACCCTTGAGAAAGGTATGCAACGCCCCCAAGCTATGGGTAAATAGCACGACAGACCGGGTTCTATAGCCTTGGATGGCAACTGTTTTATCTTGGCCTACATCTCCCTACGTCCATCTTCGCCTACATCTCTCTATATGCTAATACCCTTGAGAAAGGTATGCAACGCCCCCAAGCTATGGGTAAATAGCACGACAGACCGGATTCTATAGCCTTGGATGGCAACTGTTTTATCTTGGCCTACATCTCCCTACGCCCATCTTCGCCTACGTCTCTCTATATGCTAATACCCCTGAGAAAGGTATGCAACGTCCCCAAGCTATGGGTAAATAGCAGGACAGACCGGGTTCTATAGCCTTGGATGGCAACTGTTTTATCTTGGCCTACATCTCTCTACGTCCATCTTCGCCTACGTCTCCCTACGTCCATCTTCGCCTACATCTCTCTATATGCTAATGCCCATGAGAAAGGTATGCAACGCCCCCAAGCTATGGGTAAATAGCAGGACAGACCGGGTTCTATAGCCTTGGATGGCAACTGTTTTATCTTGGCCTACATCTCCCTACGTCCATCTTCGCCTACATCTTTCTATATGCTAATACCCTTGAGAAAGGTATGCAACGCCCCCAAGCTATGGGTAAATAGCAGGACAGACCGGGTTCTATAGCCTTGGATGGCAAATGTTTTATCTTGGCCTACATCTCCCTACGTCCATCTTCGCCTACATCTCTCTATATGCTAATACCCTTGAGAAAGGTATGCAACGCCCCCAAGCTATGGGTAAATAGCAGGACAGAACGGGTTCTATAGCAACTGTTTTATCTTGGCTACATCTCCCCACGTCCATCTTCGCCTACATCTCCCTACGTCCATCTTCGCCTACATCTCTCTATATGCTAATACCCTTGAGAAAGGTATGCAACTCCCCCAAGCTATGGGTAAATAGCAGGACAGACCGGGTTCTATAGCCTTGGATGGCAACTGTTTTATCTTGGCCTACATCTCCCCACGTCCATCTTCGCCTACATCTCCCTACGTCCATCTTCGCCTACATCTCTCTATATGCTAATACCCTTGAGAAAGGTATGCAACGCCCCCAAGCTATGGGTAAATAGCAGGACAGACCGGGTTCTATAGCCTTGGATGGCAACTGTTTTATCTTGGCCTACGTCTCCCTACGTCCATCTTCACCTACGTCTCTCTATATGCTAATACCCTTGAGAAAGGTATGCAACGCCCCCAAGCTATGGGTAAATAGCAGGACAGACCGGGTTCTATAGCCTTGGATGGCAACTGTTTTATCTTAGCCTACGTCTCCCTACGTCCATCTTCACCTACGTCTCTCTATATGCTAATACCCTTGAGAAAGGTATGCAACGCCCCCAAGCTATGGGTAAATAGCAGGACAGACCGAGTTCTATAGCCTTGGATGGCAACTGTTTTATCTTGGCCTACGTCTCCCTACGTCCATCTTCACCTACGTCTCTCTATATGCTAATACCCTTGAGAAAGGTATGCAACGCCCCCAAGCTATGGGTAAATAGCAGGACAGACCGGGTTCTATAGCCTTGGGTGGCAACTGTTTTATCTTGGCCTACATCTCCCTACGTCCATCTTCGCCTACATCTCTCTATATGCTAATACCCTTGAGAAAGGTATGCAACGCCCCCAAGCTATGGGTAAATAGCAGGACAGAACGGGTTCTATAGCAACTGTTTTATCTTGGCTACATCTCCCTACGTCCATCTTCGCCCACATCTCTCTATATGCTAATACCCTTGAGAAAGGTATGCAACGCCCCCAAGCTATGGGTAAATAGCAGGACAGACCGGGTTCTATAGCCTTGGATGGCAACTGTTTTATCTTGGCCTATATCTCTCTACGTCCATCTTCGCCTACGTCTCTCTACGTCCATCTTCGCCTACATCTCTCTATAAGCTAATACCCTTGAGAAAGTTATGCAACGCCCCCAAGCTATGGGTAAATAGCACGACAGACCGGGTTCTATAGTCTTGGATGGTAACCGGTCTACTGCAGAAAGAAATGGCAACCTACGGCCGTAAAAACATCTGCCTCGTCAGTCATGTATGGAAAAATACATGAGCGCCTAAGCGTGTATCACACATGACACATAACTGACTGTCTGCCTTATCTATCTTTCTAGTCTTGTCCGCCTATCCAGCTATCCCTATTCGCGTGTCTATCTATCTCTCCCTGTATCCCCTTTTCCATCCCTGGTAGCACAAAATTTTAAATTAGCGACAAGGTCTCATCAGTTTCCAGCTGAAATGGCTAGATGTAACCGTAAGTTCTATGCTAACAGTTTCTTCTATCGAACTTCTTACTTGTGGAACACTCTTCCGGCTTCTTGCTTCCCAGCCAAGTTTGATCTACAGAAATTTAAATGCAATGACGATCATTATCTTCTGTCTTCTTAATTCGCAAACTTTTATTTTCTTCTCTCCTTACATGAAGCTTTTTTTGTTTCTCATATTGCCAAACACTTTGTTCTCCTTCCGTCCTAGGGTCTTTATTTCCTTGTTTGGGGTGAAAAGATTAAATATAAAAACCAAAACATTCCTTTGGTTAGTTAAACACACGAGACGGCAATGAAGAGGATATTTTTTCGGAAGAAAGGGACAAGATGACTATTGACGACGTAGACATCGGCGCTATTAGACTTTCGCATCCCACCAGCAGTCAGTATGGACTGCATTACTTGCAACAGCAGTTGTAGGGAAAACAAGCATTCAAAAGAGGCCGAGGGTCAGCTGTGGCAACGTTAAGAAAGGATTTAGAAATTTCCAGCCTAAACACTGGGGTTGACTGGAATCAGTTTTGCTGTGATATGTGCATTGAGTAGTTCATCAACCACCATCAGAATGATAAAGAAAAACAGGAAAGTGTTTTTAAAATGCGTGTCTGATGTTCTGAACATGATTCGCAGGAAATAAGGAACAGGAAAAAGTAACCAGAGAAATAAAATAGTCGCGGCCAAAAACATAGCGGAAGGTCGGTGAGAAAATGTGATAGCGTCAGTTTTTCTCCTTTTTCTAAGTTTCCCTTTCCTTTCTGTCATCCATATAAAAAAAAAACAAGAGGTTTATCCCTTGTTTCCTGTTTAGGATTGGATTTCTGGTTCCTTCTAAAGTCTTTTTTATTTTCTTTCACTCCGAGTAGCCCCTTGCATCTTAGTGGCATTATCACCTTGCTTGGGGTGAATAGAGGAGTAGAGGTTTATTCCTTGTTTCCTGTTTAGGATTGGATTTCTGGTTCCTTCTAAAGTCTTTTTCATTCTCTTTCACTCCCAGTAGCCTCTTGCATCTTAGTGGCATTATCACCTTGCTTGTGGTGAATAGAGGAGTAGAGATTTATTCCTTGTTTCCTTTTTAGAATTGGGTTTCTGGTTCCTTCTAAAGTCTTTTTCTTTCTCTTTCATTGCCAGTAGCCCCTTGCATCTTAGCGGCATTATCAGAGCAACTAATTCTAGCTACACGCCAAAAACCGGAAGACTTATCTTCTGCAGAACTGACTCGGATATAAACTGTCCCTGACATTCACAAGCTGGCTATACATCACAACAATGCCGAATAATAGCTACAAATTCTCACTTTCTTGCATGCGGATATGTATTTGCTTATATATAACATAATAGGAAAAGAAATAAATAATAAATAAAAAGTTATAAAAAAAATTAAAAAAAAAAATGTTGGTTAGTATGAGTACGCCATATTTAACCGGAACAGTTCTAGCGGAATTTGTTAGAACCGCCATGTTTGTTAAGAAGTAATAGCACATTTATCATGTAATTTTATATAAGGAAAATTTACTGAGATTTAGCGGAATATTTGTTTTTTCTTTAGCAACATCGGATTTTTTTTTCTCTATCAAAAAAATACGGAAACTTATTTTTACCCCAATCTCACAAGGACCTAAGTTTGGGAATCGCTATTCTAATTTTTTATCATTTTCTTTTTTCGTATTTTTCCCCACCGTTCATTTTAATGCTTTCCCAGTGTTTTTATTTATCTTCCCTCCTTTTCAACTTTGGTATCATTCTCAGTTCATTCTTTCTTTTATTTACTTTTTTATGTTTTTTTTTTTTTTTTTTAACTATTTTTTTTCTTGACTTTCTTTCCCCAGACTTTTTTTTTTTTCTTTCGTTTTTATTCTCACTCTCTCCCATTAGAATGCCTAATTCTCAACGCCACGATAGCACCTCTCTGCGACTGCTTAGTCTCAGACTGTCCGCTGATCTGAGATCGAACAACTACATTGAATCAATAGCTTCATCTACCGCAAGGAAAGTTGGACCTCGAGTGTTGCGCCAGAAATTTTTTCTCGTCTGAGTCCATCCTTCAAATCAACTGCCATATTTGGTCTGGAGCCCCCGCTGTTTGACTCAAGGTCCTCGACAAAATCCAGAGAAGGATATACAATGAGGTTGGCCCTGGTCTGAAAACTCGTCTACAGTCAATTTCATTCATTTCTGCTCATGGCGTATCCAAATGTAAACAAATGACGTCACACATTATGAAATGGACAAAGTCCGACAATTATTTTAAGACTTTTTTATGTTTAACGTTCTTTTTATAGATACAAATATTTAAGTAAATGCTCTGTTTATAATAAACAGAATTAAACATTTACTGACATGAATGTACGTGAGTGATTCATGGATGATTGAAGTTTAAAAGCAGTAAATTCGACCTTGCTAACTGATCGATCCACTGTGGCGAAATCGGCAAAAGCACATCAGGCTATATGACGGTTCCGTATAGGACACAGGTTCGATTCCTGTCGGAGGACGCATATTTTCTATGAAAATTTCTCGGACATTCAGGCAAATGTTATTCAAGTTATTTAATACTGTTTATTATAAAACAGAGCATTTACTTAAATATTTGTATCTATAAAAAGAATGTTAAACATAAAAATGTCGTAAAATAATTGTCGGACTTTGTCCATTTCATATATATATATATATATATATATATATATATATGTATGTTCACACTTCCACGTTGTAATTGTTAGCAAGCTTGGCTCACTAGATAAATTACGACTCAGTAGAGAGTTCGATCCACACAGTGCTCCATAATTTCGGCCTTGTGCCTCGTCTAAGCAACGCGCGTATATATATATATATATATATATATATATATGGGTAACTATACTCGTTTCGAAAGACCTTCGAATTTTTGATTTGCCAATAATCAAATCAATCTCGAAGGAAAAAAAAAGGTTTAAAAAAAAAGAAAGAGTTAGAAACATGAAAGTCTGTCGAAAAAATTCGCACAGATCCAGGTTTAAAGCCGAAAGAAAAAAACCCGACACTAGTAAACAACTAACTAACAAAAGAGCTCAATACAACCGTAGAACAGACCTAGATACACCTAGTGAGCCAGACAAACCTACCCAGGTTTCACCTAAGCGGATCGTCAGGGAAAGAACTTGCCCTGACGATCCGTTTAGGTGAAACCTGGGTAAGTTTGTCTGGCTCACTAGGTTTATATATATATATATATATATATATATATATATATATATATATATATATATATATATATATATATACCTACCATCTCCTTCGCCTCGAGTCTCTTCTTCATCTTTGCGGAAATCGTCGAATATTCCCTGCCGTAAATAAGGACAGATGTCACGTAACAGCTCACTATTCTTTTCTTCGTTAGCAAAATAAATCCTCCTGTCTTGCAGTACTCTGCCCAGCTTTTGGAATGTGTCCATGGCCATCCCAATACGTCTACGGATCTCAGGGTCGCATTTACCGTCTTTTGTCAGAACGCTTCCCAGATATATAAACTTCCGCGTCTGCTTGATTCTAGTGTTCTCGACCTGCAAACCGCATTTCGGCCTCTACCCCTGACTGATGACCATGCATTTTGTTTTCTTGTAGTTTATACTTAGTCCCTTCTTCACACCCTCCGTCGCTACCATCTGTAGGAGATCTTGTCATTTCTTTTCGGTGTCTGCTATCAGTACGGTGTTATCCCCGGACAGGGTGTTACGTTTATATTAACCGTTGTAATCATGTTTAGGCGTAAATAAATATCTTTTTTTACATGTTGATAAAGTATTCTTATTCCTATCATTCCAAAAGTCAAGTGGGACTAGCACAATTACGGCATATCAACTCCTCATGGGTCATTTAATGGCGAAATTTAATTTTCTTGGGAGCTTTGAAGTAATAAAAATATGATATATGTTATTCTGCTTTCACAGTTGAATACATGGTAGATGAAACTCAGCTTTTATGCATATACATGTTTGTGTGGACATAATTACTAATTATGTTGTAGTTTTGTTGAAGTTATATTTTGGAATAAAGTTTGATTTCAGTAAGAAATTGTAGGATATTTTATGGATGAATGTCATCAAAGGGTTCTTTCATGTTTTTTTTGTTTGGTTGATTTTCTTGAGTGACATAACAACCTCTATGGGTTATTTAATGCTGAAATCTAAATATTTAGATATTATTATTTTATTTCCTATGGTTTCTGGTGCATGGTCATTTATTTCCGGGTCCCGGCCAGAGACCTAAGGTCAGAAAAGGCATCATGACCTTTTCCACTAAGCATTCTTATGGAAAAAAATCGCACATATTTTATATAGATAAAGTCCTTTGTAAAGAGTGGGTTGTACTTGTGAGTACAAGTCTGTGTATTTCATTATAAGACATGGACTACCAGAGATTCCTTCCATATGTCTATTGGAATCTTTTCCAATCAATCCGAGGGCTCCAACTACAACTAAAATTGTTAATGTCAGCATGCGCCATATTTTTGAGATTTCGATCTCAAGGCCCTTATATTTTCATATTGTTTTTGTATGAACATCATTACTAGAGGCGATGATATATATATATATTTTATGCCGTAGTTTTGTTGAACTTATATTTTAGAATTTATTTTGATTTAAGAAATTGTAGGATATTATATGGAATTATATGGAATGGTATCATGAAAGTTCTTTCATATTGATTGTTTGGTTGGTTGATTTTGTTTGGCGGCATATCAACACCTCTATGGGTTATTTAATGCCGAAATCTAAATATCTGAATTTTGGTTGGTTGATTTTGTTTGTCGGCATATCAACACCTCTATGGGTTATTTAATGCTGAAATCTCAATATTTGAATTTTGGTTGGTTGATTTTGTTTAGTGGCATATCAACACCTCTATGGGTTATTTAATGCCAAAATATAAATATTTTGTACGTAATTTTATGGCTTCATCTACAGATAAAATGTAAATATTTTGAAAGCAGTTCTATTGTTGGTAATTTTTTTTATATAAAAATGTATTGCTAGTATTTTTCTATAAAAATGTATTTTTATACTTTCATACTTTTTTTTTGCATATACATTTGTGCATATGATGACATGAGGTGGTGATGTGTGTTTTATGTTGTAATTTTCTTGAACTTATATTTTGGAATACATTTTGATTTAAGAAAATGTAACTTATTTGGATTCATATCACAAAAGAGTTCTTTCGTCTGTATTGTTTGATGGCATATCAACATCACTATGGGTTATTTAATGCCGGAATCTGAATATTTTAAACACAATCATATGCCTTCAACTACATATAAAATAATTTTCTTTAAAATTTTACTATAACAATACATTTTGTCATTTTTTTTTTTTTTATATATAAAAATATATTGCCGGTATTTTTTACTATAAAAATTTATTTTTATCTTTCATAATGTTTTGTTTTTGCTTTGGAGGTTCACTATTTGCCCATGGCTGAAACGCTAACAGGTGCTACCACTCTGGGTCAGGGTCGGCCGAGGAACAAACGTAATTAAGAGGTGGTTCCACGCTCCTCAATACCTCCAGTCTTCCGATCAGAGGCCTTGCTGCTGGATGTAATTTATCGTCATACCCAGGACTTATATGGTTATGGGGAAATGAAGATAGTCGGAAAAAGAAAATTTTGTTCCACGATTTTCCATCATATTTATAATCTTAATCATCACAAAATAGGAAGCAAACAATATTATGCTAACCTTAAATATTTTAAGCCAACATCAAAACCGGTTCTTTGGTTACATTAGCAGATTCAAAACTACAATTATCGAAATATATATATATATATATATATATATATATATATATATATATATATATATATATCCCTACCTTTGCTTCCCCATTTGTTTTCTATTATGTCTTATATCAACTTTCTTTTTGTCTTCTTTCCTTTTCCTGTAAAAGGACTTGTTAAATAGGTCAAAATATCTGGCTCCTTAACCTACTACCCTTACACTTAAGTATTTTAATAACGGCAGATTTAAAAATATTCCTAACTCTTCCTTCCCTCTATAATTTCGATCATATTGCTAGTTTTCCTCCAGCCTCTCTATCACTTTACATCAACTTAAAACTCTCAAAAACTTGTGTAAAAAATATATATGGAAATTTTTAAACGATTTTCTTAATTAAGCATATACCCACACCAATAGAGAAAAGCATGAACTCAGCTAATAGGGAAATATTCCGACAACACAGTAATTTTTATAACACAGCCCTGAAAAAAAAAAGCGGATACAAAAACGCTGACATAACTTATAGAAACATTAGTACCGATAATAAGAAAAATAGGAAAAGAAAGATCATCTGGTATACCCCCTCCGTACAACCAAATGGTCAGTACCAAACTAGGCCATAAGTTCCTTGCTTTAATTGAAAAGCACTTTGCCTTTAATAGCAAACTTAGCGAGATCTTTAATAAAAACACATTAAAATTAAGTTACAGCTGCACTGAAAATTTACAAAAAAATCATAAAAAGACATAATAAAATCATGAAAAAACATGCATACCAAGACAGTAATAAAACTCTTAAACGGAAATTAGATAAAAATAACGAAAAATTATGTGATTGTAGAAACCCTAAAGACTGCCCATTGGAAAATACATGCCTCACAAAATCTGTGGTATACCAATGCACTATCTCATCCATTGAGAGTCCTAACACTGATAGGATTTGCATTGGGTCAACGAAGAATAAATTTAAAATTAGATGGAGGTAACAAGATCTCCTTCAACAATATTCAAAATAGAAATCAGACATCTCTATCCCAATATTTCTGGCATTTAAAAGAAACGAATAAAACACCAAAAATAAAATGGAAAATAATAAATAGAACAAGATCTTGTAAAACCTGGGATGACCCATGCCCTTTATGCCTACACGAAAAACTACACATCATTAAGTTTCTAAATAATGAAAAGTTATTAAACCATAGGCAGCAGTTAACGGTTTCTTGCCGACATCAACAAATTTTCGCATTAAATAATTAGCATAAAAAAATAGATAAATAAATTCCATAGTTTAATAAAAGTCTTAAAAGCTTAGCCCAATCATTAAATAGAAAAAACCCTTTGTGAAGTCGTCAAAAAACAAATTGTAGTTCAGTGCAACACGTTTGTATACAGAACAGCCAATGGAATAAACAAATAAATAAAGAGATTAACAGATAGATAATAATAAAACAAAATCCTCTCGACACGTAACGACCTGCCGTCGCGCCATGAAATTTCTTCCGCTGTAAACTAGACGGTGACCGCCACCATTAACTTTGAAATAGATACCCCACCTTATTTTGGCATAACCTTTCCGAAGGTGACGAATCTGTAGATAAGAATTAACTGTCTGACCACCTAAACAAAATGGCGGGCCTAGCCGTTTCCATAGTAATTAATGTAGCAATGAACCATACTTATAGACACGCGCAAACCACAAGATAGCTTATTCGTAAATTTTCGCTTGGGGATGAAACGGGACCCAACACCTTAATTCAACTTAATTTTAATAATTATATTGATGGTTTCGGCTCTCGTTTTTGAAACATGTGAACTCTCATGTAGCGAAGGAATCATTTTTTTTAAAAATATTCTAATATAAGCTCTACTTCTGTATGGAGCACTGTCTTAAAAATAAAAACAAAAATACTAAGGAACTCCGGATTATTTACCTAACGTGTTCTTTCCTATTTTTCTGCATACTTGCGCATATATATATATATATATATATATATATATATATATATATATATATATATATATATACACACACACAAACACATGTACGCATATATATATATATATATATATATATATGCATATATACACACACATATATATACATATCACAGGTGATGGTAGTAGTAGGAGGAGGAGGAGTAGCAGTAGTAATAATAATAATAATAAATAAATAAATAAAAGTTAAACGCCCAATGTTATGAGAGACCGCAAAAAAAAAATGCCTCCTTATTGACATGGCAGTCCCTGTAGCCTGCAATGTATCTTTGAAGATCAAAATACATGGACCTTGAAATCGAAATCTCAAAAGAGTGTCACGTGGAAACACCCACCATCCCTGTTGTAGTTGGAGGCTTGGATTTGTCGGAAAAGCTTCCAATAGAATCATTGAAGGGATTCCTGGAAGCCCATGCCTTAAAAGAAATTCAAAGAAATGTTCTCACGAACACAGCCCACACCTTACGAAGGGCTTTGTCTATGTAAAATGTAAAATATAAAATGTGTGTGTGAGAGAGAGAGAGAGAGAGAGAGATTTTTTTTCATTGGTCAGTAGAAAATATCATGACGCCATTTCTGACCTTAGGTCTCTGGACGGGACTCGGAAAGAAATGTGTACACACCAGAAATCAAATGAAATAAGAAGAAACAATAAAGTACACTTTACCCCTGTTCTCAAAGGTACCTGACATTGTAAATAACTTGAACAACACATTGAATCTATCTAAATAAGGCAGGATGTGTGTGTGTGTGTGTGTGTAACGAATGCACGGCCGCCATTTTTGACGGATTTGCACCAAAATTTACATGCACATGCTCCAAATTAGCGGAAAGGCCAAGACCGATTTTGCATTTCCCAACTCTCATCGATAGTGGAAATAATCGATTTTTTTCATGCTTCTACGGCAGTTTTCATGTAGTTTGCGGCCATTTTCTACTGGCCAGAGTGAGAGCCTATAGCTGGCTGCCACGAATAGGCACGAAGATTCTATTGGCCAGCGTGAGAGCCAACAGCTGACTGACACGAATGTTAACTAACATGCTAGCATGGAAAAAAAAATCGATAGCTGCATTCGTCACAAGTGGGAAAAATTTTAATCTGCATGGCACTTTACTCCAATTGGCTCATTCGCTTGCTTAAACTCAACGTTGATTCTGATTCCGCAGAACTGGGTTGAGTGTGAAAAAGTATGTTAACATTCTTTTTTTTTTCATTCGGTTTTTCCAGTTACGAGTCCTTTTTTTAAAGCTGATCTTTTTGTGTTCATTTTGTTTAGTTCTTTTTTTTTGTAACAGATTTAATATTTAGTATAGAGCTTCGAAAAAATTCGCAGTGTGAGATAGGCATGTAGCAACATCAGCACGGCAAAGGGCAATCCTTTAAAGGCAAGGAAGGGCAAAAATATTTTAAGTCAAGTGATAGCGATTGCTGTACGAGTCGTAAGATTTTTGACTCAAGCATGGGCAACGCCGGGCCATGCTGCTAATTTATATTTAAAATTCGATGCTAACTTTCTTATAGCCAACTTCGATAATATTTTACTAAGCCCAGCGTCTGCTTTTAGCAAGTTTTGAGGCCAGTTTCCTCAACACCAGAACCTTTTCGCAAATGGAAAGCTCATCTATCCAACGGTAAATATTTTAGGCAAAACATAAGCAAGCCAATAAATATTCGATTAAAATTTGGAGACGACGAAATCGGGTCTTATTTTACTGTTACACTCGTTAACACACCGACTACTATTTGGGAGGGGGGGGGGGCTCTTTAAGCCAGAGGTTCTCAAACTTTTTCAAGTCGGGGCGCACTTAAAATCCTACAAATAATTGTAGGTGCACTATATACAAATTTCGGAAAAATGAAGTCAAATATTGCAGAAAAGAAATAATGCACTAAAAAAAAATAAATAAATAAAATAAAATGAAACATGCCTTAAGTTTATTCATTCTTGTTTTTATGAGAAACACGAGTCTTAGCGATCTCTTCAATGTTTGGGCGTATATTTCATAGACAAACACTCATTTCCTTGTCAATACATTGAAGAATTCTTCTCTTTTTGCACTTAATTGTGGTGAGAGCAGAAAAGCCTAATTCACATAAATATGAACGAGACGGGTACCGCAATATAATAAACTAAATATATTTCTTATATCTGGACACATATTTCTCTGGAATTCTAGGGCGTACTTAGGAATCTTCCAGGGCATACACCTAGACATCTTCCAGGGCGCGCACCTAGACATCTTCCAGGGCGCGCACCTAGACATCTTCCAGGGCGCACCAGTACGCCAGGCGCACCATTTCAAATTCAGTACCATTGCTTTAAGTAGTCAAACTGGTAAGTAAGGATCCATTTGAGCATGCGCATTACGTCTATAAGAGAGACGAGTGTAAATAATTTCTTCACTTAATTTTTACTAAGAAATTATTTTATTTTTGTTTTCAAATGCCATTTTCAATAGCATTTTGTACGCTGATAAAATATGCACTGTCAGAATCTTGAAAACTTGTCCCGAAACATTACAAAAAGAATAATTTAGTTTTATTTTACTATTAAACCCGTCTCGATCCGTAACATATTTTACGCTTTTTAAGTAGCCGACTGATCAATGACTGTGAAGAAGGGGCCGAATTGATCGTGCTCGATATGTCAGTAAGGGAGGCAGGTGTAATAGAATAAAATTTACCCATTAATAAACCAGTTTTATGTAGAATAAGCAGCGCCGAGTTTAGGACAAATGAAGCAATGTGCTAGTTAAGTTACGAGGTCCCTTACTTGGGTCCTGAAAAGCGTAGGCCCGGCATGCCTATGGAAGGAAGATGCCTTAACCCCTGGGCAACGGGTCCGTGCACTTGAACACACCTAATCACAATGGTAAGACCGGCGCCGAGAATAGGTCATTAATGAAAATGTCGCAGTAGATAATATCGAGAAAAGGCTCCAGATCTCCCAAAATAAACTGGTCAGATCGAGGAAAAAAAAAATTTAACCGAAATAGTAATTTATACAGTATAAAAAAATATCTCCCCATTCAACAGTAAATTTACTGATTTCACTTATTTTTTTTTTTATCAATGTTTCCCTCTTTATAAGAGGGACCAGCAAATAGCCAAATTTTAAATTAGTTTAACCTGGATCAAAAATTATATTAAAAGTCAAATGTCAATCGAATTTTTTTTTTTTTTTTTTTCCATAGGAAATTTCTGTTTCGATTTTGCATGTAATAAATATATTACCGGAAGCTTGTACGAATTTTTAAAAAGAAATTCATCTTTACACATAAATAAGTAAGAAAAAAATCTGTATTATCAAGAAGAAAAATCATCAGAAAAATATTAGATTCATTTTACGTAAGTACCTCTACTGATTCGCTAGAAAATCAGTATACCATGATGAGAAAATAACCCAAACTTAATATAATTCAAGTTTCATCGTCAAAATCTTTTATAATTAAGAAGAAACACCAAAGGATTTGTTAGTTATTAAATTATATTTTTTAATCCCTTTTATACGTTCAAAGCTTTGGCTAAAAATCTTCTTTTTTTTCTTGAGTCAGCGGGTGGTGGGGGGGAACAAAGTTTATTATAAGAAATTTTAATGTCTTTTTCTTTTTACGGTGAATAACATTTTAATTTGGAAATTCTTGCAAAAAACAAATCCTTGATGGATTTTAATGACTTATTCACAAATGAATTAAATTTTAGAAATGCTTCTTCAGAAAATCTTGGTAAAAAAAAACTAAAATAAAAGAAAGATTACTCGTTTTTAAAGAAATAATTTTAAACCTTATGTTGTATCACGATATTATGTGGAATTGCCTACGATCATCATTTACTTTTTCTTAAATCTAGCTGTGCAAATGGTAATTGCATTTTCAACAACAACTTCGCTATCTCCTATAAGCTTATATATATATATATATATATATATATATATATATATATATATATATATATATATATATATATATATATATATATATATTATATTATATATATATATATATATATATATATATATATTATATTATATATATATATATATATATATATATTATATTATATATATATATATATATATATATATATATTATATTATATATATATATATATATATATATGTGTGTGTGTGTGTGTGTGTGTGTGTGTGTGTGTGTGATCGACTCTCCCGTCGAGATTCGACGTATGAGGGTCAAGCAGATCAGTTTCCAGGAAACCGACAGCCCGACACCGGCCCATGAGATTTGATTATAGTGGTGAAGGCCTCGTGCAGGACCATCCACACTTTTTGGGGGGACGAATACAGAGACCTGGTGCACCGAATGCCACAAGGTTCCCAAACGACCCTCCGCAGGTTTTGAGTTGTCCTTCTCCTAGACCAGTTGCCATCCAAGGCTATAGAACCCAGTCTGTCCTGCTATTGTCCATAGCTGGAGGGAGAAGAGGATTCATACCTTTGCTCGTAGGTGAATGTAATGAATTCGACTGGAATTCGAACTCGGCTCTCCGATTTCTCAATCCAAGCCGATATCCATTACTCCACCGTGCCATATATATATATATGTCGTTTTTTGACGTTAAAAATACGTCAAAAAACGACATTATTACGTCATTATTTTTGCCCCAACCTATTACGTAAAGCATATGCTTAGTTACCCCTTTGCCCGTGTTGCGTTAAACGCTTACATACATTAAAAAAAAAATGTCACGAAATATGAATGCCAAGCCTATTCTTGCTAACTTCCAACAGGAAAAAGGAGACCATCACATGGTAAGGGCATAGTTATTTATCTAGGCTAGCGTATGGGAGTCACTTTCCAACAGAATAATCCGACCTCTTAAAATTTCATTATATTTCTTTATTACATATTACAATTTCATTATATTTCTTTATTACATATTACATCAAAAACATCTTTTTAAAAAAAAAAAAAAAAAAAAAAAAAAAGAAACGCTGCACAAATTCAATCATGTTTCGATGCGTATTAAAACATCTCATCAGGTGTTAGTAAATAACTGGTTAGTAGACAATTTGAGATTTAAAGACATGAGATTTTTCACTAGAAAAGGAAGAAAAGAAAAAGACTAAGAAAGAAACAAACAAGGTAGACCCTATTTTCACGAGAAAAGGAAGAAAGGAAAAAAGACCACGTAATACAAGATAGACCCTATTTTCACGAGAAAAGGAAGAAAGGAAAAAAGACCACGTAATACAAGATAGACCCTATTTTCACGAGAAAAGGAAGAAAGGAAAAAAGACCACGTAATACAAGATAGACCCTATTTTCACGAGAAAAGGAAGAAAGGAAAAAAGACCACGTAATACAAGATAGACCCTATTTTCACGAGAAAAGGAAGAAAGGAAAAAAGACCACGTAATACAAGATAGACCCTATTTTCACGAGAAAAGGAAGAAAGGAAAAAAGACCACGTAATACAAGATAGACCCTATTTTCACGAGAAAAGGAAGAAAGGAAAAAAGACCACGTAATACAAGATAGACCCTATTTTCACGAGAAAAGGAAGAAAGGAAAAAAGACCACGTAATACAAGATAGACCCTATTTTCACGAGAAAAGGAAGAAAGGAAAAAAGACCACGTAATACAAGATAGACCCTATTTTCACGAGAAAAGGAAGAAAGGAAAAAAGACCACGTAATACAAGATAGACCCTATTTTCACGAGAAAAATCTATTTCGTTGAGGTAACGATCTACATTTCCTTGCAAGTTTTAAGATTTTCCATTTCACTTTAGGTAGTTTTATTTTCACCTTTCAACCGCCAAAAATATTTTGAATGTTATATATTATTTCTGTAATTATTATTAGTAAAAGATAATATGTGTTCATACAACCGGGTTTTGAAAGAATTCTTAGAACTACCAATATAGAACTTTTCAACCCTCGGATTTTCCATTATAGAGATTGAACAAAGATACACAAGAAATTCGGTTAAACATTTGTCTAACAATGGGCATTGGCTAGGATACCTACAATTACATTAGTCGGAATCCTTAATATTTTCATTGGAACTTGTATTAGGATTAAGATTATTAAACTGGTTTAGAGTTCTATTGTTGTGCAACTTTATAATTTCAAATTGAATGTTACGAATATCCGAATTGTACTATTCGTTCTCATTTAAATGGTTATATATATATATATATATATATATATATATATATATATATATATATATATATATATAGTTTATGCAAAATTAGGTAATCCGTATGGGTAGACCTAAGGAGGATGATATCCAGAGAGCTCAATGTAAATTCAGAGCAAATATGTTTGAATAAAAATAGATCACTTTAAGGATTATTCTTTCAATGTACTTTCGATGAATTTTTTCCAATCGACTATTTCATAGAAGATACCCAAAACTCCAAATTAAATTATTCGTAGATTTTTTAGACCTTTAGATTTATATCAAACTTTAACCCCCCAAACATACCCTTTAAAGTAATGCGAAATAACAACGTCTAAGAATTTGAGTGAATCCTGCTCTCATGGACATGATTTATTATTTTATTGTTTGCTGTATCTTCTCCCTTTTAAGTCGGTCTTCTCTCCCACTCCTTACCCATCTATATCTAGAGATAAAATACGTTAAGTTTAAGCGGTGTCTAGCCTACACAGAGTGGGGTTAAGGATAGGGAATTGAAATGGTACATCTAACTCACTCATATCTTCTCTCCCACCTCACTTAGTCAATTTTACATATGCTTGGTGCGGTCAGTCAAAAATGTGTAAGTTTCTTTTCATTTTAACTTTTGGAAGTAAAGTCTGATGATCCAGAGCCCTTTAAAAGGGTGGTGGTGAAATAACTTATTACATGGAACCTTAAAGTGGTCTGTTTTTATTCAAACAAATATATATATATATATATATATATATATATATATATATATATATATATACACACACACATACACATTATCTATTGATAGTTACATGAAATACACATTTTTAAAATTCTTAAAGAGGTGAGTTTCTCTACAAACTAACATTTCTTTACCGCCCCCCCCCCACAAAAATAACAAAACTGTTTAAACTCACCAAATCCAGAAAGTATCTTCTCCCCCCTGTCACGTGATTGTAAGACATTGAATGCGGTATCGTCCTGATCTTGGACTTGGTAATTAATTCTGTACCACTCGGAAATATCGCGACAAGCAACTGTAATTAAAATGAAAGAAATTGTCAAAGATTAATGATCGATAATCCATTTTTTTTTTTTTTTTTTTACTATTATGTTTACCCGTCACAAGGCAAAAGAGCCAGTCGAGGTAGAGGGTTATAGAGGAAGACGTAAAGAGTTTGAGAATATATGGAGAAGATAACGGTTAACCCTAGACTTGAAGAGATTGAGTTTAATCATATCACAAAATTCATAATATTATTACGTCTATTACTCTCAACGGAAAAGATTAGAAATTAAAATTCAGGAAATGCTACACAGAAATAAAGACGACTCAAATAAAGACTCAAAAACAAAATGGCTAACAATGCTTCATCTAATAATAATAAAATTCAATATTACTACTAATACTGCTAATAATGTCATTAAAATAAAGAGGAAAGTAATAAGCACGAATTTAATATAAACCTTTATTCTTCGATGGTTTCTCGTTTTAATCCAAATAAATCTTGGTTGACTTAAGGATTTACAAGAACAAGCAGCATAAACCAGTCGATTGATGCTTTAAACTGATGTTGCAAAACAGATTCCGGTTTTCTGACGTTGTTTTTCGTTATTCTAAGATTCGTTCTGTTATATCTTCATTTCCTGATATTATGACGATACCAGGGTTTCTACTAAGGCTGACGTCGGTGTAAATTTTAATTAATGTAGATATGCATTATAAATAAAAATTGTATTTTTTTTTTTTTTTTTTTTTTTTTACACTTTCCAAATTTAACCAAGTAGAAGGAGAAAAAGAGTCGACTATGGTTGACCATTGCTACTGAATAAGCTCCATCCTCGCTGGGTTTTCATAACAGTTACATTGTGTCTAAAACTAAGCTAAGAAGCTAATATTTATTAATCCACCCACGAGGATTAAATGTGGCACAAGGCCGGTTTAATGTGGGTTGCCCGCGAGCCCGTAGGCTCGGCCAAAAATATGACCTTTGAACCCGCCTAGACGGGTTCAGGTCCTGTCTACCTCCCCGAAGGAAACCTTGCCCTTCGGCAAAGCTTCCTCCGAGTTCCTCCCTGCATTAGGGAGTTCGACAGAAGCCAGCCCGCATGATCACAAAGCACAGATACTACACTTTGATCGTAAAACGGGCCGGGCTTAAGGCTTCCGTTAGTTGCTATATTGGGTTAAATTAGGAATTGCAGAGTTAAGGGAATTTGGAATTTTGTTATTTGTGACATTGGGAGATGAATATTAAAATGAAGCTGATCTAATCTGAACTTTAAACGTCAGAACTGTTAATCTTTCGAATGTTCTATTTGCTTCGCCTAAGCCCAATATTGCAGCAATGAACTGTGTTAATTTAATTCAAGACGATACGACCATTTTTTCTTATTTTAATTCTAGACGACTCGACCATATTTTTTATTTTAATTCTAGACGATATGAATATTTTTTATTTTAATTCAAGACGATACGGACATATTTTTTTTTATTTTAATTCTAGACAAACTCGATCATATTTTTATTTTAATTCAAGACGATACCTCCATTTTTTATTTTAATTCAAGACGATACAACCATTTTTTTTATCTTAATTCTAGACAACTCGACCATATTTTTTTTTATTTTAATTCGAGACGATATGAATATTTTTATTTTAATCCAAGACGATACGACTATTTTTTTTTAATTCAAGACGATAATTTTTTTTTTTACTTCAATTTGAAACGATACGTCCATTTTTTTTTATTATTTTAATTCAAGACGATACGGCCTTTTTTTCAGCTTAATTCTAAACGACTCTGCCATATTTTTTTTATTTTAATTCAAGATGATATGAATATTTTTATTTTAATTCAAGACGATACGATATTTTCTTTATTTTAATTCAAAGCGACACAACCAGTTTTTTTTTTTTTTTTTTTTTTTTTTTTTTTTACTTCAATTCAAAATGATACGCCCATTTTTTTTTATTTTAATTCAAGACGATACGACATTTTTTTTTATTTTACTTCTAGATGACGACGATATTCTTATGTCAATTCTAGACGATACGTCCTTTTTTTTTAAATTTTAATTCAAGACGACTTCACCATTTTTATTTATTCTCATTCAAGACAATGTAACCAACTTAAACTAATCTATGTAACGTCACGAGTAAAAAACAAGAAAAAAAACTCACAAAGTCTTTACTTGGCGCTATTCCTCGTCTGAGCAAAAAAAAGTTTTACTTTTTCACTCGCTTTCATTTCAATTTTGTTTGATTTTAAATTTGCAGCGTCGACAATTTGTTAATCAAAAGAGATTCCATCATTCTTTCTCCGTTTTAATCTTCACTTTCTCTTCCTCCTCCACTAGCCCCTTCTTCTTCTTCTTCTTCTTCTTCTTCTTCTTCCTTTTCCTCTTTCTCCTCTCCCTTTTTCTTTTTCACTTGCTCCGCCTCCTTCTGATTCTCTTCCTTTTTCTCCTTCTCCTCTCCCTTCTTCTTTTTCACTTGCTCCGCCTCCTTCTGATTCTCTTCCTTTTTCTCCTTCTCCTCTCCCTTCTTCTTTTTCACTTCCTCCGCTTCCTTCTGATTCTCTTCCTTTTTCTCCTTCTCCTCTCCCTTCTTCTTTTTCACTTCCTCCGCCTCCTTCTGATTCTCTTCCTTTTTCTCCTTCTCCTCTCCCTTCTTCTTTTTCACTTGCTCCGCCTCCTTCTGATTCTCTTCCTTTTTCTCCTTCTCCTCTCCCTTCTTCTTTTTCACTTGCTCCGCCTCCTTCTGATACTCTTCCTTTTTCTCCTTCTCCTCTCCCTTCTTCTTTTTCACTTGCTCCGCCTCCTTCTGATACTCTTCCTTTTCCTCCTTCTCCTCTCCCTTCTTCTTTTTCACTTGCTCCGCCTCCTTCTGATTCTCTTCCTTTTTCTGCTTCTCCTCTCCCTTCTTCTATTTCACTTCCTCCGCCTCCTTCTGATTCTCTTACTTTTTCTCCTTCTCCTCTCCCATCCTCTTTTTCACTTCCTCCTCCTCCTCTTCCTGGCCTCTTTCATATTCTCTTCCGTCTTCTCCATTATGTAAAAATGTAGATTGATTTTATGATTTGCAAGAATGTGTAGCTCCAACTATTGGTTGGCAACTTGGACGGCGTTGCCCCAAATCGTGGAGGTAATAAAAAGACATAAAATAAATACTCGTAAAATGAATAATGGCTGACAATGCTTCATCTAATAAGAATAAAATTCAAGATAATATTACTACTAATACTACTAATGTAATAAAAAGCAATTGAAATTAAGATGAAAGAAAACCTAGTCAAAAATGAATAATGGCTGACAATGCTTCATCTAATAAGAATAAAATTCAAGATAATATTACTACTAATACTACTAATGCAATAAAAAGCAATTGAAATTAAGATGAAAGAAATCCTAATCAAAAATGAATAATGGCTGACAATGCTTCATCTAATAAGAATAAAATTCAAGATAATATTACTACTAATACTACTAATGTAATAAAAAGCAATTGAAATTAAGATGAAAGAAATCCTAATCAAAAATGAATAATGGCTGACAATGCTTCATCTAATAAGAATAAAATTCAAGATAATATTACTACTAATACTACTAATGCAATAAAAAGCAATTGAAATTAAGATGAAAGAAATCCTAATCAAAAATGAATAATGGCTGACAATGCTTCATCTAATAAGAATAAAATTCAAGATAATATTACTACTAATACTACTAATGTAATAAAAAGCAATTGAAATTAAGATGAAAGAAATCCTAGTCAAAAATGAATAATGGCTGACAATGCTTCATCTAATAAGAATAAAATTCAAGATAATATTACTACGAATACTACTAATGTAATAAAAAGCAATTGAAATTAAGATGAAAGAAATCCTAGTCAAAAATGAATAATGGCTGACAATGCTTCATCTAATAAGAATAAAATTCAAGATAATATTAGTAATATTGCGACTGTAGTAATAAAACGCAGTTGAAATTAAGATGAAAGAGATACGAGATAAAAAAAAATAATAATGGTTTAAAACGTTCTATCAAATAAAATGAAAGTATCGTTCGTTTTTAGCGATATAATATTTTATTATTATCAGTTTTCATATCACACGCTTCTGGTAATAAATTTAAGTAAAAAAATATAAATAAATAACCAGTGAAACGATACTTATCTCTTTGATCGGATTTGTCGATTCAATGAAGACTTTTTTTCTTTAATACGTATTCGAATGGTTTCTTTTTGGCTTAAAGGGATCTAATCGATTTTTTTTGGGGGGGTGAAAAAAAAAGAGAGGGAAATATGAAGAAAATAGGTATCCTTACAAACTTCATAAAACCTTGAATAACTTTTTGTCTCTTCTGTTTCTGATCTCGTCCTGTGGGTTATACGGAATCAATTTAGCCTCGAGCGAGAGTCGTCAGCGTTTGAATTCTAATTTTTTAACTACCGATAAATGCGGCGGGAAGTTGAGCCCATGGGAATTTTTTTGCCTCACTTCTTCTTCTTCTTCTTTGCTATTCCCTTTCTTCTTCTTCTTCCTCTTCTTCTATGCTTTTCCCCTTCTTCTTTTTCTTCTCCTCCTTTGCTATTCCCTTTCTTCTTCTTCTTCTTCTTCTTCTTCTTTGCTATTCCTTTTCTTCTTCTTCTTCCTCTTCTTCTATGCTTTTCCCCTTCTTTTTCTTCTCCTCCTTTGCTATTCCCTTTCTTCTTCTTCTTCTTCTTCTTCTTCTTCTTCTTCTTCTTCTTCTTCTTCTTCTTCTTCTTCTTCTATGCTTTTCCCCTTCTTCTTCTTGTTCTCCTCCTCTGCTATTCCCTTTCTTCTTCTTCTTCTTCTTCTTCTTCTTCTTCTTCTTCTTCTTCTTCTTCTTCTTCTCCTTTTCTTTTCCCCTTCTTCTTTTTCTTCTCCTCCTTTGCTATTCCCTTTTTTCCTTTTCTTCTTGTTCTCTTCTTCTTCTTCTATGCTATTCCCCTTTCTTCTTCTTCTCCTCCTTTGCTATTCCCTTTCTTCTTCTTCTTCTTCTTCTTCTTCTTCTTCTTCTTCTTCTTCTTCTTCTTCTTCTTCTATGCTTTTCCCCTTCTTCTCCTCCTTTGCTATTCCCTTTCTTCTTTTTCTTCTTCTTCTTCTATGCTTTTCCACTTCTTCTTCTTCTTCTTCTTCTTCTTCTTCTTCTTCTTCTATGCTTTTCCCCTTCTTCTTCTTCTCCTCCTCTGCTATCCCCTTTCTTCTTCTTCTTCTTCTTGAAATGATAATCCCCCCTCGCTCCCAAAGAAAAGACAGATATTTTTGTTTTTCAAATTGTCATTAAATTTCTTATGTATTAGGTTGGTGCAAAAATAATGTCGTTTTCTCACATAGTAACATATGTGAGAAAACGACATTATTTTTGCACCGACCTAATATTAACACTTTTCACAGCTGCATCGTTGCCTGGCTGTGCTGGCCTATTTGGAATAGGCTGGGAGTTTAATAATTTCACTGCTGCATTATTATAGCATTGTTGCCTGGCTGTGCTGGCCCGGTTGGAATAGGTTAGGAGATGAACACTTTCACATCTGCATTGTTATAGCATTGTTGCCTGGGTGTGCTGGCCTGTTTGGAATAAGCTGGGAATTTAGCACTTTCACAGCTGCATTGCCATAGAATTGTTGCTTGGCTGTGCTGGCCCGTTTGGAATAGGCTGGGAGATGAACATTTTCCCTGCTGCAATCGGAGCTTTCATTCGAAGTTTTTCCAGCTGCTCGTAACACGTGAAGACTCGGAATAAACGCCCCTATTCAAAATTTCTGACATATAAGAAAAACCCACTTAAGCACATATGACGGTGGATAAAAAAAGTAATGTACATTTCAATTAACCCTTCCCCACTGATACGTTTCTTCTTCTTCTTCTTCTTCTTCTTCTTCTTCTTCTTCTTCTTCTTCTTCTTGTCATCCTCCTCCTCCTCTCTTTCTCTTACACCCAACGTCGTGCGTTAGTTTATTTTTGAAAATAATAATATAGAGTTCATTAGTTTTTTTTTAAATTTAAGCGTTAAGAGGTCATTTGATAAAAACCTCCCGAGGATACCGTAAGGTTGAAACCAGGGTAGCGGATTCAACAGACATCCTGTTTTTTAAAGTATATATATATATATATATATATATATATATATATATATATATATATATATATATATATATATATAATAAATTAATTGATTTAAAATATGTTTTTTTCGCTACACAGTTCTAACCATGTTTCAAAAATGGAAGCTAAAAGCTTCGAATTTAATTTTGTAATTAAATTAAAGACATTAGTTCCATTCCATCCTCAAGCGAATTTTGGAGTAACTTTTAAAATTACTGGGTTTTAAAGGCACAGAAAAAAAATCATAATTCATGTTTCCAAGGATACAGAGAAATCCATTCAACCAGACAAGGGATGTTTGCGTGTTCATTATCGCTGTATTTTGATATATCAGTTAGTAGTTACGTTTCGGTAGGGGTAGGGATGTATTTTTCAATGAAATCTGACACCCATTAAATGCATGTCGTCTGGATTTTTTTTTAAAATTATTGTTAACGGCAACAATTCTTACGGCAACATTGAATTCAACACTCAGAGGCGACAGACTGTTTCATGGTAAGCGCAATCATCAGCCCACAGCGCAAGCGGGTTTCGATCCCGGCTTGAAGCATTCGTATGTCTAGCCGCAGTGATGAGTTGTGATACAGCGAAAAAAAGCCTATATGTGCATGACATTATATATACACCTTTCTGACCATAGCTCAATTAGATCTCATTTAAATATTCATGGAGCCCTCCGGATACTATTCGTAACATATTCTTTGACAACACTAATATAATAGCATCATCTATATGCAAAAAAAAGGCTAAAAATGGAAGCCTTATTAAAAAAAAAAAAAAAAAAAAAAAAAAAAACAACACTTAATAATATTAACTTTGAACATGGATTTAATATCTTGACCGTGTTTTGAAAAAAATGAAAACTTAAATAGAACAAACTATTTCTTTAGCAGTTAAAGTATAATCCTTAAAAATGGCTAAATGTATAGCCGAAAGCGCTCGGATAAAAAAGAACATTCAGACAGTTTTTATATAATTTATCATCCGAAAAAGAAAAAAAAAATATTAGATCGCATGAGAAATTGTATAAAAAACTAAATAAAAGCAACTTGTCTGTCGTATTCAATGAAATGTGCATGAAAGAAGATTTGCTGCTTATATACACAAATTATATATATATATATATATATATATATATATATATATTAAAAATGACTTTGAGCAAGTGAAACCTGTGGGTTAGGGCAAAGACCATCCTTATTGAGCACCGCTGGTCGGAATAACAAAATACTGAAACAAAAAACACATCACTTGAGGACTACCAAGAGCAGCAACAACTAAAATGGATAGCACGTGTAAATCGGAGCGAAAATAATGACATAATCAAGGCATAGACATTCCACACAACTTCAAATAAAAGGTTAGGAAGGAAAACAGCCATCAATACTGGGAAAATCTACTGGATTTGTGAAACCTATTTTCGTGAGAGTTTCTTTTAAGAGGACGATTTTATATATATATATATATATATAAACACACACACACATATATATATATATATATATATATACCGACACTAGTACTGGTTGCTTGGTTAGTCAATGTCAGTGAATAATAGCCGTCTTAAATGTTTAAGATAAAAGAAATAAAAATGGAGATTAAATATGTACCAGCCAGAAGTGAATAATGGTCAAATATACCTCATTTAGTAAAAACTAAAATAAAAAAAGCCGTAACCCTTGAACAAATACATTAAAAATAAAAGCTTCAAGTACCGTATTTTCCGGCTTACAAGACGCACTTTTTTCCGAAACAATACCCTGAAAAATAGGTATGCGTCTTCCAAGACGAATGTAAGACAACACCCAGACTCAAGTAAGCTTGGACGGTCACCTAATTGGCTTGACTGATAACGACATGGATTTGTATGTTGTGTCCTTACACTATAATGTTAGCTATCTAATTCAGCCGTTTATATGATGTAACCTCAGTACTTAGCTGTTACAAGTATTTCCAAGACTACAAACCTTCCTAAAGCCGAGCCACAATCTTAAACATGCTCTGCAGGAGCCTTTCTGCTCTTGACTAGTATGTCATCGCCATACAAACAAATTCGGATGAGTGATTAATCTAAACAATACGTGCCGTCAGTATGTGAGGGATGCATGGTGAATGTGTTGTATGAGAATGACATTTTTTTCTTAGAAATTTCTTTCCAATATTAGGGTGCGTCTTCCAAAACGCAGCGTCTTGTAAGCCGGAAAATACAGTAAATATTTGCCAAAAGCTAACAAGTTTGATTCGTTTGGGAGTCAAAAAGTTAGAAAATTTTTTGGTTTGTCCGAGGTAGACAAAGGTTTAGTTTAGTCTGCACATGAGTCAAAAATGTAGACACAGATTTGGTTTGTCCGAGAGTAAAAAGGTAGACAAACATTTGGGTCGCCACAGAGTAAAAAAATGTAAATAAAAAGTTTGATTTGCCAGAGATTCAAAAATATAGAGAAATATTTCGTCTATCCGAGAATGAAACGATAGACACAGGTTTGATGTACTCAAGAGTCAAAAAGGTAGAGACAAAGCTTTGGTTTGGCCGAGGTAGTCACATGTTTGGTTTTCTCGAGAGTCAAAAATGTAGATAAATGTTTGGTTTGCCAGAGATTCAAAAATGTAAACCAAGGTTTGGTTTGTCCGAGAGTCAAAAATGTTGAAAAAGGTTTGGTTTGCCAGAAATTCAAAAATGTATGCCAAGGTTTGGTTTGTCCGACAGTCAAAAATGTTGAAGAAGGTTTGTTTTGCCAGAAATTGAAAAATGTAAACCAAAGTTTGGTTTGTCCGAGAGTCAAAAATGTTGAAAAAGGTTTGGTTTGCCAGAAATTCAAAAATGTATGCATAGGTTTGGTTTGTCCGAGAGTCAAAAATGTTGATAAGGGTTTGGTTTGTCAGAGATTCAAAAATCTATGCCAAGGTTTGGTTTATCTGAGAATCAAACATGTTGAAAAAGGTTTGGTTTGCCATGATTCAAAAATGTAAACCAAGGTTTGGTTTCTCCGAGAGTCAAAAATGTTAAAAAAATGTTTGGCTTGTTTGAGAGTCAAAAATTTATGGAAATATTTGGTCTGTCCGAGAATGAAAAGATTGACACAGGTTTGATTTGCTCGAGAGTCGAAAAAGGTAGAGGGTCTTTGGTTTGCGTTAGAGTTAAAATAAACAAAGACATGGCAAAACATTTCGGCGGCGGGCTTAAGAATTGGAAAAGCATTTTTCAATTCTAAACACAGGCACGGGAGAAAAATAAACTGGTACTGCGATTTTGAAACCAGAAGTTTTAAACATATACCGGGTGTAACAGAAAAACTGTGCAAATGTCCAAATCGTGTAATGGCAAAATTGTCCAGTTGTTAGATTAAGCTTTAATAGACACAGGTTTGATTTGCTTGAGAATCAAAAACGTAGAGATAGTTTTTGGTTTGCCCGAAAATCAAAAAGGTAGGCAGAAGTATCGCAAACATATGGCTTGTTTTAAAGCGGAGTTAACCCTCTCCGAATGGATGCGACTGGCCTATTACTGACGCCAATCGACAGGACTACATTATGGCCAGAACATACGACATTGACACACGATAATATTCTCAGATTTCTTCAACAAGCTAAACGTTTCAAATATGCAAATTAGATTTCCGAGAAATTCGCCGTCATCCGATTGTCAGCTATCGAAGAGATCAGGTGCGCTTGTCTTCTCCGAAGGTCTGCTCCAGTCGCAAAACAAAGGTTTTTCTAAATCCGCAATGTCTTAGAAGCGTTCGATAGGTTTTTGGCTAAAAACCAACATTTACAAGTTGGCAGCAGAATGAAGAATTAAATATGTTGCGGACGCCAATTTCCAATTTTCAATAAACAAAGACATGGCAAAACATTTCGGCGGCGGGCTTAAGAATTGGGAAAGCATTTTTCATTTCTAAACACAGGCACGGGACAAAAGTAAACTGGTACTGCGATTTTGAAAACGGGGGTTTTAAACAGCAAAATTGCCCAACTCGTGCAACGGCAAAATTGCCCAACTCGTGCAACGGCAAAGTTTTCCAAATCGTGCAACGGCAAAATTGTCCAAATCGTGCAACGGCAAAATTGCCCAACTCGTGCAACGGCAAAATTTTCCAAATCGTGCAACAGCAAAATTGCCCAACTCGTGCAACAGCAAAATTGCCCAACTTGTGCAACGGCAAAATTGTCCAAATCGTGCAACGGCAAAATTGTCCAAATCCTGCAACAGCAAAATTGCCCAACTCGTGCAACAGCAAAATTGCCCAACTCGTGCAACGGCAAAATTGCCCAACTCGTGCAACAGCAAAATTGCCCAACTCGTGCAACGGCAAAATTGCCCAACTCGTGCAACGGCAAAATTGCCCAACTCGTTCAACAGCAAAATTGTCCAACTCGTGCAACGGCAAAATTGTCCAAATCGTGTAACGTCAAAATTGTCCAATTTTTAGATTAAGCTTTGAACCGTTGTATCTTAGAATTGATTAAAGACATTATACTGGAATTCTCCGAGGTTTTATAACATTATTGGATTCTACTTTGAGCAACAAGAAGACATAATTATTCTCCAAGCTTAACAGAAGAATCGTGATGAAATCGACCATAAACGAAAATGACATGGTCATCATTAATTAATCATAGCTCAGGATCGGGAGCACATGAAAGCTTGAAATAAAGCCCATATATATATATATATATATATATATATATATATATATATATATATATATATATATTATTACAGGATCATTTTCCAACTTATTCAAGATGATCTTCGCCCTCTCTAACCTTTTAACTTTCTGTCCTGAAGTAACAAGTTGCCTCGCAGGTACCATTGCTGAAGGCCTGAATGATATTTGTCCTCTCGCTATTGCTCATTTGGGAAGACAGTGTGGCTGAGACAAAACGTTTTTAACCTGTTCTCTTTCTAGCTGAATAACTCAAAGGATTTTTCAGTGATTCTTACGATAAATGGTGTCAAGATGGCTAAAAGTCTTATCTGAAAACCTGGTAAAAAGAAATTGCTACCAGATGTAGTTTATCGTCTTACCGAGGAATATCAAGTCGATATTGTTGGTCATTTTACTACAAACAGGTGTTTTTTGTAATTTATTACAGGAAGATATATTGCTGGTATTCTTACTATAAGAATGTATATTTATACTTTCTTGGTGCTTTGACCCCAGTTTTGGGGGGTTCACTATTTGCCCATAGCTGGGACCCTAACAGATGCTACCGCTCCGAGTTAGGGTGAATCTGGGAACACCAGTAATTAAGAGGTGGTGTCACGCTTCTCAAAACCCCCAGTCTCACGATTAAAGGCGTTGCTGCCGGATGTAGTTTATCGTCATACCCAAGACAAAATTTTTCCAGAATGAGCTGATTGCGCAGATACATTTCTGTGGGAACCAAGGCCGACTAAAATATTCATCCAGGATAAGGGAGTTGGCTCAAGTCTCATTGGGGGCTGTATTTTATTTCCTATCTATAGCGGATGTTAACTTTTAAGCATTGGGATAAAAAAAAAAGCCAAAAAAATATGATGAAAGATAAATTAGTCAGAAAATAATTAATAACGCTAATGCTTCATCTAAGATATTCTGATAATCCCCTAAGCATTTTTATTCTAAGTTGTTTTGTATTGTATTGATTCCATGTTGAGGTGACTTCCAAATACTCCCAAGAAATTGCTTAAATTCTTGTAATCAAGATACAAGGAAAAATGACTCGTCAGAGCAGTTGCCATGAACGCATTTGTAGAAAGGACAGGGAGAAGACACATCGCTTCATCTAAAACTTTCAAATAACCTGATAATTGTATTAAACACTATCATAATCTTTGTTTAGGCAGACACATTTTCCTAAGCGTTTTCAGCTAATTCTTTAGCCATTTCAAGATGTATATATTATGAGGGGGTATATTTCCCTTCAAGTTTGGACTCAGCCGTCGGACGGAAGACATAAAAATACTCCGACATCAAGAGGAGTAGCGGGGAGAGCAGTAGAAGCAGTAGCTTTTGCTGAAAACAGTCATTCATGGCTAATCATCCTCTCCTTTGGTCTCTATTCTACATTATGTTTTCCTGTACCAAAATATACTTTTTGTTATACCAATTCCACTAAGTTACAACAGTATGTTCCCGCGTTTTTATTCTGAGCTGTGTTGTATAGTGGTGATTTCATGTTGTGGTGACTTCAAGCAAACTCTCGCAAGAAATTGCTTAAATTCATGTAGTCGAGATAGAAAGAAAAAAGACTCGTCAGAGCAGATAGCATGAACGCATTTGATTTGTAGAAAGGGCAAGGAGAAGCCACATCGCTTCAACTAAAACTTTCAAATCTTTTGTTTAGACAGACACATTTTTCCAAGCGTTTTCAGCTAATTCTTTAGTCATTTCAAGGGTTTCTTTGTTGGTATATGTTGTGAAGTAGTGTATTTCCCTACAAGTTTGGGTTTGACCATCAGACGGACGACATCAAGAGGGTTAGCGGGGAGAGCAGTAACAGGAGTAGCTTTTGCTGAAAGCAGTCATTTATGGCTGTGTTGTAGAGTAGTTGTCACAGTGGAGGTTTGTATTTCACTAAGTCGGTCCTAAATTAGGTTCGACGTACAAAACGTTAGGAACTTGAAATAATAGTTAATGACGCATCAATCTAGTTGTGGGGCTCATACTTTAATGTCCGAAATCGACTGACTCACACAACTCCACTGAGCCCCACTGGCGACTGCTACTGCTACTACTTATCTGAGGGAGAGTCTATTTACAATAGAATTGGTACGTTCCGGTATAACAGGCTGTATATTCTCTCCTTTAGTTTCTATTCTAAATTACGTTTCCCTGTGCCAAAAGCTAATAAATTTGTTGGCAAAGCAATTCCAGTTTTCCACTGTTTTTTCATAACTCAGTTACAATAGTAAGTTTCCGTGTTTTTATTCTAAGCTGTGATGTATAGTGACGATTTCATGTTGGGTTGACTTCCAAAGACTCCACAAAATTTGCCTAAATTCATGTAGTCGAGATACTAAGGAAAAATACTCGTCAGGAAGTGGTCATGAAAATATTTGTAGAAAGGACAGAGGGAAGCCACATCGCTTCATCTAAAACATTCAAACGACGTATTGCAATTATTCAAAAGCGTTGGTTGAATCCAGTGTCTTAACCCAAAGAACTGTGAGTCCAACACCTGGCTGCGGCAGAAGTAAACTAAATCTTGGAGAGACTGAAATAGAAAAGACTGAGATAGAAAGATAGATAGATATAAACGAAGAAACTGAGATAGATAGATAGATAGATAGATAGATAGATATAAACGAAGAGACTGAGATAGATAGATAGATAGATAGATAGATAGATAGATAGATAGATATAAACGAAGAGACTGAGATAGATAGATAGATAGATAGATAGATAGATAGATATAAACGAAGAGACTGAGATAGATAGATAGATAGATAGATAGATAGATAGATAGATAGATAGATAGATATAAACGAAGAGACTGAGGTAGATAGATAGATAGATAGATAGATAGATAGATAGATATAAACGAAGAGACTGAGGTAGATAGATAGATAGATAGATAGATAGATAGATAGATAGATAGATAGATAGATAGATAAAAGAGACTGAAATAGATAGATAGATAGATATAAACGAAGAGACTGAGGTAGATAGATAGATAGATAGATAGACAGATAGATAAAAGAGACTGAAATAGATAGATAGATAGATAGATAGATAGATAGATATAAACGAAGAGACTGAGATAGATAGATAGATAGATAGATAGATAGATATGAATAGACTGAGATAGATAGATAGATATAAACGAAGAGACTGAGATAGATAGATAGATAGATAGATAGATAGATAGATAGATAGATAGATAGATATGAAGAGAATGTAGTAAATGCTAAGTCAGTTAAATATTCTGCGCCATACAAAGAAGGAAGCCTTCTTCATCTTTTCTAATAGTTACTGTAACGTTTGCAATTCCTTCAGAAATAGATTTTCTATTGTCACTGTTCCAAATTCCTGCTAAGCAGATTTACCCAAAAAGCACAACTTCCTTTGTGACGAACTTTGGCGTAAGGTCGGTTTTATATCCCAACTCCTCAAAAGTATGCGACATCTTCACAAAGGGCGAAAGATCGCGAAATTTTCAAACTCTAAAGGAAGTATTTTTGTCTTTCGAGGTTTTTTTTTTTTTTTTTTTTTTTTGCTTTCTTAATTCTTTGTCGTTTGTCTTATCTGCTTTCTTTCTTTCTTTCTTTCTTCTTTTTTC
>OZ010614.1:48271897-48289397 GCA_963932145.1 Acanthosepion lycidas
ATTGACATTACACTTGAATAGCTGGAGATTATAGCTCACAGGGAAACAGGAAAAGGGAAGGGAGTTCCACCGGCGAGAGGTGCGAGACATGAAGCTATTAGAGTAGAAGAGACAGCTATATTTAGGAGCTTCGACAGTGAAGGGGCGAGAGCGGGATGCCAGCCTCGTAAGGCGCTGGACGTCTGGGAACCAGCGAATGCAGCTCCTTGGAGCAATTTCCATGAAAGTATTTGTAGAACAGACAGAGGGAGGCGACGGCGCGTCTGTGAGAAAGTGACTGTAGACGAGACGCCAGGGCAGGGCCAACTACATTGCATATCCGCCTCTGGAGCCTATCAAGAACCCCGAGGCAAACAGAAGGGGCACCAGACCATATATGGCAGCAATACTCCATGCAAGGACGAATTGTTGATTTGTAGATCTGGAGGTTCGACTCCGGGGAGAAAAACTTCCTGGCGCGACTCAGAGAGCCAACTTTCCTTGCGGTGGACGAAGCAATTGACTCAATGTATTTATTCCATCTCAGGTCAGCAGTCAACGTGAGACCGAGAAGCCGCAAATAGTTGCACTCGAGAAGTTGAGCGTCAGACATTCTAATGGAGGGAAGGGAAGGATCTCTGTGGTGATTAATAGAGAGCAGTTTTGTCTTAGAAGCGTTGAAGTTGACCAGCCAATTCATGCCCCAGTTCACAATCGATTGGAGGTTCTTTTCGAGACGCAGGGCCAGGCGAGTTTTGTCAGCGAGACTACATTTGTTTTTGAGGCAGGAATAAATTGTGGTGTCATCCGCGTAGATGCCAACTTGGGAAGTTATTGCGTCAGGAAGGTCATTTATGTAGATAATGAATAGAGTGGGGCCTAGGATGGAGCCTTGAGGAACACCTGCGTTCGTGGGATAGGAACTGGAGGAGAATCCATTGAGAACGACCTTCAATTTATGGTTTGACAGGAATTATCGTATTAGGTTATATAATCGACCCGTAAGGCCATAACCCTGGAGCTTGCGAAGAAGGCCGGCATGCCAAACCCTGTCAAATGCTTTGGAGATGTCTAGTGCCACGGCTCGGGCTTCCCCGTTATTTTGAAGAGCTCGGTAGACTGTTTCAGTGATGGTCGTAAGCACATCGGCTGTAGATCGGGCAAAGCGGGAACCATATTGCTTGTCTGAGAGCAGATTATGGGATGTGAGGTGGTTAACCACCCCGGTATTGATTAGGGCTTCGAAGATTTTGCGGAAGAGGGGAAGGAGACTGATAGGACGGTAGTTGGAAGGGTCAGAGGGGTCGACGGAGTTCTTGAAGACAGGAACGATCGAAGAGGACTTCCAGCAGTCAGGAAAACAAGATTCCTTGAGGCAGTAGTTGTATAGTTTAGAAAGGGCGAAGGCCAGTTCGGGCGCCCATTTCTTCAAGACAATGGCTGGTATCCCGTCTCCACCACTAGCCTTGTTGGGGTCGAAATTGGAGATAACACCCAGTACCAAAGATAAGGTTATGTTTAACTCGCTTAATAAGGCCTCAGTTCTAAGAGGGAAGTCGGGTATGGGTACACCGGAAGAGTCGAGCGTCGAGTTGAATGAAAATTTCCGAGCAAAACATTCAGCCTTGTCGGCAGAGGAGGTCAGGACTTCGAACTGGTTGAATAAAGGAGGTATAGAGGGTTTGCAATTGTTCAATACGCTCTTGCAGAGACGCCAATAATCTTTGGAGCCAAATTTGCGAGATGCAATACGTTCCTTCATCCGAGCCGCAAATAGTAACTTAGCATCTTTGAGGACACGCTTACATTCGTTACGGGCGGAGGCAAAGAGACGTCTATTGCGGTCAGACATGTAGCTACGGAATAGGTGGAAGTAGTGGTTCCTATGGGCGATGGCGGCTGAGCAAGCAGCCGAGAAGCAGGGGGAGGAGCGCGGCTTGACCCTATATTTCCTTGATGGGATGAAAGCGTCGATTCCAGCTTTAACCCAGGAAGAGACCTCAGAAGCACATTCTTGGACGGGGAGCTTAAAGACTCCATCCCAGGGGACATCGCGGAGGAAATCACGGAACGCGTCCCAGTCAGCTAGTTGATAGTAGAACGAAGTTCTAGTGGTAGGAGGTTCTTTATAGGGGGTGGAGTTGAAGAAGATGTTAACTGATACTACTGCATGATCAGAGTTACCAAGAGGGCAGAGTTGCAAGGCGCTGCAGGATTCGGGGATGGAGGTAAAGCACAGGTCGAGAAGAGAGGCTTTACCTTCCCGGTTGAAGGCAAAACGAGTGGGGAAGTTAACTATCTGTGTGAGGGAATGGGAGATTGAAAAATTTATCGTTTGAATGCCTGCATGGTCAGTAGTAGCATTCTTAAGCCACAAGGTGTGATGGGCGTTAAAGTCACCAAACACAAAAATGTGAGCAAACGGGTGGAGGGAGAGAGCTTTGTCTATGCTGTCATAAATGCTATCGAGTATCTCACAGACTTGAGAGGATGGAGAGCGGTAAAGGAAGAAGAGATAGCTTACCGCATTGAGGAGAGAGAGTCAGAGACACATGTATGACTGGTCTGGCGATTCGAGAGAGGACTCTCTGGCCAGAGGGAGATGTTCCTTGACGTAGACACCAATACCTTGCATGTGGGTTAGAGAGTCTTTTCTGAGGAGAGGAAGATAGCCGGGGATCGAGAGATCAGAACAGGGGATAGACGAGACAAGGTTTGTCTCACAGAGAGCCAGTATATCCGGGCCGTTTGCAGTGAGGAAAGATTCCAGACTGCAGAAGTTTGTCCTAATGCCCCGGATGCTGGAGAACGAAATGTTGAGGGGTTTAGGTGGTTTTTGAGAGGCTGGTTTAGGGTTAATCTTTCGGTTTTTGTAACTCATGTTGAATTTTGTTTGTAAGATGAGAAGGCCCGAAGTAAAAGTAACAGTTTCGACCGTGACGCAGGCAGAGAGGAGTTGGCAAAATCTGCATCATTATGTGGCCTCAGGGCTGCCCACCGGAGGTGACTGCAGGGACACCTAACCATGCGCGACATGGCACTACAAACACCCCGGTATTATACAACTGTTGATCAGAGCGGCCGCTCAAGACGCTACGCAAGAGTTAGGGCTCCTAACTACCAGTCGGAAACAGCAACCAGAGAACTGTCAACCGTGTACCCTCAGAATGAAGAGGTGATGCCACAGACTGTACACAGAAACGGGAGAAACAGAGCTGAACTAATACAGAGGCCGGAGAGAGAAAGAGTACCGGGAACCCCTTCCTAGACAAGAAACAAGGTGTAGCCTCTACTCATGTCCAATAGAAGGGGGATGAGTGTTATATATATATATATATATATATATATATATATATATATATATATATATATGAATAGAGGCAAGAGGAAAACTTATTTTACTAAGGCAAAAGTAAGGATTTTATTTCACAACAAGTATTTAGAAACGAAAGTAAAAATGTCGTTAAGTTTTCAGTGTTTTATAAATTTAAGAAACGCTTATGCATATTCATGAGGCTGACTGAAAAGTTAAGGTCAATTATGGGAGACGCTAAGTGATGTAATTTAATGTCTCATAAACAAAAGTAAGTACTTGGTTTTGTTTTGTTTAATAATGTAATTAAATATTTATATCACTTTAGTTTGTGATTAACTTATACAGTGTAACCCGGATATAAGAGAAACCCGGATATAAGAGAGATTTTCTCTGGTCCCAAGTTAGAGCCATACTTACCTAAACAAATAGACCAAACCCGGATATAAGAGAACCCCCGGATATAAGAGACTTCTTATCCGGTGCCGACAACTCTCTTATATCCGGGTTACACTGTATTTGAAAAAAATCGTTTTCTCTTCATTTTTCAACATTTTTATAGTTTGGGCTTTGGATAGGAGTAATTCTTTCAGGAAAGGAGATATTTGAAAAATTTCCGGGGAGCAGATTTATATTTTCGGAAGATTTGATAGCGTCACCCTAAAAAAATATGGCATGGTGGAGTAATGGATAGCGGCTCGGATTGAGGAATCGGAGAGCCGAGTTCGAATTCCAGTCGAATCCATTACATTCACTTACCTGCTAATACCCTTGGGAAAGCTATGAATCTTCTTCTCTCCCACCCCAGCTCCCAGTAAATAACAGGACAGACCCGGTTCTATAGTCTTTGATGGCTTACCGCAGAAAGAAATGGCAACCTACCTAAATCTGCCTCGTCAGTCATGTATCGAAAGATACATGATCGCCTAAGTGTGTGTAACACATGGCACATAACTGAAGTCGACACATAGCAAAAAGTGACCGACACCTGTTATATATTATACTATACTGTATATTATACGTAGAAAAATTAGGCAGACGTAGGTCCTTAACTAAAGTCTTTATTCACAAAATAGCCCCGGATAAGGTAAATTCGCCGACTTAAAAAGCCTAAAATCGACGAATTGTCTATTTGTGTCGGGTATTCTAAGAATTTAGTGGTCTGATCGGTTTGCAATAGAAATTCATTGTAAATCGACCCCCACCCAATATCGACCTGGAAATAGACGACCTCTAAAATCGTTTTCTAACACTGTTACAGTTACGTATTCGATATATTTGATAGTTAAGGGTTCCTAATGTCCCATAAAACTCAACTTTATATGAAGATTTTTTTAATGTCCACAACTTAAGAAGAATTTTTAATATCCACAATTTAAGAAGAATTTTTAATGTCCACAATTTAAGAAGATTTTTTTAATGTCTACAACTTAAAAAGATTTTTTAAATGTCCACAACCTAAGAAGAATTTTTAATGACCACAATTTAAGAAGATTTTTTTAATGTCTACAACCTAAGAAGAATTTTTAATGTCCACAATTTAAGATTTTTTAATGTCTACAACTTAAAAAGATTTTTTAAATGTCCACAACCTAAGAAGAATTTTTAATGTCCACAATTTAAGAAGATTTTTTTAATGTCCACAACTTAAGATTTTTTTTAATGTTCACAAAAACAATGAAGATCGTATTCGGACTTTCTAAAAAAAAGGGATTTTAAATGCTTTCTTTGAACTTAAACTTCGGTTTTATTTTAATCATTATGGCCTAAAGCAACTCCCAAATAAAAGGAAAAAAAATTAATTTCCATCTATAAAGAAACTTTTTGGGCGTCTTGAATACATTGGTACGTTCTTTCGTCATTCATCGGCTCGTCGTGCCGCCATTTTATGCGATGAATACAAACGACGCATTTAAAATTCTCTTTGAAATCTAATATTTTTCATAAAGATTTGCTTGGAAGTATATTAGGTTAATTTGCAGTGTAACACCCGCACTCAGTACGCATTAAAAATCTCTAGGATATTTACGGTTCTGTGTAATTGTACATGGTGCATTCCAATCTGGCTTGATAAATTTGCTAAAATCTACCGTTTTGGAGTTATCGTCTGTGAAATTTTAGATTCATTCGCGTCGCGGGCAGCCATTACTGGCGTCGTTTGTATACATTCGCTGCGGAATAGCTATCAGTGTAGGTATTGTAGAAGACCTTGGGTTTGGGTGTTGTTGAATTACGGACACGGGCGTTTATTTCCTGGTCGAAGATCCAACTACAAGAACAATGCCGGACTCAAGTTGAGTCCGACCGAAGACACAACGAAAACAAACAAGACTGATATATATATATATATATATATATATATATATATATATGAAGAAAAATATACGGAAAAAACAAACAAAAATCCTTATATGCAATTATGCTGTTTTAATGTTAATATAATGTCAACGTCGGACGTTTCGGTCTAATAAACCATCTTCAGGACATATTCATATTCATGTCATGTTGAATTGATAATGTTAATTATGTTTTATGAATATGTCCTGAAGATGGTTTATTAGACCGAAACGTCCGACGTTGATATTATATTAACATTAAAACAGCATAATTGCATATTAGGATTTTTGTTTGTTTTTTCCGTATATTTTTCTTCATACTGTCGGATCTATATCCATATATTTGCTTACATATTGTTGAAACTTGACTAATGCATGGAATAATAATGCAACACAAAATGTACTTAGAACAAAATGTATTGAAACAAGAAAGTGTACACAATATTTACATATAGTCTCTTGTATATTCCTGGAAAGACCGTTCCTGGAATGTGTGTTGACTGAGTCGCAGTCGGGCAGAGTCTCTGGTTGAATCTCCTCATTCCTTCCCGGTACCAACCATATTTATATGGTCGGTACTCCACTATGCAAATTAGGTGGATCCTACCACAACACACACACACACACACACACACACACACATATATATATATATATATATATATATATATATATATATATATATATATATATGTCAACAAATATATGTATTAAACAACAAATTTACAAGTGACAAAGACATCAACATTTGTCGTTTGTGTGTGGACGTAAAGAGTTTGTATTTTGGTGAATGTTCGTACGTACGTGTGTATGTGTTTCATGGCGTTTTCCCACGAGTGTGCGAAAACGTGGATCTCTGCGGGAGATCACATTTTTAAATGTGTCCTCTGAAATACAAAGTAGAAAAGAGAACGAGGCAAGAAGTTGCTTAGTATTTATAGTGTAGTGAGAGCGCCCCCTAGTGAACCATTAGGGAATTAAGGAAGAGCTAACTCCGACAGTATCATTGCGCAAACTGAGCGTGTGTACGTAAATAGTTCTCGTGCGCAGTAATTGAGACAAATTTAGACAAGAAAGATCAGTTCTGAGCTTAGGTTTCCGTAGACTTCCGCGTATAGCTTTCCGCAACGAATGTATGCAAACGACACGAGTGATGGCTGCCGCCAACGACGCGAATGAATCCAAAATTTCACCATCGATAACTCCAAATCGGTTGCCAGATTCGAAAGGAGCATGTACAAGAACATATAAATGTAAGTATTCTGGATTTTTTTTTAATGCGAGCTGAGTGCTGGTGTTACACTAGAAACTAACAGTGTATCAGTAAATTTAAGATTTAATTCGCTGGATTTTCTAGAAGTAATGCTTAAAAACGGAATGAAAATAACATTTTATTTACACACTACAAAGTCAAACGATAAAATAAAAATACAGGAGTTCTGCCGATTATCTAAAAAAAAAAAAGCCCGCTATAAAGCAAGAATAAACCCAAAAGAAATACGGAAGACCAGCGGTGCAATAATCAAGAATTTGTTATTTATGTTTAAAAAGATATTTTCTTTAAGTTTAAGAATTTATTTTTTGGGGGCACCTCAAGGTAGTGTAATGGCTAGCAAGCTTTTCTCGCTAGAGAAATTACAACTGAGTAGTGAGTTCGATCCTCACTGGGTACCCCCTACTTTCGGCCTTGTGCCACATCTAAGCTACGCTTGGTAAATCACTTTAAGAACATATTTTTTAAAGTTTTGTATGCTTTTATTAAACTTAGTATCTCTATATATAAAGTTGCAACCTAGGGCACCTCGACGTGGTGTAATGGTTAGCAAGCTCGTCTCGGTGGATCAATTATAACGGAAAAGTGAGTTCGATCCTCACTGGGCGCCCCTTACATTCAGCCTTGTGCGACATCTAAGCTACGCTTAGAAAATAACTTGGGCATCTCGAGGCGGTGTAATGGTTAGCAAGTTTGTCTTGTTAAAAACGATTATGACTGAGTAGTGAGTTCGATCCTCACTGGGTGCCCCATACTTTCGGCCTTGTGTCACATCTAAGCTACGCTTGGAAAATCCCTATAAAGTTGTAGTCTTTGTCTATCTGTTTGTTATCGAACTCCTCCTAGGGTTTCGGAGAAAAAAAAGAAAACCATCGCCTTATATATTCTGAAACTACATTACCCAGGGTACTTGGATAAGTATATTTAATTTTGATCGAAGGGGGTTCCCGGGGGTACAAACCCCACCCCACCGAATTTTTTTTCAGTTTGATATAAATTAAATTTAAATTTGAACAAGGGCATGACTCCTAGGGTACTTGGATGAGTATATTTCATTTTGATCAAAGGAATCCCCCCCGGGGGTGCAGATTCCACTCTGTGATTTTCCCCCTTTGATTTAAATTAAATTTAAATTTAAATAAGGGAATGACTCCTATTCGAAATATAGAAGGAGAAAGCCAGAAGATGGAGGTCACATCGGCAAGATCAAAATGAGACAATGTGAGCAAGAAATCACTAATCAGTGGTTAGTGCTGTCATATCAACTGTCATATCAATGTTTAAATCTTCTCATCGATTCATTACAATCAAGTATTGCATCAAATGCACATCAAAGGAAGTCAGATCAAGATGTTTAAGCACACACACAGCCACCGAAAATTTTTCCCTTTGATTTGAATTAAATTTAAATTTGAACAAGGGACTCCTATTCAAAATATAAAAGGAGAAAGCCAGAAGATGGAGGTCACATCGGCAAGATCACTGAGTAATACTGAAATGCATCATGTTTCTCCACAAATTATAACAATGATTTAAAATCAATCATCATTTTCTTACAAAAGAATATATGACACGCAGCAAGCCGCGAGTAATTTGGTTAGTAAGGAATAAATTCGGAGGCATTCAGGCGACGTACAGACAAAAAGCATAGCTTGGAAGAAAATAACAGAGAAGGTAATAATAAAAAATATATGCAAGGCAAATTAACAGTAAGAAGGCAAAGCAACAGTAGTATGGCAAAAAGTCCACAAGACTAATAATTGGTGTTTACACACAAAATCAGGTTCAGACAAGCGAAAGAAGGAATTCTGACTTCGAGACAAGACAGACCGGGACTGAGTCAGATAAAACCGAGAACTGGTCTATTTCATTGGCTAGAACAATTACGGATGAGTAGTGAGTTCGATCCTCACTGGGTGCCCCATAATTTCGGCCTTGTGTCACATCTAAGCTACGCTTGGAAAATCTCTATAAAGTTGTAGTCTTTGTCTCTCTGTTTGTTCTCGAATCCTAGGGTTTCGGTGAAAGATCCCCCCATAGCCATATATATTCTGAAACTACATTACCCAGGATACTTAGGTAAGTATGTTTAATTTTTTTTTTTAAATACCTGCATGTATTTTTGCACTTCTGCCTATAAATGGGGAGGGGGAAATGTTCTGAAGTCATTAATTCGAGTTGCAACGAACATAAAACAATGCAGGAAAACAGAGAGATGCAAAAAAAAAAAAAAAAAAAAGCACCCGTGTGGCTTACCCCACTTGGCTCAGCCAAAAACGCTCCTTAGGATTTTAAGTCTATATAAAAGGCAATCTCTCTAGCTCTTTTTAAATCTTTCTTCCAGATGTAGTCGAAGGCAGAATAAGAAAGCTGCCGACGAGGCACGTCCGCTTCTTTGGTCCTCTGTAGACTTTTGAACACTCATGTAATTCTTTTTTTTTTTGTGATGTCGACGAACACTTGTTTGACACTTTTGTGATGTCAACGAATACTCGTTGTCACTTTCTTAATGCTCGTTATAGTAGAGACTTTGTAATCGCAGATACAACTATAGTAACGCCGTTGAACAATATCGGTGTCAGACGCCTTCGAATAACACTCGCACTAATAGTACTCGCTCGATAATATTCACTCGGAAAGTAACCACCGTATAGTGATCTGAATTGAGAAGTATTGTGAATAGAGTAGAGAATAGCGCTCCTTATAGTAATAGAGGATAGAGTAGAAATAGCTCCGTGTAGTAATAGAGGATAGACTAGAAATGACAATCCATTAGACACACGCTACCTCGCATATATACGCTTCCTCTATGGACACGTGATCCACTTAATTCAATAATGGGATTGCCAGTGTTTGCTCACTGGCGATCTATGTTCAAACTCAAGTGTCGGCAGCGACACTTTATTCCTGTATAACAGACACCTTCAAGTTTGATTAAATAATTTAGACATATGTCGATTAATTTTCGTTGTGATTCTTTCAAGTTCATGGATTCACTTCTTGGTAGCCAGATGTTATGGGACCTTACCCATAATAACATAATGGACTATTCCATACATAATAAATACTGCGCCTCAACAGGAAGCAGAGAGTTCAGTCCGAAGTCGGGCGACCGGCTGACCGGCTTATCGGTTGAACTCTCGGCCTTCGGGCGGGGAGGAACCCGAACGAGGCTGCGCCGAAGGGCGGAGTCTCTTTCGGGGAGGTAAACCGACCCTGAACCCATTTATACGGGTTCAAAGGGCATATTTTGGCCGAGCCCACGGGCTCGTAGATCCCACGTTAAACCGGCCTTGTGCCACATGATGCCCTCGTGGGTGGGGGTGACTAAATACCATTCAGTCTGAAGTTTGGAGTGAGGTCCATCAGGAGTCAGTCAGAGCGAGCGAGTCAGTCGAGTCAGAGGCAGTCCAAAACAGAGTCATGTTCAGACAATTACTACAAGACATTGGAATAGTGATACTGGTCGAGACTACATTGTCCTCTCTACTAAACCTGATTGTTCATACTAACACGTCTACTTCTCTGTATACATTCCTGTTTGCAATATATCTGTGTTATTCCATATCCGTGTTCGAGTTCTTCTTTATTGGTTCTACCTTGGACTATCACTGTGGTACAAGGAACCGGACCATAACACCAGAGAAAAATGATTAAGAAAAATACCAAAATTTTCTTTCAAATACTTTTTTACTTTCCCATGTACTTTCAATCTCACCTGAGACCATCTTCAGGCTTTAAGTTATTTGTCAGTATGTAGATGTGTTTTTTGTAAATTCAAAACATTTCAACTGCTCGTTTTTACTGCAGGAAAAAACTTTGAACTTTGAAATCTCGAACGCTGCATAAGCAGTAAAAACGAATTAATTGCTATTTCACTAAATATTTTTAATTTATGTATTTATTTTAATTTGGATCCTACTTCCATTAAATCATTTTTTGTTTAATGTAGGAAACTTAAGAACCGAGAAACGAATTTCAAATTTCGTAAAGCTTCTTGAAATCTAACTAAAGGTCAATTAAATATTAAATAACTGCAGAAAAATATGTTAATTCGTAAAAATTACTAGCTACTAGCAGCATGGGCCGGCGTTGCCCGTGCTTGATTCAAAAATCGTACGACTCATACAGCAATCGCTATCACATGACTTAAAATATTTTTGCCCTTCCTTGCCTTTAAAGGAGTACACTTTGCTGTGCTGATGTTGCTACATGCTTTACTTCTTGCCTATCTCACACTGCCAGTTTTTTCGAAGCTCTATACTAAACATTAAATCTCTTACGAAAAAAGAACTAAACAAAATGAACACAAAACGATCAGCTTTAAAAAATGGACTCGTAACTGGAAAAACCGAATGAAAAAAAGAATGTTAACAACAAAATACTTTTTCACACCAAACCCAGAATCTGCGGAATCAGAATCAACGTTGAGTTTAAGCAAGCGAATGAGCCAATTGGAGTAAAGTGCCATGCAGATTTAAATTTTTCCCACTTGTGACGAATGCAGCTATCGATTTTTTTTTTGCATGCTAGCATGCTAGTTAACATTCGTGTCAGTCAGCTGTTGGCTCTCACGCTGGCCAATAGAATCTTCGTGCCTATTCGTGGCAGCCAGCTATAGGCTCTCACTCTGACCAGTAGAAAATGGCCGCAAACTACATGAAAACTGCCGTAGAAGCATGGAAAAATCGATTATTTCCACTATCGATGGGAGTTGGGAAATGCAAAGTCGGTCTTGGCCTTTCCCGCTAACTTGTAGCATGTGCATGTAAATTTTGGTGCAAATCCGTCGAAAATTGCGGTCGTGCATTCGTTACACACACACACACACACACATCCTGCCTTTTATGGATAAAGATTTAAAAACAAAAAAATTGTTCCATTTAGAATGAAGATCAAAGAAAGAGGAGATCCATTGTTAAGAAATGCTTGTAAATTGTTTTTTATTATGCTATAAGTTATATTTCTTTTGTAGAGGACCGGTGCTTGTGAGTGTTGTTGAATTGGAACACGTGCGTTTATTTCCTGTTAGAAGGTCCAGCTACAAGAAAATGGCTGGTTTACTTTGTCCAACCGAAGATGAAAAGAAACAAACAAACAATACCAATATATATATATATGTCAACAAATATATTTATTAAACAAAACAATTCTACAATGGACACAGACAATAACATTTGCCTGTGTGAACATTTGAGTTTCTTCTTTGCTGAATGTTCGTAGTGAATGTTCGTACGTACGTGTATGTGTGTATAATGTTCATAGTGTCTTCCCACAAGTGGGAAACGCTGTCTTTTGCGAGAGCTCACATTGTAGAGGTGTTCGATGAAATGGAGAAATGAAAAAAGAGAACGAGGCGAGAAGTCGCTCAATATTTATAGTGTAGGGAGAAAGACCCCTAGTGAATAATTAGGGAATTAAGACCCCTAGTGAATAATTAAGGAGGAGCTAACTCAGACAATTTCAAATCAAATAAATTTAACTTTAAATTTTCTAATTTTAAATCAAATAAATTTCTAATTTCAAATCAGATGAATTTAAGTTTAAATTTTCTAATTTTGCTCAAATAACGTGTCACAATATCTGCCTATATTTCTGAAATGAGGTATTATGTACAGTATTTACATTATTCGGACTATTGTCCTCATCTTTGTCGCCATATTTAATAAATATGGCGACACAGATGAGGACAATAGTCCGAATAATATAAATAGTGAACGTGTCACAAATCTATAGTTTAATTTTGGATGAATTTTAAAACCTATAAATTTGTTTTCTTTACAAATTAAGATTACATTTCTTTTCTTTAGAAAATTAAGAAAATGGCCACAATTTTTTTTTTTTTTTTAATCGAACAATTATTTAACACTCCAGTCTATATATTTGCTATTTGAAATACGCCAGAATATTTTAGTTACTAGAAATAAAGAATTTCATCATTTAGCTTTCAATTAATACTAAAATTAAATCCTCAGGAATGCTTTTTCATTTTTTTAAATTAATTTTAATCCTTGGGTATCGAAAATTCATTGGAGGTGCCCAGTCAAAGCGAGATATCAGAATTATTCCCTTTTTGTACGACCATACTGAAAATAATATAACAATTTCTAAAAGGCGAAAATAAAATAATTTATTAAAAAAGAAGTCTATTTATATACAGCTATTTCGTCACTTGTCTTGCTTACAGGCTTCCGTGTGTAAATAAAATGCTGTTTTTATTCTGCTTTGAGTAAAAGGTAAGCATTATTTTTAGAAAATCCGATTAATTAAGTCTTAAATTTATAAACAGACTGCCAAACGCATCTCTAGGACAAATATTGTATTTTAAAGAGAATTTTAAATGTGTTGTTTACATTTTTTTTGTATACAATGGCGGCTCGATCAGTGACGAAAAAAAAAACGTGCCAATGTCTTTAAGATGCTTAAAAAGTTTATTTATACACGGAAATTAATTTTTTCTTTTATTTCCGATTAGCTTTAGGCCATTATCTTTCAAATAGGGAGGGAAATTAAGTTCAAAGAGGTCATTTCATTTATCTAAAAATCCGCTTTTCTGTTGTTATTTTTTTAGAGAGTCCGTCGTCGCACCTAATATGCAAAGATGGGTTCTGCCGAATTAATGACTTGTGGAATCTTCCACAGTAGCCAGTTAACCCCTGCTAGAAAATGCACTATTCCTGTTGTAATTTTCACCATCACAATCTTACAAAATATATAACAATCATTGGTTAATCACCTTCAATCTAGCTCGCTGATTGGTCAGTTCCGACCAATCAAACCGCCTGCACGCGACAAATCTGTTTTCCCGCTCAATATGCTGGGAGCCTCCCACGTGATACACGGCCATATATAAACAGAACACGTATAAACTCCCTTGTGTTTTCTTTTCATCTCTCTCTCTCTCTCGCGCGCGCGTCTCATTTGCCAAGATGTAATCTTCAAGAACTCCCGTCTTAACTAATGCAGTCAGATGTTAAAGACCATTACGAACATTCACGCAAGTACGAACTCTGAAATCTCTTCTGAACTTTTACCAACTTGTACAATACACAATTCCAAACATACTAAAGAAACTTTATTCTTCTAAACTATCAGTTTAATAATTACTTTCACTTTATGAACTTAGGTACAAATATTACCTAATCTAAGAGACACAACTCTGTCTAACCTTTTCACTCAGTATTCATGCATGTATATCAAATACTTAATAAATTCAATTGTTACGTTTTGAAACAAGATGTTTATGAATCATTATTCTATGTCTTGTATTAATTGTTGTGGATGGAAGATTATTGAACACACACAATTTTAAGTCTTCTGATAATTCAAACCTTCCATTCCTCTCCAACTCACGTCACACATCCGCAATAGACTTAACAAATTTAAACCAACGATTTTAATTAAATAGCATAAGTAAATAGGGTTTCGTATTTAAATAATTTAAAACCCTAAAATATTGGAGTTTACTTGTTTAATACTTTATAGGGGTTTATCAGTTATAGTTACGCGTATGAGTGTGGAAACAGGTTACTTTGATTTATATACATATTATTGTGGATTCCGGGTTGAAATCCGGTCCCAATAAGTAACAAACGCTAGGAATGAATATATGAAAATAATGTATTAACGTAATAATACAAACTGGTAAAGCAGGTTAGTAGTTCCAGGAATGCGGGTTAGTAGCAAAATATATATATAGTCTTTGGTATTGAAGTATCACTGCATGACATCTTACTGAGTCTACGTGCTCGCTCACGGTGACTCCTACAACACTGTTACCTCACCCACACTCTTCCGGTTACCTACAACCTTTACTCTGTCACTCTGGACTCGACTCGACTCGACTCGACTCCTCGGTCTAGCTCTCTCGGGTCTTCACGTTGCCGTAGTATATGTATATACTGGGTGAGTCCATTTGTATAAAAAGGGGAGAACCCCTCAACAAATATAAATCAATTAAGGTCTTTACAAATAAAATTAATGTATTTTGGTTGATACAAGGTTGTCAAAATGTTCGTAGTAGTCATTGCAAGAATGGGTTTATGTGTACATAGGCAGGAACGTATGTGTGGATGTATGTATGTATGTTATTAGAGTTATCGTAGGGTAGGGATGTCTTTGAAGTAATCGCTCAGTCTTAAAATGTTCCGTTCGTTTATCAAGTATAAAAGAGGTGAGGGAGAAACGTAGAGATAATAATAACGATCGCCTGACGTTTGTCAAGGGACGTGTTAATACGCTCGTCTCCTCTCTGATGACAAGCGAACTTACCCGTCTTTTATTTTGTTTTGGGGGCTTCAAAAAGTCACTTGGGAATTCACTCCCGGATATCATTCAGACCTTTTTATTGGACGACGAACAAACTTCGCATCGGCTCGTGAAAAGGTCCATGAAAGAATTTGTTTCTGAGAATTGAAGATTATTTTAATTTTGTTTTTTAAATATTTCCTAGTTTTCTATTGGCCGAAAAACATTTCGCATCAAGGTGTGAAATTTCACGAGTTTTGTTTTGGATTCGTTTTTGCGTGTGTTAAGCAAAGTTTGTAAATTCGAGTCTTTTTTAATTTCTAATAAAATCAATAAATCAGTGCTTAGCGTTTGAATTTTTAATCTAGATCTTGTTTTGTTCACTACAACTTCCATTTTTTTTTAAATAATTTTCACAATTGCATACGTTTTAATTAATAAATTCTAATCGACTACTTACCCTTGAAGGACGTCACCGACATTTTACTTAAACGAGTAACAGCACAATAATAGTGTAAGGGAGTTACAAACATAAGCAGATAATTATAAACCCCCTAACATTAATAAATAGAAAAATGCTCGTAAAAATGAGAAAGAGCCAGACGTGGAAACAACTAACCGAGTACTATTTACATTATTCGGACTATTGTCCTCATCATTGTCGCCATATTTATTATAACGTTTCGGCCGTTGCACGCTTCAAGTGGTTGGAATGTCGAACTGAACCCTTTATTTCGCTCACCTGTTCTAGTTCCACGTGTCATGTCTAATGGATGTCAGTTATCTCCTGTTCATTACCCCCTAAAAGTTCGCCACTGTCTTAACCGGGTATTGAACTCACACTCTTTGGGTCCTGGCACTGGATCTAAATAATGCCTTTATCCACTGTGCCATAAGAAGTTTCAGATGGAAATTAACAGGAGATAACTAAATTAAGCTTTTAAACGTTGTACCTTAGAAATGATTAAAGATATTTTACAGGAATTCTCCGAGGTTTTTATAACTCTATTGGACTCTATTTTGAACAATAAGAATCTATAATCACTCTCCAAGCTTAACAGGAGAATCGTGAGGAAATCGATCATAAACGAAAATGACATATTCACCATTAAGTTCATATATATATATATATATATATATATATATATATATATATATATATATTCGGTTGGTGCAAAAGTAATGACGTAGTAATGTCGTTTTTTGACCGATTTTTAACGTCAAAAAACGACATTATCACGCCATTATTTTTGCACCAGCCTAATATACATATATATATATATATATATATATATATATATATATATATATATATATATATATATATATATTTGAACTTCAATACTTCATGCGTTTCCGATCCTTAGTTATGATTAATTAATGATGAACATGTCATATATATATATAAATATATATTATTCCAGGATCATTTCTCAAATTACTCAAGACGATCTTCGCCCGCTTTAATCTTCTAACGTTCTGTCCTCACAGGTTTCATGTACGATTTCATTTTCAAGTCTTTTTCATAGCTTTTTGGATTGTCAAAACTGAAACTCCTCTCTCATGTACAAAAACATCTTATGGATTGAGTTGGATCTTTTTTAATTGATCTTTTCTTTAACTCTAAATGGAAATGATGACCCTCCTCTTCCTGCTGTGACCTCCTCATCCAGTTTTCCACTCTACTGTTCCCTCTTTTTTACACTTATTCACCGTTCTCTTGATGGTTCTTGAACGAACTTTGAAGATGGAATCCAGAACACGAATGTTGGTACCGCTACCGAAATCCTGAATTCATCCTTTTCCTCTCACCATTACTCATTTTTAAGACGGTGGAGCTGGCACAAAGCGATTTTAACCCGTCCAAATTCTAGTTGAATAACTCAAAGGGTTTTTCGGTAATTCTTACGACAAATGGTGACAAGATGGCTGAATGGCTTATCTGAAAACCTGGCAAAAAGAAACTCAATAATTATTATTTTTATTTTTTTTCTTCTTGTTGGATGAACAATTATCTCCTGCTGTAACACGATTTGGACAATTTTGCTGTTTTACGGTATATATATATATATATATATATATATATATATATATATATATATATATATATATATATATTTTGAACAATAAAAATTAAAAAATTAAAATCCTCCGACACACTGGGTTGTAGATTAATATTCTTTCGTTTTTTTTATTATTATTCCATTTAGATTCCTCGACTAGTTTCGGTCGAAATGGCCATCATCGGGAGGAGAAATATTTCTGCTTGCTGCTAGCACTGAGAAACTACAGAAATGAATGTCTTGATGGAGAAAATGAACTTTTGTCTGTAGTTTTCATTTGTTTTTTTAT
>OZ010614.1:48294397-48431897 GCA_963932145.1 Acanthosepion lycidas
ATATATATATATATATATTACGAAATGGACAAAGTCCGACAATTTATTTATTAAAGACATTTTTATGTTTAACGTTCTTTTTATAGATACAAGTATTTAAGTAAATGCTCTGTTTTATAATAAACAGTATTAAATAACATTTACCGGCCTGAATGTCCGAGAAATTTTCATAGAAAATATTATATACTACTACTACTACTACTACTACTATATATCCAAGGACGAATATTTTCTATAAAAAATTCTCGTACATTCAGGCCGGTAAATGTTATTTAATACTGTTTATTATAAAACAGAGCATTTACTTAAATACTTGTATCTATAAAAAGAACGTTAAACATAAAAATGTCTTTAATATATATATATATATATATATATATAAGAGAAAAATAATCGAATATTTTGAAAGCCGTACATATATAAATCCAAAAGTGTTATGGGTATGATCAGAACCAAAAAATACTACTACTACTACTACTACTACTACTACTACTACTACTAATAATAATAATAATTCTGAAGCAAGTATATATAAAATAAGCTGATATGATTGCTCTTCGCAATACATTGGGGAAACTTCCAGAAATTAAAAAAAAAATACGTATCTATAAATAGAAACACAACAATTTATCAAATGCATTAGTTACACATAGAAATAAATTCAGCTACAATATTTATCTAAATAATGCCGTATTTATTAAAAGAAAGAGAAACACATTCCGACGGAAAATTCTCCATAGTGCCTCTATCGAATCTTATCAAAATGCCAGTCTGCGCCCCTGAATTTTTTTAAATGTGTCCATTCCTGAAAGAATTAATCTTATCCAAAGACAATACAACCATAAAATTATTCAAAAATTAAAATGAAACTGTTAAATTCATAAACTTATAATACATAAATTTTTTCTCATACTAGAAATAATTTAAATATTAAATGCATAAAAAAACGCATTACCGTTTACTCACTTTTGTATATTAAACATTAAATTATGTCACTTAGCATCCTCCATAATTTAACTTGATTTTTCAGTTAACCTGATGAATATTTATGAGCGTCTCGTAAATTTAGCAATATTTTTCACTTTTGTTTAGAAATACTTGTTACAAAATAAATTGCTTACATTTGCCTCGTTGAAGTCCATAAGAGGACGAAATGATAAGTTTTCCTTTTGTCATATTAGCATAAATCCGTCTCCCATATTAAGTTTTCAAATAAAAACATACAATTACAAAGCGGAAATAATATAATACATTTTAAGTAGAATCATCGCTATTATCAGAAACCTTCGTGAAGTTCCCGCCAAAAGATGGAGGGAGAAGAAAAATAGCAAAAAAGGAAAGGAAGGAAAAAAACCAAGACTTCATTATAGAAACTAATGATACGAGGAATTTAAACAAAATGAATTCCCACTGAGTGGGCACACATGGATATCAGGAAATAATGGCGGATTAATATTTAAATCAAAAGTTAAAATTTATAATCAAGTTTATTGAGATAAAGCCAGGGTATAGACTGCTGTCTGCAAAAGTGGTGGCAATAGCAATAGCCAGCAGGCTAACAGCTGCTTAAAAAGCAGTATTCATTCCACCGAAACCTCTGAAAAGTTAACGTTGGAAAGCCGCATCCAACACTCAATAATATCAACTATGAACACGGCCATAACGTGCTGACAGTGTTCGAAAAAATCCGATGACATATTCAGTTAAAATAACAAAAATAAATAAATAAACATGCACACATATACAAAATGAGACAAAAATATAAAACTATAGTGTATTTATCCCCCGGATTTCCAAAATTCAATATCGGCACGGGAGTGTGTGGCTTTAGGGGATTTCTACTAACGTGGATATGAGAGATTTGCTCTCTTTTCACCCTTCAGGTCGAGGGCATATTATCCTGTTATACAATTCCCACATATGTGCACACAACACAAGGGGGATTAAGTCGACCATCTGTTAGATATGAGGCGATATTCTGATTATCGCAGTGGCACTGACAAGAAAGATTTTTTCTGTGTATCTCTTAGAGTGAGTCGGTTGCATATTGGGGGGGTCGAAGATACTACTTGGAGGAAAGTTCCTTACAGATATTAAAGTCATATCAAACCATCCGGTATTCCAAGGCGTGGGGCTGTTAAGGCAAGATTTTACATTTCCACAGTTAAACTTTTATTTATTATTACATGAAGCTCAGTTAGAAGTGATAGGGGGCACCGAGATCCGAATATGCAGTGGACTAACGAATGAAAGATTCCAAAAGCTAATCAAAGTGATGAAAAACGGAATCAATTCGTTCTAAAAAAGAAAAAATGTCAGGATTGCTATGTGATATGTGGCACCGAGATCCGAACATGCATTGAACAAGCGAAAAAAGCATTCCAAAAGCGAATCAAGGTGATGAAAAACGGAAACATTTCGTTCTAAAGAAAGAAAAGAGGGTTGGATTGCTATGTGATATGCGGCACCGAGATCCGAACATGCATTGGTCTAGCGAAAGAAGCATTCCAAAAGCTAATCAAGGTGATGAGAAACGGAAACATTTCGTTCTAAACAAAGAAAAGATGGTTGGATTGCTATGTGATATGCGGCACCGAGATCCGAACATGCATTGGTCTAGCGAAAGAAGCATTCCAAAAGCTAATCAAGGTGATGAGAAACGGAAACATTTCGTTCTAAACAAAGAAAAGAGGGTTGGATTGCTATGTGATATGCGGCACCGAGATCCGAACATGCATTGGACTAGCGAAAGAAGCATTCCAAAAGCTAATCAAGGTGATGAGAAACGGAAACATTTCCTTCGAAATAAAGAAAAGAGAGTTGGATTGCTATGTGATATGCGGCACCGAGATCCGAACAGGCATTGGACTAGCGAAAGAAGCATTCCAAAAGCTAATCAAGGTGATGAGAAACGGAAACATTTCCTTCGAAACAAAGAAAAGAGGGCTGCATTGCTATGTGATATGCGGCACCGAGATACGAACATGCATTGGACTAGCGAAAGAAGCATTCCATAAGCTAATCAAGGTGATGAGAAACGGAAACATTTCGTTTTTAAGAAAGAAAAGAGAGTTGGATTGCTATGTGATATGCGGCAACGAGATCCGAACATGCATTGGACTAGCGAAAGAAGCATTCCAAAAGCTAATCAAGGTGATGAGAAACGGAAACATTTCGTTCTAAACAAAGAAAAGAGGGTTGGATTGCTATGTGATATGCGGCACCGAGATCCGAACATGCATTGGACTAGCGAAAGAAGCATTCCAAAAGCTAATCAAGGTGATGAGAAACGGAAACATTTCGTTCTAAACAAAGAAAAGAGGGCTGGATTGCTATGTGATATGCGGCACCGAGATCCGAACATGCATTGGACTAGCGAAAGAAGCATTCCAAAAGCTAATCAAGGTGATGAGAAAGGGAAACATTTCGTTCTAAACAAAGAAAAGCGGGTTGGATTGCTATGTGATATGCGGCAACAGGATCCGAACATGCATTGGTCTAGCGAAAGAAGCATTCCAAAAGCTAATCAAGGTGATGAGAAACGGAAACATTTCGTTCTTAACAAAGAAAAGAGGGTTGGATTGCTATGTGATATGCGGCACCGAGATACGAACATGCATTGGTCTAGCGAAAGAAGCATTCCAAATGCTAATCAAGGTGATGAGAAACGGAAACATTTCATTCTAAACAAAGAAAAGAGGGTTGGATTGCTATGTGATATGCGGCACCGAGATCCGAACATGCATTGGACTTGCGAAAGAAGCATTCCAAAAGCTAATCAAGGTGATGAGAAACGGAAACATTTCGTTCTAAACAAAGAAAAGAGGGTTGGATTGCTATGTGATATGCGGCACCGAGATCCGAACATGCATTGGACTAGCGAAAGAAGCATTCCAAATGCTAATCAAGGTGATGAGAAACGGAAACATTTCATTCTAAACAAAGAAAAGAGGGTTGGATTGCTATGTGATAGGCGGCACCGAGATCCGAACATGCATTGGACTTGCGAAAGAAGCATTGCAAAAGCTAATCAAGGTGATGAGAAACGGAAACATTTCGTTCTTAACAAAGAAAAGAGGGTTGGATTGCTATGTGATATGCGGCACCGAGATACGAACATGCATTGGTCTAGCGAAAGAAGCATTCCAAATGCTAATCAAGGTGATGAGAAACGGAAACATTTCGTTCTAAACAAAGAAAAGAGGGTTGGATTGCTATGTGATATGCGGCACCGAGATCCGAACATGCATTGGACTAGCGAAAGAAGCATTTCAAAAGCTAATCAAGGTGATGAGAAACGGAAACATTTCGTTCTAAACAAAGAAAAGAGGGTTGGATTGCTATGTGATATGCGGCACCGAGATCCGAACATGCATTGGACTTGCGAAAGAAGCATTCCAAATGCTAATCAAGGTGATGAGAAACGGAAACATTTCGTTCTAAACAAAGAAAAGAGGGTTGGATTGCTATGTGATATGCGGCACCGAGATCCGAACATGCATTGGTCTAGCGAAAGAAGCATTCCAAATGCTAATCAAGGTGATGAGAAACGGAAACATTTCGTTCTAAACAAAGAAAAGAGGGTTGGATTGCTATGTGATATGCGGCACCGAGATCCGAACATGCATTGGTCTAGCGAAAGAAGCATTCCAAATGCTAATCAAGGTGATGAGAAACGGAAACATTTCGTTCTAAACAAAGAAAAGAGGGTTGGATTGCTATGTGATATGCGGCACCGAGATCCGAACATGCATTGGTCTAGCGAAAGAAGCATTCCAAATGCTAATCAAGGTGATGAGAAACGGAAACATTTCATTCTAAACAAAGAAAAGAGGGTTGGATTGCTATGTGATATGCGGCACCGAGATCTGAACATGCATTGGACTTGCGAAAGAAGCATTCCAAAAGCTAATCAAGGTGATGAGAAACGGAAACATTTCGTTCTTAACAAAGAAAAGAGGGTTGGATTGCTATGTGATATGCGGCACCGAGATACGAACACGCATTGGTCTAGCGAAAGAAGCATTCCAAATGCTAATCAAGGTGATGAGAAACGGAAACATTTCGTTCTAAACAAAGAAAAGAGGGTTGGATTGCTATGTGATATGCGGCACCGAGATCCGAACATGCATTGGTCTAGCGAAAGAAGCATTCCAAAAGCTAATCAAGGTGATGAGAAACGGAAACTTTTCGTTCTAAACAAAGAAAAGAGGGTTGGATTGCTATGTGATATGCGGCACCGAGATCCGAACATGCATTGGACTAGCGAAAGAAGCATTCCAAATGCTAATCAAGGTGATGAGAAACGGAAACATTTCGTTCTAAACAAAGAAAAGAGGGTTGGATTGCTATGTGATATGCGGCAACGAGATCCGAACATGCATTGGACTTGCGAAAGAAGCATTCCAAAAGCTAATCAAGGTGATGAGAAACGGAAACTTTTCGTTCTAAACAAAGAAAAGAGGGTTGGATTGCTATGTGATATGCGGCACCGAGATCCGAACATGCATTGGACTAGCGAAAGAAGCATTCCAAATGCTAATCAAGGTGATGAGAAACGGAAACATTTCGTTCGTAACAAAGAAAAGAGGGTTGGATTGCTATGTGATATGCGGCACCGAGATCCGAACATGCATTGGACTTGCGAAAGAAGCATTCCAAAAGCTAATCAAGGTGATGAGAAACGGAAACATTTCGTTCTAAACAAAGAAAAGAGGGTTGGATTGCTATGTGATATGCGGCACCGAGATCCGAACATGCATTGGACTAGCGAAAGAAGCATTCCAAATGCTAATCAAGGTGATGAGAAACGGAAACATTTCATTCTAAACAAAGAAAAGAGGGTTGGATTGCTATGTGATAGGCGGCACCGAGATCCGAACATGCATTGGACTTGCGAAAGAAGCATTCCAAAAGCTAATCAAGGTGATGAGAAACGGAAACATTTCGTTCTTAACAAAGAAAAGAGGGTTGGATTGCTATGTGATATGCGGCACCGAGATCCGAACATGCATTGGACTAGCGAAAGAAGCATTCCAAATGCTAATCAAGGTGATGAGAAACGGAAACATTTCGTTCTAAACAAAGAAAAGAGGGTTGGATTGCTATGTGATATGCGGCAACGAGATCCGAACATGCATTGGACTTGCGAAAGAAGCATTCCAAAGGCTAATCAAGGTGATGAGAAACGGAAACTTTTCGTTCTAAACAAAGAAAAGAGGGTTGGATTGCTATGTGATATGCGGCACCGAGATCCGAACATGCATTGGACTAGCGAAAGAAGCATTCCAAATGCTAATCAAGGTGATGAGAAACGGAAACATTTCGTTCGTAACAAAGAAAAGAGGGTTGGATTGCTATGTGATATGCGGCACCGAGATCCGAACATGCATTGGACTTGCGAAAGAAGCATTCCAAAAGCTAATCAAGGTGATGAGAAACGGAAACATTTCGTTCTAAACAAAGAAAAGAGGGTTGGATTGCTATGTGATATGCGGCACCGAGATCCGAACATGCATTGGACTAGCGAAAGAAGCATTCCAAATGCTAATCAAGGTGATGAGAAACGGAAACATTTCATTCTAAACAAAGAAAAGAGGGTTGGATTGCTATGTGATAGGCGGCACCGAGATCCGAACATGCATTGGACTTGCGAAAGAAGCATTCCAAAAGCTAATCAAGGTGATGAGAAACGGAAACATTTCGTTCTTAACAAAGAAAAGAGGGTTGGATTGCTATGTGATATGCGGCACCGAGATACGAACATGCATTGGTCTAGCGAAAGAAGCATTCCAAATGCTAATCTAGGTGATGAGAAACGGAAACATTTCGTTCTAAACAAAGAAAAGAGGGTTGGATTGCTATGTGATATGCGGCACCGAGATCCGAACATGCATTGGACTAGCGAAAGAAGCATTTCAAAAGCTAATCAAGGTGATGAGAAACGGAAACATTTCGTTCTAAACAAAGAAAAGAGGGTTGGATTGCTATGTGATATGCGGCACCGAGATCTGAACATGCATTGGACTTGCGAAAGAAGCATTCCAAAAGCTAATCAAGGTGATGAGAAACGGAAACATTTCGTTCTTAACAAAGAAAAGAGGGTTGGATTGCTATGTGATATGCGGCACCGAGATACGAACACGCATTGGTCTAGCGAAAGAAGCATTCAAAATGCTAATCAAGGTGATGAGAAACGGAAACATTTCGTTCTAAACAAAGAAAAGAGGGCTGGATTGCTATGTGATATGCGGCACCGAGATCCGAACATGCATTGGTCTAGCGAAAGAAGCATTCCAAAAGCTAATCAAGGTCATGAGAAACGGAAACTTTTCGTTCTAAACAAAGAAAAGAGGGTTGGATTGCTATGTGATATGCGGCACCGAGATCCGAACATGCATTGGACTAGCGAAAGAAGCATTCCAAATGCTAATCAAGGTGATGAGAAACGGAAACATTTCGTTCTAAACAAAGAAAAGAGGGTTGGATTGCTATGTGATATGCGGCACCGAGATCCGAACATGCATTGGTCTAGCGAAAGAAGCATTCCAAAAGCTAATCAAGGTGATGAGAAACGGAAACATTTCGTTCTAAACAAAGAAAAGAGGGTTGGATTGCTATGTGATATACGGCACCGAGATCCGAACATGCATTGGACTAGCGAAAGAAGCATTCCAAAAGCTAATCAAGGTGATGAGAAACGGAAACATTTCGTTCTAAACAAAGAAAAGAGGGTTGGATTGCTATGTGATATGCGGCACCGAGATCCGAACATGCATTGGACTAGCGAAAGAAGCATTCCAAATGCTAATCAAGGTGATGAGAAACGGAAACATTTCGTTCTAAACAAAGAAAAGAGGGTTGGATTGCTATGTGATATGCGGCACCGAGATCCGAACATGCATTGGACTAGCGAAAGAAGCATTCCAAATGCTAATCAAGGTGATGAGAAACGGAAACATTTCGTTCTAAACAAAGAAAAGAGGGTTGGATTGCTATGTGATATGCGGCACCGAGATCCGAACATGCATTGGACTTGCGAAAGAAGCATTCCATAAGCTAATCAAGGTGATGAGAAACGGAAACATTTCGTTCTAAACAATGAAAAGAGGGTTGGATTGCTATGTGATATGCGGCACCGAGATCCGAACATGCATTGGTCTAGCGAAAGAAGCATTCCAAAAGCTAATCAAGGTGATGAGAAACGGAAACATTTCGTTCTAAACAAAGAAAAGAGGGTTGGATTGCTATGTGATATGCGGCACCGAGATCCGAACATGCATTGGACTAGCGAAAGAAGCATTCCAAATGCTAATCAAGGTGATGAGAAACGGAAACATTTCGTTCGTAACAAAGAAAAGAGGGTTGGATTGCTATGTGATATGCGGCACCGAGATCCGAACATGCATTGGACTAGCGAAAGAAGCATTCCATAAGCTAATCAAGGTGATGAGAAACGGAAACATTTCGTTCTAAACAAAGAAAAGAGGGTTGGATTGCTATGTGATATGCGGCAACGAGATCCGAACATGCATTGGACTTGCGAAAGAAGCATTCCAAAAGCTAATCAAGGTGATGAGAAACGGAAACATTTCGTTCTAAACAAAGAAAAGAGGGTTGGATTGCTATGTGATATGCGGCAACGAGATCCGAACATGCATTGGACTTGCGAAAGAAGCATTCCAAAAGCTAATCAAGGTGATGAGAAACGGAAACATTTCGTTCTAAACAAAGAAAAGAGGGTTGGATTGCTATGTGATATGCGGCACCGAGATCCGAACATGCATTGGACTAGCGAAAGAAGCATTCCAAATGCTAATCAAGGTGATGAGAAACGGAAACATTTCGTTCGTAACAAAGAAAAGAGGGTTGGATTGCTATGTGATATGCGGCACCGAGATCCGAACATGCATTGGACTAGCGAAAGAAGCATTCCATAAGCTAATCAAGGTGATGAGAAACGGAAACATTTCGTTCTAAACAAAGAAAAGAGGGTTGGATTGCTATGTGATATGCGGCACCGAGATCTGAACATGCATTGGACTTGCGAAAGAAGCATTCCAAAAGCTAATCAAGGTGATGAGAAACGGAAACATTTCGTTCTTAACAAAGAAAAGAGGGTTGGATTGCTATGTGATATGCGGCACCGAGATACGAACACGCATTGGTCTAGCGAAAGAAGCATTCAAAATGCTAATCAAGGTGATGAGAAACGGAAACATTTCGTTCTAAACAAAGAAAAGAGGGCTGGATTGCTATGTGATATGCGGCACCGAGATCCGAACATGCATTGGTCTAGCGAAAGAAGCATTCCAAAAGCTAATCAAGGTCATGAGAAACGGAAACTTTTCGTTCTAAACAAAGAAAAGAGGGTTGGATTGCTATGTGATATGCGGCACCGAGATCCGAACATGCATTGGACTAGCGAAAGAAGCATTCCAAATGCTAATCAAGGTGATGAGAAACGGAAACATTTCGTTCTAAACAAAGAAAAGAGGGTTGGATTGCTATGTGATATGCGGCACCGAGATCCGAACATGCATTGGTCTAGCGAAAGAAGCATTCCAAAAGCTAATCAAGGTGATGAGAAACGGAAACATTTCGTTCTAAACAAAGAAAAGAGGGTTGGATTGCTATGTGATATACGGCACCGAGATCCGAACATGCATTGGACTAGCGAAAGAAGCATTCCAAAAGCTAATCAAGGTGATGAGAAACGGAAACATTTCGTTCTAAACAAAGAAAAGAGGGTTGGATTGCTATGTGATATGCGGCACCGAGATCCGAACATGCATTGGACTAGCGAAAGAAGCATTCCAAATGCTAATCAAGGTGATGAGAAACGGAAACATTTCGTTCTAAACAAAGAAAAGAGGGTTGGATTGCTATGTGATATGCGGCACCGAGATCCGAACATGCATTGGACTAGCGAAAGAAGCATTCCAAATGCTAATCAAGGTGATGAGAAACGGAAACATTTCGTTCTAAACAAAGAAAAGAGGGTTGGATTGCTATGCGATATGCGGCACCGAGATCCGAACATGCATTGGACTTGCGAAAGAAGCATTCCATAAGCTAATCAAGGTGATGAGAAACGGAAACATTTCGTTCTAAACAATGAAAAGAGGGTTGGATTGCTATGTGATATGCGGCACCGAGATCCGAACATGCATTGGTCTAGCGAAAGAAGCATTCCAAAAGCTAATCAAGGTGATGAGAAACGGAAACATTTCGTTCTAAACAAAGAAAAGAGGGTTGGATTGCTATGTGATATGCGGCACCGAGATCCGAACATGCATTGGACTAGCGAAAGAAGCATTCCAAATGCTAATCAAGGTGATGAGAAACGGAAACATTTCGTTCGTAACAAAGAAAAGAGGGTTGGATTGCTATGTGATATGCGGCACCGAGATCCGAACATGCATTGGACTAGCGAAAGAAGCATTCCATAAGCTAATCAAGGTGATGAGAAACGGAAACATTTCGTTCTAAACAAAGAAAAGAGGGTTGGATTGCTATGTGATATGCGGCAACGAGATCCGAACATGCATTGGACTTGCGAAAGAAGCATTCCAAAAGCTAATCAAGGTGATGAGAAACGGAAACATTTCGTTCTAAACAAAGAAAAGAGGGTTGGATTGCTATGTGATATGCGGCAACGAGATCCGAACATGCATTGGACTTGCGAAAGAAGCATTCCAAAAGCTAATCAAGGTGATGAGAAACGGAAACATTTCGTTCTAAACAAAGAAAAGAGGGTTGGATTGCTATGTGATATGCGGCACCGAGATCCGAACATGCATTGGACTAGCGAAAGAAGCATTCCAAATGCTAATCAAGGTGATGAGAAACGGAAACATTTCGTTCGTAACAAAGAAAAGAGGGTTGGATTGCTATGTGATATGCGGCACCGAGATCCGAACATGCATTGGACTAGCGAAAGAAGCATTCCATAAGCTAATCAAGGTGATGAGAAACGGAAACATTTCGTTCTAAACAAAGAAAAGAGGGTTGGATTGCTATGTGATATGCGGCAACGAGATCCGAACATGCATTGGACTTGCGAAAGAAGCATTCCAAAAGCTAATCAAGGTCATGAGAAACGCAAACTTTTCGTTCTAAACAAAGAAAAGAGGGTTGGATTGCTATGTGATATGCGGCACCGAGATCCGAACATGCATTGGACTTGCGAAAGAAGCATTCCATAAGCTAATCAAGGTGATGAGAAACGGAAACATTTCGTTCTAAACAATGAAAAGAGGGTTGGATTGCTATGTGATATGCGGCACCGAGATCCGAACATGCATTGGTCTAGCGAAAGAAGCATTCCAAAAGCTAATCAAGGTGATGAGAAACGCAAACTTTTCGTTCTAAACAAAGAAAAGAGGGTTGGATTGCTATGTGATATGCGGCAACGAGATCCGAACATGCATTGGACTAGCGAAAGAAGCATTCCAAATGCTAATCAAGGTGATGAGAAACGGAAACATTTCGTTCGTAACAAAGAAAAGAGGGTTGGATTGCTATGTGATATGCGGCACCGAGATCCGAACATGCATTGGACTAGCGAAAGAAGCATTCCATAAGCTAATCAAGGTGATGAGAAACGGAAACATTTCGTTCTAAACAAAGAAAAGAGGGTTGGATTGCTATGTGATATGCGGCAACGAGATCCGAACATGCATTGGACTTGCGAAAGAAGCATTCCAAAAGCTAATCAAGGTGATGAGAAACGGAAACATTTCGTTCTAAACAAAGAAAAGAGGGTTGGATTGCTATGTGATATGCGGCACCGAGATCCGAACATGCATTGGACTAGCGAAAGAAGCATTCCATAAGCTAATCAAGGTGATGAGAAACGGAAACATTTCGTTCTAAACAAAGAAAAGAGGGTTGGATTGCTATGTGATATGCGGCAACGAGATCCGAACATGCATTGGACTTGCGAAAGAAGCATTCCAAAAGCTAATCAAGGTGATGAGAAACGGAAACATTTCGTTCTAAACAAAGAAAAGAGGGTTGGATTGCTATGTGATATGCGGCACCGAGATCCGAACATGCATTGGACTAGCGAAAGAAGCATTCCAAATGCTAATCAAGGTGATGAGAAACGGAAACATTTCGTTCGTAACAAAGAAAAGAGGGTTGGATTGCTATGTGATATGCGGCACCGAGATCCGAACATGCATTGGACTAGCGAAAGAAGCATTCCATAAGCTAATCAAGGTGATGAGAAACGGAAACATTTCGTTCTAAACAAAGAAAAGAGGGTTGGATTGCTATGTGATATGCGGCAACGAGATCCGAACATGCATTGGACTTGCGAAAGAAGCATTCCAAAAGCTAATCAAGGTCATGAGAAACGCAAACTTTTCGTTCTAAACAAAGAAAAGAGGGTTGGATTGCTATGTGATATGCGGCACCGAGATCCGAACATGCATTGGACTAGCGAAAGAAGCATTCCAAATGCTAATCAAGGTGATGAGAAACGGAAACATTTCATTCTAAACAAAGAAAAGAGGGTTGGATTGCTATGTGATAGGCGGCACCGAGATCCGTACATGCATTGGACTTGCGAAAGAAGCATTCCAAAAGCTAATCAAGGTGATGAGAAACGGAAACATTTCGTTCTTAACAAAGAAAAGAGGGTTGGATTGCTATGTGATATGCGGCACCGAGATACGAACATGCATTGGTCTAGCGAAAGAAGCATTCCAAATGCTAATCTAGGTGATGAGAAACGGAAACATTTCGTTCTAAACAAAGAAAAGAGGGTTGGATTGCTATGTGATATGCGGCACCGAGATCCGAACATGCATTGGACTAGCGAAAGAAGCATTTCAAAAGCTAATCAAGGTGATGAGAAACGGAAACATTTCGTTCTAAACAAAGAAAAGAGGGTTGGATTGCTATGTGATATGCGGCACCGAGATCTGAACATGCATTGGACTTGCGAAAGAAGCATTCCAAAAGCTAATCAAGGTGATGAGAAACGGAAACATTTCGTTCTTAACAAAGAAAAGAGGGTTGGATTGCTATGTGATATGCGGCACCGAGATACGAACACGCATTGGTCTAGCGAAAGAAGCATTCAAAATGCTAATCAAGGTGATGAGAAACGGAAACATTTCGTTCTAAACAAAGAAAAGAGGGCTGGATTGCTATGTGATATGCGGCACCGAGATCCGAACATGCATTGGTCTAGCGAAAGAAGCATTCCAAAAGCTAATCAAGGTCATGAGAAACGGAAACTTTTCGTTCTAAACAAAGAAAAGAGGGTTGGATTGCTATGTGATATGCGGCACCGAGATCCGAACATGCATTGGACTAGCGAAAGAAGCATTCCAAATGCTAATCAAGGTGATGAGAAACGGAAACATTTCGTTCTAAACAAAGAAAAGAGGGTTGGATTGCTATGTGATATGCGGCACCGAGATCCGAACATGCATTGGTCTAGCGAAAGAAGCATTCCAAAAGCTAATCAAGGTGATGAGAAACGGAAACATTTCGTTCTAAACAAAGAAAAGAGGGTTGGATTGCTATGTGATATACGGCACCGAGATCCGAACATGCATTGGACTAGCGAAAGAAGCATTCCAAAAGCTAATCAAGGTGATGAGAAACGGAAACATTTCGTTCTAAACAAAGAAAAGAGGGTTGGATTGCTATGTGATATGCGGCACCGAGATCCGAACATGCATTGGACTAGCGAAAGAAGCATTCCAAATGCTAATCAAGGTGATGAGAAACGGAAACATTTCGTTCTAAACAAAGAAAAGAGGGTTGGATTGCTATGTGATATGCGGCACCGAGATCCGAACATGCATTGGACTAGCGAAAGAAGCATTCCAAATGCTAATCAAGGTGATGAGAAACGGAAACATTTCGTTCTAAACAAAGAAAAGAGGGTTGGATTGCTATGTGATATGCGGCACCGAGATCCGAACATGCATTGGACTTGCGAAAGAAGCATTCCATAAGCTAATCAAGGTGATGAGAAACGGAAACATTTCGTTCTAAACAATGAAAAGAGGGTTGGATTGCTATGTGATATGCGGCACCGAGATCCGAACATGCATTGGTCTAGCGAAAGAAGCATTCCAAAAGCTAATCAAGGTGATGAGAAACGGAAACATTTCGTTCTAAACAAAGAAAAGAGGGTTGGATTGCTATGTGATATGCGGCACCGAGATCCGAACATGCATTGGACTAGCGAAAGAAGCATTCCAAATGCTAATCAAGGTGATGAGAAACGGAAACATTTCGTTCGTAACAAAGAAAAGAGGGTTGGATTGCTATGTGATATGCGGCACCGAGATCCGAACATGCATTGGACTAGCGAAAGAAGCATTCCATAAGCTAATCAAGGTGATGAGAAACGGAAACATTTCGTTCTAAACAAAGAAAAGAGGGTTGGATTGCTATGTGATATGCGGCAACGAGATCCGAACATGCATTGGACTTGCGAAAGAAGCATTCCAAAAGCTAATCAAGGTGATGAGAAACGGAAACATTTCGTTCTAAACAAAGAAAAGAGGGTTGGATTGCTATGTGATATGCGGCAACGAGATCCGAACATGCATTGGACTTGCGAAAGAAGCATTCCAAAAGCTAATCAAGGTGATGAGAAACGGAAACATTTCGTTCTAAACAAAGAAAAGAGGGTTGGATTGCTATGTGATATGCGGCACCGAGATCCGAACATGCATTGGACTAGCGAAAGAAGCATTCCAAATGCTAATCAAGGTGATGAGAAACGGAAACATTTCGTTCGTAACAAAGAAAAGAGGGTTGGATTGCTATGTGATATGCGGCACCGAGATCCGAACATGCATTGGACTAGCGAAAGAAGCATTCCATAAGCTAATCAAGGTGATGAGAAACGGAAACATTTCGTTCTAAACAAAGAAAAGAGGGTTGGATTGCTATGTGATATGCGGCAACGAGATCCGAACATGCATTGGACTTGCGAAAGAAGCATTCCAAAAGCTAATCAAGGTCATGAGAAACGCAAACTTTTCGTTCTAAACAAAGAAAAGAGGGTTGGATTGCTATGTGATATGCGGCACCGAGATCCGAACATGCATTGGACTTGCGAAAGAAGCATTCCATAAGCTAATCAAGGTGATGAGAAACGGAAACATTTCGTTCTAAACAATGAAAAGAGGGTTGGATTGCTATGTGATATGCGGCACCGAGATCCGAACATGCATTGGTCTAGCGAAAGAAGCATTCCAAAAGCTAATCAAGGTGATGAGAAACGCAAACTTTTCGTTCTAAACAAAGAAAAGAGGGTTGGATTGCTATGTGATATGCGGCAACGAGATCCGAACATGCATTGGACTAGCGAAAGAAGCATTCCAAATGCTAATCAAGGTGATGAGAAACGGAAACATTTCGTTCGTAACAAAGAAAAGAGGGTTGGATTGCTATGTGATATGCGGCACCGAGATCCGAACATGCATTGGACTAGCGAAAGAAGCATTCCATAAGCTAATCAAGGTGATGAGAAACGGAAACATTTCGTTCTAAACAAAGAAAAGAGGGTTGGATTGCTATGTGATATGCGGCAACGAGATCCGAACATGCATTGGACTTGCGAAAGAAGCATTCCAAAAGCTAATCAAGGTGATGAGAAACGGAAACATTTCGTTCTAAACAAAGAAAAGAGGGTTGGATTGCTATGTGATATGCGGCACCGAGATCCGAACATGCATTGGACTAGCGAAAGAAGCATTCCATAAGCTAATCAAGGTGATGAGAAACGGAAACATTTCGTTCTAAACAAAGAAAAGAGGGTTGGATTGCTATGTGATATGCGGCAACGAGATCCGAACATGCATTGGACTTGCGAAAGAAGCATTCCAAAAGCTAATCAAGGTGATGAGAAACGGAAACATTTCGTTCTAAACAAAGAAAAGAGGGTTGGATTGCTATGTGATATGCGGCACCGAGATCCGAACATGCATTGGACTAGCGAAAGAAGCATTCCAAATGCTAATCAAGGTGATGAGAAACGGAAACATTTCGTTCGTAACAAAGAAAAGAGGGTTGGATTGCTATGTGATATGCGGCACCGAGATCCGAACATGCATTGGACTAGCGAAAGAAGCATTCCATAAGCTAATCAAGGTGATGAGAAACGGAAACATTTCGTTCTAAACAAAGAAAAGAGGGTTGGATTGCTATGTGATATGCGGCAACGAGATCCGAACATGCATTGGACTTGCGAAAGAAGCATTCCAAAAGCTAATCAAGGTCATGAGAAACGCAAACTTTTCGTTCTAAACAAAGAAAAGAGGGTTGGATTGCTATGTGATATGCGGCACCGAGATCCGAACATGCATTGGACTAGCGAAAGAAGCATTCCAAATGCTAATCAAGGTGATGAGAAACGGAAACATTTCGTTCGTAACAAAGAAAAGAGGGTTGGATTGCTATGTGATATGCGGCACCGAGATCCGAACATGCATTGGACTAGCGAAAGAAGCATTCCATAAGCTAATCAAGGTGATGAGAAACGGAAACATTTCGTTCTAAACAAAGAAAAGAGGGTTGGATTGCTATGTGATATGCGGCAACGAGATCCGAACATGCATTGGACTTGCGAAAGAAGCATTCCAAAAGCTAATCAAGGTCATGAGAAACGCAAACTTTTCGTTCTAAACAAAGAAAAGAGGGTTGGATTGCTATGTGATATGCGGCACCGAGATCCGAACATGCATTGGACTAGCGAAAGAAGCATTCCAAATGCTAATCAAGGTGATGAGAAACGGAAACATTTCGTTCTAAACAAAGAAAAGAGGGTTGGATTGCTATGTGATATGCGGCACCGAGATCCGAACATGCATTGGACTTGCGAAAGAAGCATTCCATAAGCTAATCAAGGTGATGAGAAACGGAAACATTTCGTTCTAAACAATGAAAAGAGGGTTGGATTGCTATGTGATATGCGGCACCGAGATCCGAACATGCATTGGTCTAGCGAAAGAAGCATTCCAAAAGCTAATCAAGGTGATGAGAAACGGAAACATTTCGTTCTAAACAAAGAAAAGAGGGTTGGATTGCTATGTGATATGCGGCACCGAGATCCGAACATGCATTGGACTAGCGAAAGAAGCATTCCAAATGCTAATCAAGGTGATGAGAAACGGAAACATTTCGTTCGTAACAAAGAAAAGAGGGTTGGATTGCTATGTGATATGCGGCACCGAGATCCGAACATGCATTGGACTAGCGAAAGAAGCATTCCATAAGCTAATCAAGGTGATGAGAAACGGAAACATTTCGTTCTAAACAAAGAAAAGAGGGTTGGATTGCTATGTGATATGCGGCAACGAGATCCGAACATGCATTGGACTTGCGAAAGAAGCATTCCAAAAGCTAATCAAGGTCATGAGAAACGCAAACTTTTCGTTCTAAACAAAGAAAAGAGGGTTGGATTGCTATGTGATATGCGGCACCGAGATCCGAACATGCATTGGACTAGCGAAAGAAGCATTCCAAATGCTAATCAAGGTGATGAGAAACGGAAACATTTCGTTCTAAACAAAGAAAAGAGGGTTGGATTGCTATGTGATATGCGGCACCGAGATCCGAACACGTATTGGACTAGCGAAAGAAGCATTCCAAAAGCTAATCAAGGTGATGAGAAACGGAAACATTTCGTTCTAAACAAAGAAAAGAGGGTTGGATTGCTATGTGATATGCGGCACCGAGATCCAAACATGCATTGGACTAGCGAAAGAAGCATTCCAAAAGCTAATCAAGGGGATGAGAAACAGAAACATTTCGTTCTAAACAAAGAAAAGAGGGCTGGATTGCTTTGTGATATGCCGCACCGAGACCCGACACTATCTCTAACACCTCGTTGTTACTCAGATGTTCAGACTATGTCCTCCCCTGCATTCTTCTCTAGAACCACATTTTTGTTGCTTCAAGTCTCTTCTTCATCTCTGAGGTGATTGGTAATTATTCACCACCATAGAGAAGGTTTGACATTACATAACAGTTCAGTACTCTTTTTTTGTTCCTAACGAAATTTTCCTGTTTCTCAAATATTTGCTGAGCTTTTTGAAGGCATCTTTCTCTTTGGATTTCAGTTTCGCACTCTGCGTCCTCTGTTAAAATACTTCACAGTTATATAAATTACTGTACTTCGTTGATTCTGGCATCGTCGGTTTGTAATTTGCATGTTGAGCTGTTCTTTTTGCTCACCAGCATGTATTCTGTCTTAAGAGTATGGCCGCCAATAATGAATCCTGGTCGGACTTCTAATTCTCTCAGAATCGTCTTACTTTATAGGTTGAATAAAGCCAATGAGAAGACACATCCTTTTCTGACACCCCTGATGACCTCATGTTCTGTCTGTATGCAGGCATTTTGCTGCCAACCAAGATTCTCGATTATTCTAATGTTTTTCCAGATAATGTCAAGGTTGCTGAGCAGCTGTAACTGTTCTTTGCGTGGTACTTTTTCGAACGCCTTTACGTTGTTTATAAAATATAGGTACACATTTGTATTGCTCTTTGTGACAATATTCTTAGCTTAAATATTATCTTCCTTGTTCCGGTGTCTTTGACGAACCCGCACTGTTCTTCTCCTAGCTCTGGCCTGATTCTACTGCTCGCTCTATTCATCAGAATTCGGATGATGAGTTTTGTTATGTGGCTCATTAGGCTGTTTGTTCGTTGGAGTTCACATTCTTTTGCACCTTGTTTCTTATGCGGTGCCAAGAAAATAGATCTGCTCAAGTCTTCCGGTATATCCCCACTATTGTAGATTTCATTTACTATTTCTGTGGTCTATGCCAAATTCATCTAAGGCTGACAGCACCTCTATTGCAATTCTGTCTGGCCCTGCTGCTTTGTTTCTGTTCAATTTGGCCAGTGTAGCTCCCACTTCGATCCGTCGCTAATTCTCTGTCTCACCTGTTCTATTTCCTCCGGTGCGAATGACATTGCATTTAAATTTTTGAAGATTGAAGTTGACTGCAAAGTATGGAGCCGGAAAAGACTTCCACGAGATAGAAGTGCGAGAAGAGAAACTGTTAGCATCTAACCAACCCAACGGTAAATTATTGAGATATTGCCGACAGTCTAGTACAGTGTGTAAATTCATAAAATCTAGGTACCATAGCAGAGATCTCATCCGAACAATGACAAGTATTAATAAAAAGGCAAAGAGTGTCAGCTTTTCGGCATTGGGGTAGTGGCAGAAGCCGAGATGCCATGTCAGGACTAATGATATTGCGGATTCGAAATTGGGATTTATCTGGAATTTCTAGACATATAGCAGGAGAAACGGACCATATGCAGCCACAACATTCTAAGCATGGGCGAATGGTAGGTACGCATGATTTCAAATTTAGCAACGAGATGCTTAATACGTAGTGAAAGAAAGCGTACCTGTTCACAGTATTGAGTAAGGTTCATGCTGGTCCTACCGGCCAGTAGTTTGTAAGCAGAATATGGTTGGTTGGTTGGTTGGTTTAATTATGATTAACATTTGATGTTCATATATATATATATATATATATATATATATATATATATATATATATATATATTCTGACTGAATTTCAGCGTAAAATTTACACTGTTCATATACAGACTATTGTCCTCATTTTTGTTGTTGTTATCACTGAATTTCTGGGATGAGGAGTTATCATTATTTACACTATTTACATTCAGACTATTGTCCTCATCTTTGTTGTTGTTATCACTGAATTTCTGGGATGTGGAGTTATCATTATTTACACTATTTACATTCAGACTATTGTCCTCATCTTTGTTGTTGTTATCACTGAATTTCTGGGATGAGGAGTTATCATTATTTACACTATTTACATTCAGACTATTGTCCTCATCTTTGTTGTTGTTATCACTGAATTTCTGGGATGAGGAGTAATCATTATTTACACTATTTACATTCAGACTATTGTCCTCATCTTTGTTGTTGTTATCACTGAATTTCTGGGATGAGGAGTTATCATTATTTACACTATTTATATTCAGACTATTGTCCTCATCTTTGTTGTTGTTATCACTGAATTTCTGGGATGAGGAGTTATCATTATTTACACTATTTACATTCAGACTATTGTCCTCATCTTTGTTGTTGTTATCACTGAATTTCTGGGATGTGGAGTTATCATTATTTACACTATTTACATTCAGACTATTGTCCTCATCTTTGTTGTTGTTATCACTGAATTTCTGGGATGAGGAGTAATCATTATTTACACTATTTACATTCAGACTATTGTCCTCATCTTTGTTGTTGTTATCACTGAATTTCTGGGATGAGGAGTTATCATTATTTACACTATTTACATTCAGACTATTGTCCTCATCTTTGTTGTTGTTATCACTGAATTTCTGGGATGAGGAGTTATCATTATTTACACTATTTACATTCAGACTATTGTCCTCATCTTTGTTGTTGTTATCACTGAATTTCTGGGATGAGGAGTTATCATTATTTACACTATTTACATTCAGACTATTGTCCTCATCTTTGTTGTTGTTATCACTGAATTTCTGGGATGAGGAGTAATCATTATTTACACTATTTACATTCAGACTATTGTCCTCATCTTTGTTGTTGTTATCACTGAATTTCTGGGATGAGGAGTTATCATTATTTACACTATTTATATTCAGACTATTGTCCTCATCTTTGTTGTTGTTATCACTGAATTTCTGGGATGAGGAGTTATCATTATTTACACTATTTACATTCAGACTATTGTCCTCATCTTTGTTGTTGTTATCACTGAAAGGTTTTAATCGCTGAATTTGAGCTCGTTACATGAAAACGCCAAACACACATACCCAAAGAAAAATGATTTTGAATGGAGTGAATTGTCAGCGCAAAAATAAAGAGAATCCCTTAATCAGCGGATTGTCATTGAACAAGCGTAAAGGAAATTAATGACGTCACTAATATGGCGTCATGGACGGAAGCCGACAGAAGACGATAGTTAAGACTCAAATGCATTCAAAATGGCATCCGTGTTTTTCATGGCAAAAGACGAAATCAAAACGAAACACAACAAGCATGTCATTGAGATAAAAAAAAAGTTCAGTAGAAAAAACGGAAGATAAAAGATTGAAGTGATAAGGATCGAATAACGTAATGTTATAAACTAGCCACATACCCACCTTACAGAGGGGAAAGGTCAGTTGTAATAAAACTTCTCTGTCACGATGTTGGCATTTTGCCCATTTAAGTTTGCTTGAAAAGTTAAGTAATTACCGCTGAAGGAAAAAAAAATGATTATTCCGTAACGTCATAATGCGTGAGAAAAAAGAACAAAACCAAACCCTAAAGATTGAAACGTTTTATGAATTAAACAGAAGGAAAGTGAAAGGAAGAAGAGGTGAAGAAAAGACAAAGGAAGAAGAGGTGAAAGAAAAGAGGAAGAAAGAAAAGGACTAGGAAAGAGAAAAGAAGAAAAGGAGAAGGGAAGAGAAATGAAGGAAAGGTGAAGAAAAGAGAAAGGAGGAAAATGTGAAGAAAAGGGAGAACAGGAGAAAGAAAGCGAAAGGAAGAAAAGGAGAATGAATGAGAAAGGAAGAAACGGTGAAGAAAAGAGAAATGAAGAATAGGAGAAGGAAAGAGAAAGGAAGAAAAGGAGAAGAAAAGAGAAAGGAAGAAAAGGTGAAGGGAAGAGAAAGGAAGAAAAAGAGAAGGAAGGAGAAAAGAAGAAAAGGAGAAGGGAAGAGAATGAAGAAAAGGTGACGAAAAAAGAAAGGAAGAAAAGGTGAAGGAAAGAGAAATGAAGAAAAGGAGAAGAAAAGAGAAAGGAAGAAAAGGAGAAGGGAAGAGAAAGGAAGGAAAGTTGAAGAAGGAGAAAGGAAGTAAAGGTGAAGGAAAGAGAAAGGAAGAAAAGGAGAAGAAAAAAGAAAGCAAGAAAAGATGAAGGGAAGAGAAAGGAAAAAAAGGTGAAGGAAAGAGAAATGAAGAAAAGGAGAAGAGAAGAGAATGAAGAAAAGGTGACGAAAAAAGAAACGAAGAAAAGGTGAAGGAAAGAGAAAGGATGAAAAGGTGATGGGAAGAGAAAGGAAGAAAAGGAGACGGAAGGAGAAAAGAAGAAAAGGAGTAGGGAAGAGAAAAGAAGAAAAGGAGAAGGGAAGAGAAATGAAGGAAAGGTGAAGAAAAGAGAAAGGAGGAAAATGTGAAGAAAAGGGAAACGAGAACAGGAGAAAGAAAGCGAAAGGAAGAAAAGGAGAATGAATGAGAAAGGAAGAAACGGTGAAGAAAAGAGAAATGAAGAATAGTAGAAGGAAAGAGAAAGGAAGAAAAGGAGAAGAAAAGAGAAAGGAAGAAATGGAGAAGGGAAGAGAAAGGAAGAAAAGGAGAAGGAAGGAGAAAAGAAGAAAAGGAGAAGGGAAGAGAATGAAGAAAAGGTGACGAAAAAAGAAAGGAAGAAAAGGTGAAGGAAAGAGAAATGAAGAAAAGGAGAAGAGAAGAGAAAGGAAGAAAAGGTGAAAGGAAGAGAAAGGAAGAAAAGGAGAAGGAAGGAGAAAAGAAGAAAAGGAGAAGGGAAGAGAAAGAAGAAAAGGTGGCGAAAAAAGAAAGGAAGAAAAGGTGAAGGAAAGAGAAATGAAGAAAAGGAGAAGAAAAGAGAAAGGAAGAAAAGGAGAAGGAAGGAGAAAAGCAGAAAAGGAAAAGGGAAGAGAAAGGAGGAAAAAGTGACGAAAAAAGAAAGGAAAAAAAGGTGAAGGAAAGAGAAATGAAGTAAAGGAGAAAAGAAGAGAAAGGAAGAAAAGGAGAAGGGACGAGAAAGGAAGGAAAGGTGAAGAAAAAAGAAAGGAAGAAAAGGTGAATGAAAGAGAAATGAAGAAAAGGAGAAGGGAAGAGAAAGGAAGGAAAGGTGAAGAAAAAAGAAACGAAGAAAAGGTGAAGGAAAGAGAAAGGAAGAAAAGTAGAAAGAAGAAGAAAAGCAGAAATGGAGAAGGGAAGAGAAAGAAGAAAAGGTGACAAAAAAGAAAGGATGAAAAGGTGAAGGAAAGAGAAATGAAGAAAAGGAGAAGGGAAGAGAAGAGAAGAAAAGGTGAAGAAAAGAGAAAGGAAGAGAAGGTGAAAGGAAGAGAAAGGAAGAAAAGGAGAAGAGAAGAGAAAGAAAGAAAAGGAGAAGGGAAGAGAAAGGAAGGAAAGGTGAAGAAAAGTGAAAGGAAGAAAAGAAGAAGAAAATAGAAAGGAAAAAAGGAGAAGGAATGAGAAAGGAAGAAAAAGTGAAGAAAATAGAAAGGAAAAAAGGAGAAGAAAAGAGAAAGGAAGAAAATAAGAAAGAAAATGAAAGGAAGAAAAGGAAAAGGAAGAGAAAGACAGGAAAGTTGAAGAAAAGAGAAAGGATGAAAAGAAGAAGAAAAGAGAAAGGGAGAAAATGTGAAGAGAAAGTAGGAAAATGTGAAGAGAATGTAGGAAAATGTGAAGGGAATCGAAACAAAGAACAGGAGAAGAAAAGGGAAAGGAAGAAAAGTAGAAGGAAAGTGAAAGAAAGAAAGATGAAAAGAGAAAGGAAGAAAAGAAAAAGAAAAGGGAAAGGAAGCAAAGGAGTAGGAAAGAGAATAAAAGAAAAGGAGAAGGAAGGAGAAATGAAGAAAAGGAGAAAGAAAGAGAAAGGAAGTAAAGATGAAAAGAGAAAGGAAGAAAAGAAGTAGAAAAGAAGAAAAAACAAAGCAAAAAAGGAGAAGGAAAAGAAAGGAAGAAAAGTGTAGAAAATTGAAAGGAAGAAAATGAGAAGAAAAAGAAAAGAAGAAAGGAGAAGGAAAGAGAAAGGAAGAAAGGTGAAGGGAAGAGAAAGCAAGAAAAGGAGAAGGAAGGAGAAATGAAGAAAAGGAGAAGAAAAAAGAAAGCAAGAAAAGATGAAGGAAAGACAAAAGAAGAAAAGTGAATAAAAGTGAAAGGAGCAAAAGGAGAAGGAAAAGAAAAGAAGGAGAAGAAAAGTGAAAGGAAGCAAAGGTGAAGAATAAAGAAAGAAAGAAAAGGTTAAGAAAAGAGAAAGAAAGAAAAGGGGAAGGAAAGGAAAGTAAGGTGAATGAAAGTGACTGGAAGAAAAGGTGAAGGAAAGAGAAAGTATGAAACGGTGAAAAAAGAGAATTGAAGAAGAGGAGAAGGAAAGAGAAAGGAAGAAAAGGAGAAAAAAAGTGAAAGGAGGAAAATGTGAAGGAAAGCGAAACGAGAACAGGAGAAGGAAAGGGAAAGGAAGTAAAGGAGAATGAATGAGAAAGGAAGAAAAGAAGAAGAAAAGAAGAAAAGACAAAGCGAGAAAAGGAAAAGGAAAGAGAAAGGAAGAAAAGTGTAGAAAATTGAAAGGAAGAAAATGAGAAGAAAAAGAAAAGAAGAAAAGGAGAAGGAAAGTGAAAGGAAGAAAAGGAGAAGAAAAAGAGAAAGGAAGAAAATGAGATGGAAAGATAAAAAGCAAGAAAAGGAGAAGGAAAGTGAAAAGGAAGAAAAGGTGAATAAAAGAGAAAGGAAGAAAATGAGAGGGAAAGAGAAAGGAAGAAAAGTGTAGAAAATTGAAAGAAAGAAAATGAGAAGAAAAAGAAAAGAAGAAAAGGAGAAGGAAAGAGAAAGCAAAAAAATGAGAAAGAAAGTGAAAGGAAAGAATAAAGAAAGGAAGAAAAGGTTAAGAAAAGAGAAAGAAAGAAAAGGAGATGGAAAGGGAAAGGAAGATACGGTGAAGAAAAAGAGAAAGGGGGAAAATGTGAAGGAAAGAGAAACGAGAACAGGAGAAGGAAAGGGAAAGGAAGAAACGGTGTAGAAAAGAGAAATGAAAAATAGGAGAAAAAAGAGTAAGGAAAAAAAGAAGACGAAAAGAGAAAGGAAGAAAAGTTGAAGTGAAGAGATCGTAGGAAAATGTGAAGGAATGCAAAACGATGAACAGGAGAAGAAAAGGGACAGGAAGAAAAGGAGAAGGAAAAAGAAAGGAAAAACAGTGACGAAAAGAGAAATGAAAAAAGGAGAAGGAAAGAGAAAGGATGGAAAGGTGAAGGAAATAGAAGGGAAGAAAAGGTAAAGAAATGAGAAAGGAAGAAAAAGAGAAGCAAAGAGAAAAGAAGAAAAGGTGAAGAAAAGACAAAGCAAGAAAAGGAGAAGGAAAGAGAAAGGAAGAAAAGTGTAGAAAATTGAAAGGAAGAAAATGAGATGAAAAAGAAAAGGAGAAGGAAAGTGAAAAGAAGAAAAGGTGAAGGGAAGAGAAAGGAAGAAAAGGTGGAGGGAAGAGAAAGGAAGAAAAGGAGAAGAAAAAAGAAAAGAAGAAAAGTAGAAGGAAAGTGAAAGGAAGAAAAGGAGAAGGAAAGAGAAACGAAGAAAAATGAAAAGGAAAGAGAAAGGAGGAAAAGGTGAAGAAAAGAGAAAGCAAGAAAAGGTGACGGGAAGAGAAAGGAAGGAAAGGGAAGAAAATGAAAGGAAGAAAAGGAGAAGGAAAACGAAAAGAAGAAAAGGAGAAGGAATGAGAAAGGAAGATATGTTGAAGAAAAAAGAAAGGAAGAAAAGGAGAAGAAAAGAGAAAGGAAGAAAAGGTGAAGAAAAGAGAAAGAAAAGGAGAATGAAAAAGAATGGAAGTAAAGGAGAAGGAAAGAGAAAGGAAAATAAAGTGAAGAAAAGAGAAAGGAAGAAAAGGAGAAGGAAAGAGTAAGGTTTAGTTTTTTTTTTTTGTTTTACGGTATATCAACCATCAATGCCTTATTTAATGCCCACAAATATTTTATTACTGGTAATATTTTTTTCGAAAGTATTCTGGTATTAAAACCTATTTTTTCACTTTGATAGTGTTTTGACCCCAGTTTAGGTGTTACGTTTTTACCCATTAATGGCACCCCTAACAGGTGCTACCACCCTCTGTCAGGGTGGATCTGGGAACACCAGAAATTAAGAGGTGGATCTACGCTCCTCAAAACCTCCTGATCAGTGGCCTTGCTGTTGGATGCAGTTTCAGGACGCATATGTAGTTTATCGTCAGGACACGGATTTAGTTTAACATCTTTACCCCATGACGCAGAAAAGAGAAAGGAAGAAAAGGAGAAGAAAAAGAGAAAGGAAGAAAATGAGATGGAAAGATAAAAAGCAAGAAAAGGAGAAGGAAAGTGAAAAGGAAGAAAAGGTGAATAAAAGAGAAAGGAAGAAAATGAGAGGGAAAGAGAAAGGAAGAAAAGGAGAAGGGAAGAGAAAGGAAGAAAAGTGTAGAAAATTGAAAGAAAGAAAATGAGAAGAAAAAGAAAAGAAGAAAAGGAGAAGGAAAGTGAAAGGATGAAAATGAGAAGAAAAAGAAAAGAAGAAAAGGAGAAGGAAAGAGAAAGCAAGAAAAGGAGAAGGAAAGTGAAAGGAAAGAAAGGTGAAGAATAAAGAAAGGAAGAAAAGGTTAAGAAAAGAGAAAGAAAGAAAAGGGACAGGAAGAAAAGGAGAAGGAAAAAGAAAGGAAAACAGTGACGAAAAGAGAAATGAAGAAAAGGAGAAGGAAAAAGAAAGGATGGAAAGGTGAAGGAAATAGAAGGGAAGAAAAGGTAAATAAATGAGAAAGGAAGAAAAAGCGAAAGGAAAGAGTTAATAATAATGGTGTTGCAAAAAAAAATGATATTTTGCGATCTTATTTTGTCACAGGACAGAAACGTCTTGTTAAAAGGTTTTTGGGGTCTTGTGATTTTATGTTGTTGTGTTAGTGGCTAGCGATGTCTCGCCGTCCGGGCTTGCTGAGGATTGAGAAGATATTTCTTCGCATGTTGTAGGCGCTACAATTCAAGGTTACACAGATTTGTTGAGTTTATTTGTTCAGGCTATTATTTGAAAGCCAACGTAGGAAAGAGAAAGAATGATTCAAACATGGCGCGCATATCGGTAAGAAGCAGCTTTGGTAAGGGGGCCTTATGACTGGTTCCTTTTCAGCCAGTCACAGGAATCGTTGTAGCAATGCCAAGCGGTCCTTTCAAACAAAAGACTCGTAATAATTTCAATAACGTGTACGACTAAAAGACACAAAGTAAAGAATAGTAAAGGCAACGACAAGAAGACTAAGTTTTATAGTAAAAAAAAAAAGTTTTATTTTAATTATAATGATTTGGTCAGTGAAGATGGGAAAACAAAGGTGTACTGGCAATAAGTTAGAAATATTTCAAAATGACTTTAGTCGGTAGTTGCTGGCTTTTGTCACGTGGTATAGTTTATATGTCAGCAAAAAGCAGTAAAGCGACTGATCTGAAGTAGGTTTCTACAACAACTGACTTTGCCAGCCAACTCGCTTAATTTTGACACCAACCAACGAATACGAAAAGAAAGATGTCCACTTGTAAGGTTATCTGAACATATGAAAAGATTCTTTGACGTCTTTTATCTAAATGATCCAGAACTCGGAGAAGTTTCTTTCATAATAACAATTCTCTTAACATTAATACCGATATAATTCCACCATAAATAACAAGAAACATATCCTTTATCTAAAGTTCCTTTTGTCATCAGGCTAAGTCCACTTGAATTTCCTTTGTTACAGTTTTAAGGAATTTCTTTCGCCCCGAGCAAGGTGGTAAGGCACCTAGTATGAAGTGGGGGGTACACGGAGCGAAAGAGAATGAAAAAATTGACAATGGGAGATCGAGGGGAGGGAGAAAAAGGAACAGTGTTTAAGAAGACAGAAGATGGAGATTGACGTTGCATTTAAGTTTTTTAAGATTGTAATTGTCAGGGAAGCAAGAAATTGGAAGTGGGTTCCACAGGCGAGAAATATGAGAAAAAAAGTGACGGCTGCATCTAGCTAGTTCAACACTACAGTCACCCCTGCTTAATATAATTTTCTATTTCAACGCTCTGTGGCGTATTATCAAGGAGAGAGAGTTTCACATGAATGATATCAGAATACTCATCGATTGAAGGACGCCTTTCGAAAAGCGTATGCAAAAATCAACAGAAGCATGACTTCATAAAATATCACACAGGACATGGCACCAAATTATTTCGTGCCACGTAAAAAGATGGTGTTCATACATCGATCTGTGACAGTGTCCATGAAAGGGAATAAACTGAATGCATTGCATGTGCTTTGTATTACTGTATTACGTGTTCTTCTATTGTATTACTGTATTACGTGTTCTTCTATTGTATTACTGTAATACGTGTTCTATTGTATTACTGTATTATGTGTTCTGTTGTTCGAATTAATTTTTTGCAATACATTCCTAACAATAAAATAATTCCCAATGAATTCATTATGATAAAACTATCTGCAATGCCTTCCTAATAATAAAATCTTTTCCAGTGCATTCCTAATAATAAAATCATTTCCAATGCCTTCCTAATAATAAAATCATTTCCAATGCATTCCTAATAATAAAATAATTTCCAATGCATTCCTAATAATGAAATAATTTCCAATGCATTCCTAATAATAAAATCATTTCCAATTCATTCCTAATACTTTTTGGAAAAAAATATTACCAGCAATACAATTTTGGAGGAAATATATTACAAAAACAGATTTTTGATAAAACAAAATATTACCAGCAATAAAAAATGTTGTCGGCATTAAATGACCCATTGAGGTTAATTGCCGTAAAACAAAATAAACCAAACCAATATAAACCAAAGAATACATATTCTTTTCATACGAATCTATCCTAAAAATGTTGTCGGCATTAAATAACCCATTGAGGCTGATATGCAGTGCAACAAAATAAACCAAACCAATCTAAACCAAAGAATACATATTCTATTCATATGAATCTATCCTAAAAATGTTGTCGGCATTAAATAACCCATTGAGATTGATATGCCGTAAAACAAAATAAACCAAACCAATCTAAACCAAAGAATACATATTCTATTCATACGAATCTATCCTAAAAATTTTGTCGGCATTAAATAAACCATTGAGGTTGATATGCCGTAAAACAAAATAAACCAAACCAATCTAAACCAAAGAATACATATTCTATTCATAGGAATCTATTCTAAAAATGTTGTCGGCATTAAATAAACCATTGAGGTTGATATGCCGTAAATCAAAATAAACCAAACCAATCTAAACCAAAGAATACATATTCTATTCATACGAATCTATTCTAAAAATTTTGTCGGCATTAAATAACCCCTTGAAGTTGATATGCCGTGCAACAAAATAAACCAAACCAATCTAAACCAAAGAATACATATTCTATTCATATGAATCTATTCTAAAAATGTTGCCGGCATTACATAACCCATTGAGGTTATTATGCCGTAAAACAAAATAAACCAAACATATCTAAACCAAAGAATACATACTCTATTCATACGAATCTATCCTAAAAATGTTGTCGGCATTAAATAACCTATTGAGGTTGATATGCCGTAAAACAAAATACACCAAACCAATCTAAACCAAAGAATACATATTCTATTCATACGAGTCTATTCTAAAAATGTTGTCGGCATTAAATACCCATGGAGGTTGATATGCCGTAAAACAAAATACACCAAACCAATCTAAACCAAAGAATACATATTCTTTTCATACGAATCTATCCTAAAAATGTTGTCGGCATTAAATAACCCATTGAGGTTGATATGCCGTAGAACAAAATAAACCAAACCAATCGAAAGCAAAGAATATAGATTCTATTCATACGAATCTATCCTAAAAATGTTGTCGGCATTAAATAACCCATTGACGTTGATATGACGTACAACAAAATAAACCAAACCAATCTAAACCAAAGAATACATGCTCTATTCATACGAATCTATCCTAAAAATGTTGTTGGCATTAAATAACCCATTGAGGTTGATATGCCGTAAAACAAAATAAACCAAACCAATCTAAACCAAAGAATACATATTCTATTCATACGTATCTATTCTAAAAATGTTGCCGGCATTAAATAACCCATTGAGGTTGATATGCCGTAAAAGAAAATAAACCAAACCTACCTAAACCAAAGAATACATATTCTATTCATATGAATCTATCCTAAAAATGCTACCGTCATTAAATAACCCATTGAGGTTGATATGCCGTAAAACAAAATAAACCAAACCAATCTAAACCAAAGAATACATATTCTATTCATACGAATCTATTCTAAAAATGTTGTCGGCATTAAATAACCCATTGATGTTGATATGCCGTGCAACAAAATAAACCAAACCACTCTAGACAAAAGAATACATATTCTATTCATACGAATCTATTCTAAAAATGTTGTCGGCATTAAATAACCCATTGCGGTTGATATGCCGTAAAACAAAATAAACCAAACCAATCTAAACCAAAGATTGCATATTCTAGTCATACGAATCTATCCTAAAAATGTTGTCGGCATTAAATAACCCATTGAGGTTGATATGCCATAAAAGAAAATAAACCAAACCAATCTAAACCAAAGAATACATATTCTATTCATACGAATCTATTCTAAAAATGTTGTCGGCATTAAATAACCCATTGAGGTTGATATGCCGTAAAACAAAATAAACCAAACCAATCTAAACCAAAGAATACATATTCTATTCATATGAATCTATCCTCAAAATGTTGTCGGCATTAAATAACCCATTGAGGTTGATATGCCGTAAAACAAAATAAACCGAACCAATCTAAACCAAAGAATACATATTCTATTCATACGAATCTATCCTAAAAATGTTGTCGGCATTAAATAACCCATTGAGGTTGATATGCCGTAAAACAAAATAAACCAAACCTACCTAAACCAAAGAATACATATTCTATTCATATGAATCTATCCTCAAAATGTTGTCGGCATTAAATAACCCATTGAGGTTGATATGCCGTAAAACGAAATAAACCGAACCAATCTAAACCAAAGAATACATATTCTATTCATACGAATCTATTCTAAAAATGTTGCCGGCATTAAATAACCCTTTGAGGTTGATATGCCGTAAAACAAAATAAACCAAACCAATCTAAACCAAAGAATACATATTCTATTCATACGAATCTATCCTAAAAATGTTGTCGGCATAAAATAACCCATTGAGGTTGCTATGCCATAAAAGAAAATAAACCAAACCAATCTAAACCAAAGAATACATATTCTATTCATACGAATCTATTCTAAAAATGTTGTCGGCATTAAATAACCCATTGAGGTTGATATGCCGTAAAACAAAATAAACCAAACCTACCTAAACAAAAGAATACATATTCTATTCATATGAATCTATCCTCAAAATGTTGTCGGCATTAAATAACCCATTGAGGTTGATATGCCGTAAAACAAAATAAACCAAACCTACCTAAACAAAAGAATACATATTCTATTCATATGAATCTATCCTCAAAATGTTGTCGGCATTAAATAACCCATTGAGGTTGATATGCCGTAAAACAAAATAAACCAAACCAATCTAAACCAAAGAATACATATTCTATTCATACGAATCTATCCTAAAAATGTTGTCGGCATTAAATAACCCATTGACGTTGATATGCCGTAAAACAAAATAAACCAAACCAATCTAAACCAAAGATTGCATATTCTAGTCATACGAATCTATCCTAAAAATGATGTCGGCATTAAATAACCCATTGAGGTTGATATGCCGTGCAACAAAATAAACCAAACCAATCTAAACCAAAGAATACATATTCTATTCATACGAATCTATTCTATAAATGTTGTCGGCATTAAATAACCCATTGAGGTTGATATGCCGTGCAACAAAATAAACCAAACCAATCTAAACCAAAGAATACATATTCTATTCATACGAATCTATCCTAAAAATGTTGTCGGCATTAAATAACCCATTGAGGTTGATATGCCGTAAAACAAAATAAACCAAACCAATCTAAACCAAAGAATACATATTCTATTGATACGAATCTATTCTAAAAATTTTGCCTGCATTAAATAACCCATTGAGGTTGATATGCCGTGCAACAAAATAAACCAAACCTACCTAAACCAAAGAATACATATTCTATTCATATGAATCTATTCTAAAAATGTTGCCGGCATTAAATGACCCATTGAGGTTGATATGCCATAAAAGAAAATAAACCAAACCAATCTAAACCAAAGAATACATATTCTATTCATATGAATCTATCCTCAAAATGTTGTCGGCATTAAATAACCCATTGAGGTTGATATGCCGTAAAACAAAATAAATCGAACCAATCTAAACCAAAGAATACATATTCTATTCATACGAATCTATCCTAAACATGTTGTCGGCATTAAATAACCCATTGAGGTTGATATGCCGTAAAACAAAATAAACCAAACCTACCTAAACCAAAGAATACATATTCTATTCATATGAATCTATCCTCAAAATGTTGTCGGCATTAAATAACCCATTGAGGTTGATATGCCGTAAAACGAAATAAACCGAACCAATCTAAACCAAAGAATACATATTCTATTCATACGAATCTATTCTAAAAATGTTGCCGGCATTAAATAACCCTTTGAGGTTGATATGCCGTAAAACAAAATAAACCAAACCAATCTAAACCAAAGAATACATATTCTATTCATACGAATCTATCCTAAAAATGTTGTCGGCATAAAATAACCCATTGAGGTTGCTATGCCATAAAAGAAAATAAACCAAACCAATCTAAACCAAAGAATACATATTCTATTCATACGAATCTATTCTAAAAATGTTGTCGGCATTAAATAACCCATTGAGGTTGATATGCCGTAAAACAAAATAAACCAAACCTACCTAAACAAAAGAATACATATTCTATTCATATGAATCTATCCTCAAAATGTTGTCGGCATTAAATAACCCATTGAGGTTGATATGCCGTAAAACAAAATAAACCAAACCAATCTAAACCAAAGAATACATATTCTATTCATACGAATCTATTCTAAAAATGTTGCCGGCATTAAATAACCCATTGAGGTTGATATGCCGTAAAACAAAATAAACCAAACCAATCTAAACCAAAGAATACATATTCTATTCATACGAATCTATCCTAAAAATGTTGTCGGCATTAAATAACCCATTGACGTTGATATGCCGTAAAACAAAATAAACCAAACCAATCTAAACCAAAGATTGCATATTCTAGTCATACGAATCTATCCTAAAAATGATGTCGGCATTAAATAACCCATTGAGGTTGATATGCCGTGCAACAAAATAAACCAAACCAATCTAAACCAAAGAATACATATTCTATTCATACGAATCTATTCTAAAAATGTTGTCGGCATTAAATAACCCATTGAGGTTGATATGCCGTGCAACAAAATAAACCAAACCAATCTAAACCAAAGAATACATATTCTATTCATACGAATCTATCCTAAAAATGTTGTCGGCATTAAATAACCCATTGAGGTTGATATGCCGTAAAACAAAATAAACCAAACCAATCTAAACCAAAGAATACATATTCTATTGATACGAATCTATTCTAAAAATTTTGCCTGCATTAAATAACCCATTGAGGTTGATATGCCGTGCAACAAAATAAACCAAACCTACCTAAACCAAAGAATACATATTCTATTCATATGAATCTATTCTAAAAATGTTGCCGGCATTAAATGACCCATTGAGGTTGATATGCCATAAAAGAAAATAAACCAAACCAATCTAAACCAAAGAATACATATTCTATTGATACGAATCTATTCTAAAAATGTTGCCTGCATTAAATAACCCATTGAGGTTGATATGCCGTAAAACAAAATAAACCAAACCTACCGAAACCAAAGAATACATATTCTATTCATATGAATCTATCCTCAAAATGTTGCCGGCATTAAATAACCCATTGAGTTTGATATGCCGTGCAACAAAATAAACCAAACCAATCTAAACCAAAGAATACATATTCTATTCATACGAATCTATTCTAAAAATGTTGTCGGCATTAAATAACCCATTGAGGTTGATATGCCGTGCAACAAAATAAACCAAACCACTCTAGACAAAAGAATACATATTCTATTCATACGAATCTATTCTAAAAATGTTGTCGGCATTAAATAACCCATTGAGGTTGATATGCCGTAAAAGAAAATAAACCAAACAAATCTAAACCAAAGAATACATATTCTATTCATACGAATCTATTCTCAAAATGTTGCCGGCATTAAATAACCCATTGACGTTGATATGCCGTGCAACAAAATAAACCAAACCAATCTAGACAAAAGAATACATATTCTATTCCTACGAATCTATTCTAAAAATGTTGTTGGCATTAAATAACCCATTGAGGTTGATATGCAGTAAAACAAAATAAACCAAACCAATCTAAACCAAAGAATACATATTCTATTCATATGAATCTATCCTATAAATGTTGCCGGCATTAAATAACCCATTGAGGTTGATATGCCGTAAAACAAAATAAACCAAACCAATCTAAACCAAAGAATACATATTCTATTCATACGAATCTATTCTAAAAATGTTGTCGGCATTAAATAACCCATTGAGGTTGATATGCCGTAAAACAAAATAAACCCAACCAATCTAAACCAAAGAATACATATTCTACTCATACGAATCTATTCTAAAAATGTTGTCGGCATTAAATAACCCATTGAGGTTGATATGCCGTAAAACAAAATAAACCAAACCAATCTAAACCAAAGAATACATATTCTATTCCCACGAATCTATTCTAAAAATTTTATCGGCATTAAATAACCCATTGAGGTTGATATGCCGTAAAACAAAAAAAACAAACACATCTAAACCAAAGAATAAATATTCTATTCATACGAATCTATCCTAAAAATGTTGTCGGCATTAAATAACCCATTGAGGTTGATATGCCGTAAAAAAACCAAACCAATCTAAACCAAAGAATACATATTCTATTCATATGAATATATCCTAAAATTTTTGTCAGCATTAAATAACCCATTGAGGTTGATATGCCGTAAAACAAAATAAACCAAACCAATCTAAACCAAAGAATACATATTCTATTCATACGAATCTATCCTAAAAATGTTGTCGGCATTAAATAACCCATTGAGGTTGATATGCCGTAAAAAAACCAAACCAATCTAAACCAAAGAATACATATTCTATTCATATGAATATATCCTAAAATTTTTGTCAGCATTAAATAACCCATTGAGGTTGATATGCCGTAAAACAAAATAAACCAAACCAATCTAAACCAAAGAATACATATTCTATTCATACGAATCTATCCTAAAAATGTTGTCGGTATTAAATAACCCATTGAGGTTGATATGCCGTAAAACAAAATAAACCAAACCAATCTAAACCAAAGAATACATATTCTATTCATACGAATCTATCCTAAAAATGTTGTCGGCATTAAATAACCCATTGAGGTTGATATGCCGTAAAACAATATACACCAAACCAATCTAAACCAAAGAATACATATTCTATTCATACGAATCTATCCTAAAAATGTTGTCGGTATTAAATAACCCATTGAGGTTGATATGCCGTAAAACAAAATAAACCAAACCAATCTAAACCAAAGAATACATATTCTATTCATACGAATCTATCCTAAAAATGTTGTCGGCATTAAATAACCCATTGAGGTTGATATGCCGTAAAACAAAATACACCAAACCAATCTAAACCAAAGAATACATATTCTATTCATATGAATCTATCCTAAAAATGTTGCCGGCATTAAATAACCCTTTGAGGTTGATATGCCGTAAAACAAAATAAACCAAACCAATCTAAACCAAAGAATACATATACTTTTCATACGAATCTATCCTAAAAATTTTATCGGCATTAAATAAACCCTTGAGGTTGATATGCCGTACAACAAAATAAACCAAACCAATCTAGACAAAAGAATACATATTCTATTCATAAGAATCTATCCTAAAAATGTTGTCGGCATTAAATAACCCATTGAGGTTGATATGCCGTAAAACAAAATAAACCAAACCAATCTAAACCAAAGAATACATATTCTATTCCTACGAATCTATTCTAAAAATGTTGCCGGCATTAAATAACCCATTGATGTTGATATGCCGTAAAACAAAATAAACCAAACACATCTAAACCAAAGAATACATATTCTATTCATATGAATCTATTCTAAAAATGTTGCCGGCATTAAATAACCCATTGAGGTTGATATGCCGTAAAACAAAATAAACCAAACCAATCTAAACCAAAGAATACATATTCTATTCATACGAATCTATTCTAAAAATGTTGCCGGCATTAAATAACCCATTGAGGTTGATATGCCGTAAAACAAAATAAACCAAACCAATCTAAACCAAAGAATACATATTCTATTCATACGAATCTATTCTAAAAATGTTGCCGGCATTAAATAACCCATTGAGGTTGATATGCCGTAAAACAAAATAAACCAAACCAATCTAAACCAAAGAATACATATTCTATTCATACGAATCTATTCTAAAAATGTTGTCGGCATTAAATAACCCATTGAGGTTGATATGCCGTAAAATAAAATAAACCAAACACATCTAAACCAAAGAATACATATTCTATTCATATGAATCTATTCTAAAAATGTTGCCGGCATTAAATAACCCATTGAGGTTGATATGCCGTAAAACAAAATAAACCAAACCAATCTAAACCAAAGAATACATATTCTATTCATACGAATCTATCCTAAAAATGTTGTCGGCATTAAATAACCCATTGAGGTTGATATGCCGTAAAACAAAATAAACCATACCTATCTAAACCAAAGAATACATATTCTATTCATATGAATCTATTCTAAAAATGTTGCCGGCATAAAATAACCCATGGAGGTTGATATGCCGTAAAACAAAATAAACCAAACCAATCTAAACCAAAGAATACATATTCTATTCATACGAATCTATTCTAAAAATGTTGCCGGCATTAAATAACCCATTGAGGTTGATATGCAGTAAAACAAAATAAACCAAACCAATCTAAACCAAAGAATACATATTCTATTCATACGAATCTATTCTAAAAATGTTGCCGGCATTAAATAACCCATTGAGGTTGATATGCCGTAAAACAAAATAAACCAAACCAATCTAAACCAAAGAATACATATTCTATTCATACGAATTTATTCTAAAAATGTTGCCGGCATTAAATAACCCATTGAGGTTGATATGCCGTAAAACAAAATAAACCAAACCAATCTAAACCAAAGAATACATATTCTATTCATACGAATCTATTCTAAAATGTTGCCGGCATTAAATAACCCATTGAGGTTGATATGCAGTAAAACAAAATAAACCAAACCAATCTAAACCAAAGAATACATATTCTATTCATACGAATCTATTCTAAAAATGTTGCCGGCATTAAATAACCCATTGAGGTTGATATGCCGTAAAACAAAATAAACCAAACCAATCTAAACCAAAGAATACATATTCTATTCATACGAATCTATCCTAAAAATGTTGTCGGCATTAAATAACCCATTGAGGTTGATATGCCGTAAAACAAAATAAACCATACCTATCTAAACCAAAGAATACATATTCTATTCATATGAATCTATCCTAAAAATGTTGCCGGCATTAAATAACCCATTGAGGTTGATATGCAGTAAAACAAAATAAACCAAACCAATCTAAACCAAAGAATACATATTCTATTCATATGAATCTATCCTATAAATGTTGCCGGCATTAAATAACCCAGTGAGGTTGATATGCCGTAAAACAAAATAAACCAAACCAATCTAAACCAAAGAATACATATTCTATTCATACGAATCTATCCTAAAAATGTTGTCGGTATTAAATAACCCATTGAGGTTGATATGCCGTAAAACAAAATAAACCAAACCAATCTAAACCAAAGAATACATATTCTATTCATACGAATCTATCCTAAAAATGTTGTCGCCATTAAATAACCCATTGAGGTTGATATGCCGTAAAACAAAATACACCAAACCAATCTAAACCAAAGAATACATATTCTATTCATACGAATCTATCCTAAAAATGTTGTCGGCATTAAATAACCCATTGAGGTTGATATGCCGTAAAACAAAATAATCCATACCTATCTAAACCAAAGAATACATATTCTATTCATATGAATCTATCCTAAAAATGTTGCCGGCATTAAATAACCCATTGAGGTTGATATGCCGGAAAACAAAATAAACCAAACCAATCTAAACCAAAGAATACATATACTTTTCATACGAATCTATCCTAAAAATTTTATCGGCATTAAATAAACCCTTGAGGTTGATATGCCGTGCAACAAAATAAACCAAACCAATCTAGACAAAAGAATACATATTCTATTCATACGAATCTATCCTAAAAATGTTGTCGGCATTAAATAACCCATTGAGGTTGATATGCAGTAAAACAAAATAAACCAAACCAATCTAAACCAAAGAATACATATTCTATTCATATGAATCTATCCTAAAAATGTTGCCGGCATTAAATAACCCATTGATGTTGATATGCCGTAAAACAAAATAAACCAAACACAACTAAACCAAAGAATACATATTCTATTCATACGAATCTATTCTAAAAATGTTGTCGGCATTAAATAACCCATTGAGGTTGATATGCCGTAAAACAAAATGAACCAAACCAATCTAAACCAAAGAATACATATTCTATTCCCACGAATCTATTCTAAAAATGTTGTCGGCATTAAATAACCCATTGAGGTTGATATGCCGTAAAACAAAAAAAAAACAAACCAATCTAAACCAAAGAATACATATTCTATTCATACGAATCTATCCTAAAAATGTTGTCGGCATTAAATAACCCATTGAGGTTGATATGCCGTAAAACAAAATAAACCAAACACATATAAACCAAAGAATACATATTCTATTCATACGAATCTATCCTAAAAATGTTGTCGGCATTAAATAACCCATTGAGGTTGATATGCCGTAAAACAAAATAAACCAAACACATATAAACCAAAGAATACATATTCTATTCATACGAATCTATCCTAAAAATGTTGTCGGTATTAAATAACCCATTGAGGTTGATATGCCGTAAAACAAAATAAACCAAACCAATCTAAACCAAAGAATACATATTCTATTCATACGAATCTATCCTAAAAATGTTGTCGGCATTAAATAACCCATTGAGGTTGATATGCCGTAAAACAAAATACACCAAACCAATCTAAACCAAAGAATACATATTCTATTCATACGAATCTATCCTAAAAATGTTGTCGGCATTAAATAACCCATTGAGGTTGATATGCCGTAAAACAAAATAAACCATACCTATCTAAACCAAAGAATACATATTCTATTCATATGAATCTATCCTAAAAATGTTGCCGGCATTAAATAACCCATTGAGGTTGATATGCCGTAAAACAAAATAAACCAAACCAATCTAAACCAAAGAATACATATTCTATTCATACGAATCTATCCTAAAAATGTTGTCGCCATTAAATAACCCATTGAGGTTGATATGCCGTAAAACAAAATACACCAAACCAATCTAAACCAAAGAATACATATTCTATTCATACGAATCTATCCTAAAAATGTTGTCGGCATTAAATAACCCATTGAGGTTGATATGCCGTAAAACAAAATAATCCATACCTATCTAAACCAAAGAATACATATTCTATTCATATGAATCTATCCTAAAAATGTTGCCGGCATTAAATAACCCATTGAGGTTGATATGCCGGAAAACAAAATAAACCAAACCAATCTAAACCAAAGAATACATATACTTTTCATACGAATCTATCCTAAAAATTTTATCGGCATTAAATAAACCCTTGAGGTTGATATGCCGTGCAACAAAATAAACCAAACCAATCTAGACAAAAGAATACATATTCTATTCATACGAATCTATCCTAAAAATGTTGTCGGCATTAAATAACCCATTGAGGTTGATATGCAGTAAAACAAAATAAACCAAACCAATCTAAACCAAAGAATACATATTCTATTCATATGAATCTATCCTAAAAATGTTGCCGGCATTAAATAACCCATTGATGTTGATATGCCGTAAAACAAAATAAACCAAACACAACTAAACCAAAGAATACATATTCTATTCATACGAATCTATTCTAAAAATGTTGTCGGCATTAAATAACCCATTGAGGTTGATATGCCGTAAAACAAAATGAACCAAACCAATCTAAACCAAAGAATACATATTCTATTCCCACGAATCTATTCTAAAAATGTTGTCGGCATTAAATAACCCATTGAGGTTGATATGCCGTAAAACAAAAAAAAAACAAACCAATCTAAACTAAAGAATACATATTCTATTCATACGAATCTATCCTAAAAATGTTGTCGGCATTAAATAACCCATTGAGGTTGATATGCCGTAAAACAAAATAAACCAAACACATATAAACCAAAGAATACATATTCTATTCATACGAATCTATCCTAAAAATGTTGTCGGCATTAAATAACCCATTGAGGTTGATATGCCGTAAAACAAAATAAACCATACCTATCTAAACCAAAGAATACATATTCTATTCATATGAATCTATCCTAAAAATGTTGCCGGCATTAAATAACCCATTGAGGTTGATATGCAGTAAAACAAAATAAACCAAACCAATCTAAACCAAAGAATACATATTCTATTCATATGAATCTATCCTATAAATGTTGCCGGCATTAAATAACCCATTGAGGTTGATATGCCGTAAAACAAAATAAACCAAACACATATAAACCAAACAATACATATTCTATTCATACGAATCTATCCTAAAAATGTTGTCGGTATTAAATAACCCATTGAGGTTGATATGCCGTAAAACAAAATAAACCAAACCAATCTAAACCAAAGAATACATATTCTATTCATACGAATCTATCCTAAAAATGTTGTCGGCATTAAATAACCCATTGAGGTTGATATGCCGTAAAACAAAATACACCAAACCAATCTAAACCAAAGAATACATATTCTATTCATACGAATCTATCCTAAAAATGTTGTCGGCATTAAATAACCCATTGAGGTTGATATGCCGTAAAACAAAATAAACCATACCTATCTAAACCAAAGAATACATATTCTATTCATATGAATCTATCCTAAAAATGTTGCCGGCATTAAATAACCCATTGAGGTTGATATGCCGTAAAACAAAATAAACCATACCTATCTAAACCAAAGAATACATATACTTTTCATACGAATCTATCCTAAAAATTTTATCGGCATTAAATAAACCCTTGAGGTTGATATGCCGTACAACAAAATAAACCAAACCAATCTAAACCAAAGAATACATATTCTTTTCATACGAATCTATCCTAAAAATGTTGTCGGCATTAAATAACCCATTGAGGCTGATATGCCGTGCAACAAAATAAACCAAACCAATCTAGACAAAAGAATACATATTCTATTCATACGAATCTATTCGAAAAATGTTGCCGGCATTAAATAACCCATTGAGGTTGATATGCCGTAAAACAAAATAAACCAAACCAATCTAAACCAAAGAATACATATTCTATTCATACGAATCTATTCTAAAAATGTTGTCGGCATTAAATAACCCATTGAGGTTGATATGCCGTACAACAAAATAAACCAAACCAATCTAAACCAAAGAATACATATTCTATTCCCACGAATCTATTCTAAAAATTTTGTCGGCATTAAATAACCCATTGAGGTTGATATGCCGTAAAACAAAAACAAACAAACACATCTAAACCAAAGAATAAATATTCTATTCATACGAATCTATCCTAAAAATGTTGTCGGCATTAAATAACCCATTGAGGTTGATATGCCGTAAAAAAAACAAACCAATCTAAACCAAAGAATACATATTCTATTCATATGAATATCTTCCTAAAATTTTTTTCAGCATTAAATAACCCATTGAGGTTGATATGCCGTAAAACAAAATAAACCAAACCAATCTAAACCAAAGAATACATATTCTATTCATACGAATCTATCCTAAAAATGTTGTCGGCATTAAATAACCCATTGAGGTTGATATGCCGTAAAACAAAATAAACCAAACACAACTAAACCAAAGAATACATATTCTATTCATACGAATCTATCCTAAAAATGTTGTCGGCATTAAATAAACCATTGAGGTTGATATGCCGTAAAACAAAATAAACCATACCTATCTAAACCAAAGAATACATATTCTATTCATATGAATCTATGCTAAAAATGTTGCCGGCATTAAATAACCCTTTGAGGTTGATATGCCGTAAAACAAAATAAACCAAACCAATCTAAACCAAAGAATACATATACTTTTCATACGAATCTATCCTAAAAATTTTATCGGCATTAAATAAAACCTTGAGGTTGATATGCCGTACAACAAAATAAACCAAACCAATCTAAACCAAAGAATACATATTCTTTTCATACGAATCTATCCTAAAAATGTTGTCGGCATTAAATAACCCATTGAGGCTGATATGCCGTGCAACAAAATAAACCAAACCAATCTAGACAAAAGAATACATATTCTATTCATACGAATCTATTCTAAAAATGTTGCCGGCATTAAATAACCCATTGAGGTTGATATGCCGTAAAACAAAATAAACCAAACCAATCTAAACCAAAGAATACATATTCTATTCATACGAATCTATCCTAAAAATGTTGTCGGCATTAAATAACCCATTGAGGTTGATATGCCGTAAAACAAAATACACTAAACCAATCTAAACCAAAGAATACATATTCTGTTCATACGAATCTATCCTAAAAATGTTGTCGGCATTAAATAACCCATTGAGGTTGATATGCCGTAAAACAAAATAAACCATACCTATCTAAACCAAAGAATACATATTCTATTCATATGAATCTATGCTAAAAATGTTGCCGGCATTAAATAACCCTTTGAGGTTGATATGCCGTAAAACAAAATAAATCAAACCAATCTAAACCAAAGAATACATATACTTTTCATACGAATCTATCCTAAAAATTTTATCGGCATTAAATAAACCCTTGAGGTTGATATGCCGTACAACAAAATAAACCAAACCAATCTAAACCAAAGAATACATATTCTTTTCATACGAATCTATCCTAAAAATGTTGTCGGCATTAAATAACCCATTGAGGCTGATATGCCGTGCAACAAAATAAACCAAACCAATCTAGACAAAAGAATACATATTCTATTCATACGAATCTATTCTCAAAATGTTGTCGGCATTAAATAACCCATTGAGGTTGATATACCGCAAAACAAAATAAAGCAAACCAATCTAAACCAAAGAATACATATTCTATTCATACGAATCTATCCTAAAAATGTTGTCGGCATTAAATAACCCATTGAGGTTGATATGCCGTAAAACAAAATAAACCAAACCAATCTAAACCAAAGAATACATATTCTATTCATACGAATCTATTCTAAAAATGTTGTCGGCATTAAATAACCCATTGAGGTTGATATGCCGTGCAACAAAATAAAGCAAACCAATCTACACCAAAGAATACATATTCTATTCATACGAATCTATCCTAAAAATGTTGTCGGCATTAAATAACCCATTGAGGTTGATATGCCGTGCAACAAAATAAACCAAACCAATCTAAACCAAAGAATACATATTCTATTGATACGAATCTATTCTAAAGATGTTGCCGGCATTAAACAACCCATTGAGGTTGATATGCCTTAAAACAAAATAAACCAAACCTACCTAAACCAAAGAATACATATTCTATTCATATGAATCTATCCTCAAAATGTTGCCGGCATTAAATAACCCATTGAGGTTGATATGCCGTAAAACAAAATAAACCAAACCAATCTAAACCAAAGAATACATATACTTTTCATACGAATCTATCCTAAAAATTTTATCGGCATTAAATAAAACCTTGAGGTTGATATGCCGTACAACAAAATAAACCAAACCAATCTAAACCAAAGAATACATATTCTTTTCATACGAATCTATCCTAAAAATGTTGTCGGCATTAAATAACCCATTGAGGCTGATATGCCGTGCAACAAAATAAACCAAACCAATCTAGACAAAAGAATACATATTCTATTCATACGAATCTATTCTAAAAATGTTGCCGGCATTAAATAACCCATTGAGGTTGATATGCCGTAAAACAAAATAAACCAAACCAATCTAAACCAAAGAATACATATTCTATTCATACGAATCTATCCTAAAAATGTTGTCGGCATTAAATAACCCATTGAGGTTGATATGCCGTAAAACAAAATACACTAAACCAATCTAAACCAAAGAATACATATTCTGTTCATACGAATCTATCCTAAAAATGTTGTCGGCATTAAATAACCCATTGAGGTTGATATGCCGTAAAACAAAATAAACCATACCTATCTAAACCAAAGAATACATATTCTATTCATATGAATCTATGCTAAAAATGTTGCCGGCATTAAATAACCCTTTGAGGTTGATATGCCGTAAAACAAAATAAATCAAACCAATCTAAACCAAAGAATACATATACTTTTCATACGAATCTATCCTAAAAATTTTATCGGCATTAAATAAACCCTTGAGGTTGATATGCCGTACAACAAAATAAACCAAACCAATCTAAACCAAAGAATACATATTCTTTTCATACGAATCTATCCTAAAAATGTTGTCGGCATTAAATAACCCATTGAGGCTGATATGCCGTGCAACAAAATAAACCAAACCAATCTAGACAAAAGAATACATATTCTATTCATACGAATCTATTCTCAAAATGTTGTCGGCATTAAATAACCCATTGAGGTTGATTACCGCAAAACAAAATAAAGCAAACCAATCTAAACCAAAGAATACATATTCTATTCATACGAATCTATCCTAAAAATGTTGTCGGCATTAAATAACCCATTGAGGTTGATATGCCGTAAAACAAAATAAACCAAACCAATCTAAACCAAAGAATACATATTCTATTCATACGAATCTATTCTAAAAATGTTGTCGGCATTAAATAACCCATTGAGGTTGATATGCCGTGCAACAAAATAAAGCAAACCAATCTACACCAAAGAATACATATTCTATTCATACGAATCTATTCTAAAGATGTTGCCGGCATTAAACAACCCATTGAGGTTGATATGCCTTAAAACAAAATAAACCAAACCTACCTAAACCAAAGAATACATATTCTATTCATATGAATCTATCCTCAAAATGTTGCCGGCATTAAATAACCCATTGAGGTTGATATGCCGTAAAACAAAATAAACCGAACCAATCTAAACCAAAGAATACATATTCTATTCATACGAATCTATTCAAAAAATGTTGTCGGCATTAAATAACCCATTGAGGTTGATATGCCGTGCAATAAAATAAAGCAAACCAATCTAAACCAAACAATACATATTCTATTCGTATGAATCTATCCTCAAAATGTTGCCGGCATTAAATAACCCATTGAGGTTGATATGCCGTAAAACAAAAAAAAACAAACACATCTAAACCAAAGAATAAATATTCTATTCATACGAATCTATCCTAGAAATGTTGTCGGCATTAAATAACCCATTGAGGTTGATATGCCGTAAAAAAAACAAACCAATCTAAACCAAATAATACATATTCTATTCATATGAATATATCCTAAAATTTTTTTCAGCATTAAATAACCCATTGAGGTTGATATGCCGTAAAACAAAATAAACCAAACCAATCTAAACCAAAGAATACATATTCTATTCATACGAATCTATCCTAAAAATGTTGTCGGCATTAAATAACCCATTGAGGTTGATATGCCGTAAAACAAAATACACCAAACCAATCTAAACCAAAGAATACATATTCTATTCATACGAATCTATCCTAAAAATGTTGTCGGCATTAAATAACCCATTGAGGTTGATATGCCGTAAAACAAAATAAACCATACCTATCTAAACCAAAGAATACATATTCTATTCATATGAATCTATGCTAAAAATGTTGCCGGCATTAAATAACCCTTTGAGGTTGATATGCCGTAAAACAAAATAAACCAAACCAATCTAAACCAAAGAATACATATACTTTTCATACGAATCTATCCTAAATATTTTATCGGCATTAAATAAACCCTTGAGGTTGATATGCCGTACAACAAAATAAACCAAACCAATCTAAACCAAAGAATACATATTCTTTTCATACGAATCTATCCTAAAAATGTTGTCGGCATTAAATAACCCATTGAGGCTGATATGCCGTGCAACAAAATAAACCAAACCAATCTAGACAAAAGAATACATATTCTATTCATACGAATCTATTCTAAAAATGTTGCCGGCATTAAATAACCCATTGAGGTTGATATGCCGTGCAACAAAATAAACCAAACCACTCTAGACAAAAGAATACATATTCTATTCATACGAATCTATTCTAAAAATGTTGTCGGCATTAAATAACCCATTGAGGTTGATATGCCGTAAAAGAAAATAAACCAAACCAATCTAAACCAAAGAATACATATTCTATTCATACGAATCTATTCTCAAAATGTTGTCGGCATTAAATAACCCATTGAGGTTGATATACCGCAAAACAAAATAAAGCAAACCAATCTAAACCAAAGAATACATATTCTATTCATACGAATCTATCCTAAAAATGTTGTCGGCATTAATGAACCCATTGAGGTTGATATGCCGTAAAACAAAATAAACCGAACCAATCTAAACCAAAGAATACATATTCTATTCATAGGAATCTATTCTAAAAATGTTGTCGGCATTAAATAACCCATTGAGGTTGATATGCCGTGCAACAAAATAAAGCAAACCAATCTAAACCAAAGAATACATATTCTATTCATACGAATCTATCCTAAAAATGTTGTCGGCATTAAATAACCCATTGAGGTTGATATGCCGTGCAACAAAATAAACCAAACCAATCTAAACCAAAGAATACATATTCTATTGATACGAATCTATTCTAAAAATGTTGCCGGCATTAAATAACCCATTGAGGTTGATATGCCTTAAAACAAAATAAACCAAACCTACCTAAACCAAAGAATACATATTCTATTCATATGAATCTATCCTCAAAATGTTGCCGGCATTAAATAACCCATTGAGGTTGATATGCCGTAAAACAAAATAAACCGAACCAATCTAAACCAAAGAATACATATTCTATTCATACGAATCTATTCTAAAAATGTTGTCGGCATTAAATAACCCATTGAGGTTGATATGCCGTGCAACAAAATAAAGCAAACCAATCTAAACCAAACAATACATATTCTATTCGTATGAATCTATCCTCAAAATGTTGCCGGCATTAAATAACCCATTGAGGTTGATATGCCGTAAAACAAAATAAACCGAACCAATCTAAACCAAAGTATACATATTCTATTCATACGAATCTATTCTAAAAATGTTACCGGCATTAAATAACCCTTTGAGGTTGATATGCCGTAAAACAAAATAAACCAAACCAATCTAAACCAAAGAATACATATACTTTTCATACGAATCTATCCTAAAAATTTTATCGGCATTAAATAAACCCTTGAGGTTGATATGCCGTACAACAAAATAAACCAAACCAATCTAAACCAAAGAATACATATTCTTTTCATACGAATCTATCCTAAAAATGTTGTCGGCATTAAATAACCCATTGAGGCTGATATGCCGTGCAACAAAATAAACCAAACCACTCTAGACAAAAGAATACATATTCTATTCATACGTATCTATTCTAAAAATGTTGTCGGCATTAAATAACCCATTGAGGTTGATATGCCGTAAAAGAAAATAAACCAAACCAATCTAAACCAAAGAATACATATTCTATTCATACGAATCTATTCTCAAAATGTTGCCGGCATTAAATAACCCATTGAGGTTGATATGCCGTGCAACAAAATAAACCAAACCAATCTAGACAAAAGAATACATATTCTATTCATACGAATCTATTCTGAAAATGTTGTCGGCATAAAATAACCCATTGAGGTTGATATGCCGTAAAACAAAATAAACCATACCTATCTAAACCAAAGAATACATATTCTATTCGTACGAATCTATTCTAAAAATGTTGTCGGCATTAAATAACCCATTGAGGTTGATATGCCGTAAAACAAAATAATCCATACCTATCTAAACCAAAGAATACATATTCTATTCATATGAATCTATCCTAAAAATGTTGCCGGCATTAAATAACCCATTGAGGTTGATATGCCGTGCAACAAAATAAACCAAACCAATCTAAACCAAGGAATACATATTCTATTCATACGAATCTATTCTAAAAATGTTGCCGGCATTAAATAACCCATTGAGGTTGATATGCCGTAAAACAAAATAAACCAAACACATCTAAACCAAAGAATACATATTCTATTCATATGAATCTATTCTAAAAATGTTGCCGGCATTAAATAACCCATTGAGGTTGATATGCCGTAAAACAAAATAAACCAAACCAATCTAAACCAAAGAATACATATTCTATTCCCACGAATCTATTCTAAAAATGTTGTCGGCATTAAATAACCCATTGAGGTTGATATGCCGTAAAACAAAATAAACCAAACACATCTAAACCAAAGAATAAATATTCTATTCATACGAATCTATCCTAAAAATGTTGTCGGCATTAAATAACCCATTGAGGTTGATATGCCGTAAAAAAACCAAACCAATCTAAACCAAAGAATAGATATTCTATTCATATGAATCTATCCTAAAATTTTTGTCAGCATTAAATAACCCATTGAGGTTGATATGCCGTAAAACAAAATAAACCATACCTATCTAAACCAAAGAATACATATTCTATTCATACGAATCTATTCTAAAAATGTTGTCGGCATTAAATAACCCATTGAGGTTGATATGCCGTAAAACAAAATACACCAAACCAATCTAAACCAAAGAATACATATTCTATTCATACGAATCTATCCTAAAAATGTTGTCGGCATTAAATAACCCATTGCGGTTGATATGCCGTAAAACAAACTAAACCAAACGAAACCAAACCTAATAATAAAATCATCTCTAATGCATTTCTAATAATAAATTTATTTGCAATACATTCTTAATAGTAAAATTCTTTATATTTCATTTCTAATAGTAAAAACAAAACATTTCGAATGCATTCCTATAGTGGAAGTCATTTTTAATGCTTTCTTATTAGTGAAAATATCTTCCCACACTTTCCTAATGATTAAACAATCCATAATGAATTCCTATATTAAAATCATTTCCAATGAATTCCTATATTACGTCATAAATTATGCCTGTCAATGTTTTCGGCCTCAGTTTTCATTTACCTGTCGTGAGAAACTTTCAGAGTGTATCCGTACATGACTGATGTTATTTTCTCTGCAGTGTCTCCAATATCACTTAAGCCCACCTGCGTGTTTACAGTCATTTTTGAGATTAAGACCGACTTGTGGCAAGAATGAAAGAAAAAAGCGAAATAAAAATGCAATTTATCTTTAACCTGATTACACAAACCAGTGTTTAGCGCGCTGGTAGAAAAGCAGCGAAACTTAATTCCACCCGTCTCCACCAAAATAGAATTTTCTTCATTTAGGTGACACGTTGTGTGGTATACCTCCAGCCATGCAGATGCCTGTATTGATATATATATATATTGTCTAAGAACAAACATAAAAAAGAAAAAAATTATATGAAACCAGTAGCTACATCAGCTTCTAGAAAAAAAAATCCATTCACTGCAACGTGCTAGATAAATTTATAAGTCTCCCTCACATCTACTCCGGTGTTGCTTCTATGTGCCAAGAAATTCTTGACAAACATTCCAAGATCAATCACCCAGTTCGGTAGTGACCAGGATATCGACGTTGCTTAACAATACTGATATATATATATATATATATATATATATATATATATATATATATATATATATATATTAGACAATGTTAAAGTCAACGCTCACAGGCGACAGACTGATTCGTGCTAAATGCGATCATCAGTCTTGTTGCCTCTGAGGGTTGATTTCAATGTCCCCTTTTATATTTACATACGCTCTATCCTTGATATTGATCACATTATGTCTTAAATATAGCATACCTTAAACTATATTTCTTTATATATATATATATGACAATTGGAAAAAAATCTTATATTTTGCCGGCGCGTTTCGTCTTCCGACATTTTTTTTTGCGTCGGCAAAATCTAAGATTTTTTCCCAATTGTCATTTTATACCAATCTGTCTTGTCCACAGAATTCATCTGGGAATTTAACTATATATATATATATATATATATATATATATATATATATATATATATATATATATATATATATATATTTATTTATATATATATATATATATATATATATATATATATATATATATATATATATATATATATATATATATGCACATTTCATTGAATATGACAGACAAGATGCTTTGATTTAGTTTTTTATACAATTTCCCCTGTGATCTAGAATTTTTTTTTCTTTTTGGATGATAAATTATATGAAAACTGTTTGAATGTTCTTTTTTTTTTGCAACCACTTTCGGCTATACATTTAGCCATTTTCAAGGATTAAATATTTTAACTGTTAAATAAGAAATAGTTATGTATCTCTGATAAAATATTTTTATTTTTCAAAAGACGGTCAAGATATAGTGTCCATATTCAAAGTTAATATTATTAAGTGTTGGTTTATTTGTTTTTATAAGTAAGATTTCCATTACTTTTAGCCTTTTTTACATGTAGATGATACTATTATATTAGTGTTGTCAACAAATATGTTACGAATAATATCCGGTAGGTCTCCATGAATATTTAAATGAGATCTAATTGAGCTATGGTCAGAAAGGTGTAGAGTGAGTCTGCGTGTCAAACATGTTGTAGTGTGGCCTATATAATTATTTACGAATTTTGATTGATCAGGAATTTAAATTCGTAAATTATATTTGCCCTAGAAATATGGATGAAAGAAGGATTGCTGCCTATATACACAAATATATATTTGTACGGTTCAGAGTCATACAGGTACCATATAAGCCAACTGGATGTTTTCCATAGGAGCTGTCTGCGTGTAATCTGTGGAGTTAAGCTTCAAGATAGGACGTCTAACGTAGACCTGTTTAACAGGTGTAATATTGGAGGAATCGAGACTTTTATCATACAGTCTCAGTTACGGTGAACTGGTCATGTCTTGAGAATGTCTGATGACAGGATACCCAAGATCCTAATGTACAGCCAGTTAGATCAGGGCTACAGGAATGTAGGACGCCCATGGCTAAGATACAAAGACAAGCTGAAAAGCAGCTTGTCAGCAGTCAATATACCACATAACACCCTTGAGCCTTGGAGCGGGTAGAATGGAGATCAACGTGTTTTAGTGGACTCAGCAGTTTTCAATCTGCTTGCCTGAATCATCTTCAAGAAGCTAGAGCAAGAACTAAAAGGTCAGCCAATCTAACAGTGATCTCATCTCACAATCCTCACACTTGCTCCATATGTGGCCTCCCTTGTAAATCACTAAAATCGGGTCTTAAATGCCACTTAAGATTATCGCACAAACTTTCATAACTGAATCAACTAAGCTTTCAGATCCTCATACATCGAAACCGACGGGAGAGTCCATCATTATTATTATTATTATATATATATATATATATATATATATATATATATATATATATATATATATAAAGAAATGTAGTCTTAAGGAGTGCTATATTTATGGAATAAAGTGCTCAATATCAGAGATAGAGCGTGTGTAAATATAAAAGTGAACATAGAAGACAACACTTAGAGGCGACAGTCTGTTTCATGCTATATGCAATCGTCTATATATAAATAGCCGAGAAAAATAACAGCATATGTGGCCTGACGATTGCATATAGCATGAAACAGACTGTCGCCTCTAAGTTTTGACTTCTATGTTCACTTATATATATATATATATATATATATATATATATATATATATATATATATATATATAAAAGGTCAGCCAATTTAACAGTGATCTCATCTCACAATCCTCTCTCTTGCTTCATATGTGGCCTCCTTTGTAAATCACTAGTGGGTCTTAAATCCCACTTAAGATTATCGCACAAAAGTTCATAACTGAATCAACTAACGTGTCAGATCCTCATACGTCGAAACCGACGAGAGAGTCCATTATATATATATATATATATATATATATATATATATATATATATATATATATATTACAATGAAGTATTCATACAAAGTATAAATTAGTTACTTTAATATAATAAATGGCGACTTGACTTCGCTAATAGATAATCCACTAACCACTCGTTTTATGATGCAAACCTTGTTTTTCTATGTTCCATATGATCAACAAATATGCTAGTATTGTCAATAGGTCATCCTATCATCGTCGGGCGTGGATATTATTTTTTCTTTTTAGGTAAAATTAAGTCACAATCGTTACGAAAATAAATGTAATCCAACGACAAAGTATGTTTTTTTGAAGCCTGTTATCATTAACAGTTACAAAATCATGGGCCATGCAATCTCAACGCTAAGCTTAAATTTTGAAAATTTAGGTGAGAGCGTTTTCTGAATTTACTAATATGGCAATTCCAAGAATTTTATTGTTGTAGGTGTTTTATCAGTCAAAATGGGACGGACTAAACGATCCAATAACTAGAGAAATGTCCCGATATTTTACACCCTGTTTTATGATTAAAATTTATTTACAGTCTACCCCAGTGAACGAAATAAAGGGTTCAGTTCGACATTCCAACCACCTGAAGAAGGCCGGAGCGTACAACGATCGAAACGTTGTGACAAATATGGCGACAAAGATGAGGATAATAGTCCGACTAATGTAAATAATGTATATATGATCACATAACTGACTGAAGAATTCAGAATCAAATAGAAAAACTGTGAAATTTCCAAGGATATTGGAATAGTTATAAATCATTTTATATTGTCAAACCTATACCAGTGTTGTATAGCCCTCTCGTGCTGGTAACCTCTTGGTCGACGGCGTTAATTCGATAATAATGTTTCATTCTCCTTCGCTCGGTGATCACTAGTTATTTTGGAGGGAGATGAAAGAACTTCAACACAGTGAATTTTAAACTTAACTGTTGTATTAACGCCGACCTATACATCTATTTATCGAATGGTGTCGCTTCTGGGAGCCGTTTCAGACACGCAAGTAAACACGTCTACATTGTTTAGCAGTTAAGACACAACTTCCAGAAAACCATTTCTCTATCTATCGTTCTCCCACGCGTTCAGTCAATAAAAACGGACTTCCTTGTTTTGTCTTACATCTGACCACAAAGGTCAACATTAGGAGGTTCGAGCAGAGATACCATTCCCCGTAAAAATAACAGTCTGCTAACCTATAATTTAACACCAAAACAAATTAATAAAGGTTTTTTTTATTATATTCTCTCACACTCATTAACCCCTTGCGTTTTGTGGCTTTATTGCCTTGCTCGATTAAAAAAAAAAAAAGATCTCTCCCAGAGCAAAGTGTTCTCATTGACATTAAATTCGTTTCAGGCCATCTGGGATTTCCCAGTGTCAATTACAGACTCAAAAAAAAAAACAAATTTATTCAATGTCATATTTTTACGCAACTATCTGCAGGCGCGTACAGATTTACAGACAGAAAAACCAACGTGTTTTTATATATATTTAATTAATTTTAAGGCCTCCAAGCGAACAGACGCACAGAACTTTTAACTTTATATATTAGATGAACTTTTCGCTTGCTTTTTTCTGCTGGCATATTCAGGTTTTTTGAGGTCGTCTTGGAGATTTCTCTCAGAGATTCGATTATGCCTTTCCTCACATATGATCCTCATTAAAAAAAAAAAGAACTTAATTTCATTCGACCCTGCTTTACAATTAACATTTTCTCCCAAACCCCTGCTTTTTTGTTACCAAATATTTTCCTATCTCCGTTCTTCAGTAGACTGATTTTTTTCCTCCCTTGTATCATTCCAACCGAAAACTATAGTTTTGACTGACTATCGCTCAATTAGTTTTTGTTAGTGTATAAATTTGAGATATTGGCATATCCAAACTTGGATGCTCGAATCTTTTCTTTGTATAGATATGAAGCCATTTCCTATAAGTTTGAGAAGAGTCATTAAAATACTTTTTCAGAGGCTCAAATTTCGTCTTGGTATATATGTTAAATCATTGCCTATAACTTTGAGAATATCATTAACATACCCTACATTTTAGGACGCTCGAAGATCTTTATATATAGATCTAACAATGATTAAGATATATATCTTCTTTATATATATATAGATAGATAGATAGATAGATATATGTGTGTGTGTGTGTGTGCGTGCGTGCGTATGCGTGTATATTTTAAGATATTTTATGGTTATACATTCTTTTTATGGATACAAATATTAAAGTAAATGCTCTGTTTATAATAAACAGTATTAAACAACATATATATATATATATATATATATATATATATATATATATATATATGTAATGAAAAACAAACCACTTTAAGGTACCATTACGATAATTTATTTCACCTAAATCCTTTTTTAAGGATTCAGGATCATCAGGTAAAACTTCCAACAACGAATTCTCAGGATTTCATCCTCTTTGGATTTACCAATTCGGTTTACCAAGTTCCTTATAACTTAATATATATATATATATATATATATATATATATATATATATATATATATATATATATATATATATCATCTTTATATATTTAAGATTTTCTTTATATATAGATCTAACAATGATTAAGAATCGAGGGACTTTCGTTCGGAGGATCCAATCTTTTCTTACTACGGAGATACGGTTTCTTTCCAGTCAAGTTTGATCATCAAAAATTTAAATGCAATGTCTATCGTTATCTTTCGTCTTCTTAGTTCCTGTCATTTTATTGTTCTCTCTCCTTAATAACGCTTTTTTCTTTTTCTTATATTCAATTCCCACGCAGTAACCACAAAGTCTTAGTGGCTTTGTTGCCTTACTTGGGGTGAAATATTAAAAAAAAAATTACGGAAAATCAGAAAATTCAAGTAGGAAAAAACGTGAAATTTATAAATCACTTGATATTGTCAAAATGAAGACTCTGTCCTAAAATAATTTAATAAAGTTTTTTATCATATTCACTCGCACTTATGTCTTAGTGGTTTTATTGCCTTATTGGGGTGAAATGATAAAAAAAAATCTCCCAGGGGAAAAAGATTCTTATTGACATTAAATTGGTTGAATAATTCACTATGCTTTTGCCTATAATGTTTAAAAGAAACATTCAGTTACTTATGTGCCGTGAATGATACACGCTTAAGCTATCATATATCTTTCGAAATATGACTGATGAGGCAGATTTTTTCCCGCAGTAGGTTGCCATTTCTTTCTGCGATACTCCAGTTGCCATGCAAGACTATAGAATCCGGTCTGTCCTGATATTTACCCATAGCTGGTGGGGAGAAGAAGAGGATTAATACTTTTCCCAAGTAAATGAATACAATGGATTCGATTGGAATTCGAACTCGGCTCTCTGATTCCTCAATCCGAACTGCTATCCATTATTCAAACGTACTTCTCCAAGAAGATCCATTACCATTCAAAATTGTTTGAACATTCGAATCAGATATGAAGCCATTGCCTATAACTTTGAGAAGAGTCATAAACATATCGAAAATAGTTCGGAGGCTCAAATCTCTTTCTTTTATTTATATATATATATATATATATATATATATATATATATATATATGAAATCATGTGATCCATTAACGTTGAAAAACAGTCATTAACGTATCCAAAATTGTTCGAACGCTCGAAATTTTTCTTTTTCTAGATATGAAACCGTTGCTTATGAACTTAAGAAAAAATATCGAAAATTGTTCCGAATCGTCGAATCTTTTCTTATAAGTCTGGGATGGATCATTAACATATCCAAAATATCTTTTGCTTTGATATAAAACTATTGTCTCTAAAGTTGAAAAGAGTTATCATTGTCCGGACGCTCCACTCTCTTCTTGATATATATATATATATATATATATATATATATATATATATATATATATATATATATATATATAAAGAGATAGACAAAGTCCGACAATTTATTTATTAAAGACATTTTTATGTATAACGTTCTTTTTATAGATGGTATTTATCAATCCACCCACGAGGACTGAATGTGGCACAAGGCCTTTTTAATGTGAGTATCTCCGAGCCCATAGGCTCAGCCAAAAATCAATAACCATCCAAACCCTCCGAGGGGGGGGGGCAGTTCCGTCAACCTCCCCCAACGAAACTCTACCCTTCGGCGGAGCTTCGTCACAGTTCCTCCGTGCAAGCAGAGAGTTCGACAGCTCACAAAGCACAGATACTACACTTTGATCCTAGACACAGGGGCGAGCGGGTATGATTTTTTTTAGATACAAGTATTTAAGTTAATGCTTCGTTTATAATAAAGAGTATTAAATAACATTAACCGGCCTGAATGTCCGAGAAATTTTCATAGAAAATATTCGTCCTTTGACAGGATTCGAACCTGCATTCTATACGGAAGCGTCATTTAGCCTGACGTGCCTTAACCGACTCGGCCACAAAGGAGCGCTCGGTAGGCAAGGTCGAATTTACTGCTTATAAACTTCAATCATTGTGGACGAGTCGGTAATGGCACGTCAGCGTAAATGACGGTTCCGTATCGGATACAGGTTCGAATCCTGTCAAAGGATGAATATTTTCTATGAAAATTTCTCGGACAATTCAGGCGAGTAAATGTTATTTAATACCGTTTATTATAAACAGAGCATTTACTTAAATACTTGTATCTATAAAAAGAACGTTAAACATAAAAATGTCTTTAATATATATATATATATATATTGCGTATTTTGATAGTAGCCCTTTTTTTATACAAGTTTCATTAAATACGATTGAAAACTGCAATTAAGATTTTATTTAATTTTTCTTGTGTTCGTAAAAGTGTTTTATTTTCTGGACACAAAGTGTGTAAAAACTGTCCAAATGTTCTGCATATTCAAGCGCTTTCGGCTATTCTTTTCGTCATTATCATGGGGAATTTTTATTTTTAACAGAATGTGTGAGCTTTATGTAATAATCTGAAGTTATAGAAATGTTTTATTTTTCTAGCACGTTGCGGCCGTTTCCATGGTTATTGTTATATATTTAAAATCATTGCCTATATGTTTGAGAAGAGCCAATACCATATCCAACATTGTTCGAACGTTCGAAAATCTTATATATATATATATATATATATATATATATATATATATATATATATATATATATATATATTAAGAAAAATATACGGAAAAAACAAACAAAAATCCTTATATGCAATTATGCATTTTTAATGTTAATATAATGTCAACGTCGGACGTTTCGGTCTAATAAACCATCTTCAGGACATATTCATAAAATATAATTAACATTATCAATTCAACAGGACAAAGTTATCAGTTATATGTTTGGATAAGTCTTGTTCTTATGTCCATCGTCTTTGTCAAGTTGAATTGATAATGTTAATTATATTTTATTAATATGTCCTGAAGATGGTTTATTAGACCGAAACGTCCAACGTTGACATTATATTAATATTAAAACAGCATAATTGCATATAAGGATTTTTGTTTGTTTTTTCCGTATATTTTTCTTCATACTGTCGGATCTATATCCATATATTTGCTTATATATATATATATATATATATATGCAGATGAAGAGAAAGAAAAATTGATTAACAATCCACCGATCTTTTAATATTTACCCTTTTAAAATGTTCTCGAAACAACGTAAAACAAAATCTTGTAATAATATATTTATTTTAAAATATTTTATATCGTTATATAAAAATGTCTATGTTTCGGACCTAAAATTGTTCAGTTATAAGACGATTTCAGGTAACTTATAACGAAAATGATTTACTTTTGAAAATATAAAATAATGTGGTAGCTTATTTAAGATTTTAAATGTTTATGGGGATGTCTAGGTTAACCAATCAAAAGATGGGTCATGGCTGAAGCAGAAAGGGGAGAAATAGAAGATAGAAGTTATCGGTCGCTGTGTTATTCAATTCTGTCCAGATGAAATGAGATTTTTAGGACGTTTCGCCATTAACTAACATCCAGTAATGATCATCTATTTAAGATACATTGATGCATTCAGAGAAAGGGTTAAGTTTAAAGAATTAAAAGTTTTAAAATTTTGTTCTCCACGTTCCTCAAAGCATCCTGATCAGAGACCTTACTGTTAAATGTAGTTTATCATCTAACCCAGGAAACCCGTTGAGTTGGTTAGTACTAGATTTAAAAAAAGAAATAGTAATAACATTTGACATAATATCGTAAGTGTGCGTAATATAACAGAAAAGGCAATATTGTTTTATTATAAGCAACGGAATTGTCTAGAACATATCCAACAATCGCCTTTTCATAATCACAAAGGTCATTTGAACAGGAGAAGACGTTTCAAAATAGTTTCCAGTCTAGTATTGATTTTATGGTTCCTTCTAAAGTCTTCTTCATTCTCTTTCACTCCCAGTAACCCCTTGCAACTTAGTGGAATTATCACCTTACTTGGGGTGAATAGACGAGTAGAGGTTTATCCCTTGTTTCCTGTTTAGGATTGGGTTTCTAGTTCCTTCTAAAGTCTTTTTCGTTTTTTTTAACTCCCAGTAGCCCCTTGCATCTTAGTGGCATTATCACCATGCTTAGGGTGAATAGAGGAGTAGAGGTTTATCCATTGTTTCCTTTTTAGGATTGGATTTCTGGTTCCTTCTAAAGTCGTTTTCATACACTTTCACAACAAGTATCCACTTGCATCTTAGTGGCATGATCACCTTCCTTGGGGTGAATAGACGAGTCGACGTTTATCCCTTGTTTCCTGTTTAGGATTGGGTTTCTGGTTCCTTCTAAAGTCTTTTTCATTCTCTTTCACTCCCAGTAGCCCCTTGCATCTTAGTGGCATTATCACCTTGCTTGGGGTGAATAGAGGAGTAGAGGTTTATCCCTTGTTTCCTCTTTAGGATTGGGTTTCTGGTACCTTCTAAAGTCTTTTTCATTCTCTTTCACTCCCAGTAGCCCCTTGCATCTTAGTGGCATTATCACCTTGCTTGGGGTGAATAGACGAGTAGAGGTTTATCCCTTGTTTCCTGTGTAGGATTGGGTTTCTAGTTCCTTCTAAAGTCTTTTTCATTCTCTTTCACTCCGAGTAGCAACTTGTATCTTAGTGGTATAATCACCTTGCTTGGGGTGAATAGAGGAGTAGAGGGTTATCCCTTGTTGCATTTTTGGGATTAGATTTCTCGTTCCTTCTAAAGTCTTTTTCAAACTCTTTCACAACAAGTATCCACTTGCATCTTAGTGGCATGATCACCTTCCTTGGGGTGAATAGATGAGTAGAGGTTTATCCCTTGTTACTGTTTACAACTGGATTTCTGGTTCCTTCTAAAGTTTTTTTCATTCTTTTTCACTCCGAGTAGACTGTTGTATCTTAGTGGCATTGTCGCCTTGCTTGGGGTGAATAGAGGAGTAGAGGTTTATCCCTAGTTTCGTGTTTAGAATTGGATTTCTGGTTCCTTATAAAGTCTTTTTCATTCTCTTTCAATCCCAGTAGTCCCTTGCATCTTAGTGGCATTATCACCTTGCTTGGGGTGAATAGAGGAGTAGAGGTTTATCCCTTGTTTCCTCTTTAGGATTGGGTTCCTTGTTCCTTCTAAGGTCTTTTTCGTTGTCTTTCACTCCCAGTAGTCCCTTGCATCTTAGTGGTATTATCCCCTTGCATGGGGTGAATAGAGGAGTAGAAGTTTATCCCTTGTTTCCTGTTTAGAATTGGGTTTCTTGTTCCTTCTAAAGGCTTTTTCATTGTCTTTCACTCCCAGTAGCCCCTTGCATCTTAGTGGCATTATCACCTTGCTTATGGAGAATAAAGGAGTAGAGGTTTATCCCTTGTTTCCTGTTTAGGATTGGGTTTCTGGTTCATTTTAAAGTTTTTTTCATTCGCATTCACTCCCAGTAACTCCTTGCATCTTAGTGGCATTATCACCTTGCTTGGGGTGAATAGAGGAGTAGAGGTTTATCCCTTGTTTCCTGTTTAGGATTGGGTTTCTGGTTCCTTCTAAAGTCTTTTTCATTCTCTTTCACTCCCAGTAGCCTCTTGCATCTTAGTGGTATTATCCCCTTGCTTGGGGTGAATAGAGGAGTAGACGTTTATCCCATGTTTCCTGTTTAGGATTGGGTTTCTGGTTCCTTTTAAAGTCATTTTCATTCTCCTTCACTCCCAGTAGTCCCTTGCATCTTAGTGGCATTATCACCTTGCTTGGGGTGAATAGAGGACTAGAGGTTTATCTTTTGTTTCCTGTGTAGGATTGGGTTTCTTGTTCCTTTTAAAGTCTTTTTCCTTCGCTTTCACTCCCAGTAGCCCCTTGCATCTTAGTGGCATTATCACCTTGTGTGGGGTGAGTAAAGGAGTTGAGGTTTATCCCTTGTTTCCTGTTTAGGATTGGGTTTCTTGTTCCTTCTAAAGTCTTTTTCATAAGCTTTCACTCCCAGTAGCCCCTTGCATCTTAGTGGTATTATCCCCTTGCTAGGTGTGAATAGAGGAGTAGAGGTTTATCCCTTGTTTCCTGATTAGGATTGGGTTTCTGGTTCCTTCTAAAGTCTTTTTCATTGTCTTTCACTCCCAGTAGCCCCTTGAATCTTAGTGGCATAATCACCTTGCTTGGGGTGAATAGAGGAGTAGAGGTTTATCCCTTGTTTCCTGATTAGGATTGTATATCGGGTTCCTTCTAAAGTCTTTTTCATTCTCTTTCACTCACAATAGTCATTGTGTTTTAGTGGCATTATCCCCTTGCTTGGGGTGAATAGAGGAGTAGAGGTTTATCCCTTGTTTCCTGTTTCGGATTGGGTTTCTTGTTCCTTCTAAAGTCTTTTTCATTCTCTTTCACTCCCAGTAGCCCCTTGCATCTTAGTGGCATTATCACCTTGATTAGGGTGAATAGAGGAGTAGAGGTTTATCCCTTGTTTCCTGTTTAGGATTGGGTTTCTGTTTCCTTCTAAAGTCTTTTTCATTCACTTTCACTCCCAGTAGTCCCTTGCATCTTAGTGGTATAATCACCTTGCTTGGGGTGAATAGAGGAGTAGAGGGTTATCCCTTGTTGCATTTTTGGGATTAGATTTCTCGTTCCTTCTAAAGTCTTTTTCAAACTCTTTCACAACAAGTATCCACTTGCATCTTAGTGGCATGATCACCTTCCTTGGGGTGAATAGATGAGTAGAGGTTTATCCCTTGTTACTGTTTACAATTGGATTTCTGGTTCCTTCTAAAGTTTTTTTCATTCTTTTTCACTCCGAGTAGACTGTTGTATCTTAGTGGCATTGTCGCCTTGCTTGGGGTGAATAGAGGAGTAGAGGTTTATCCCTTGTTTCCTGTTTAGGATTGGGTTTCTGGTTCCTTCTAAAGTCTTTTTCATTCTCTTTCACTTCCAGTCGTCCCTTGCATCTTATTTTGCATTAGCACCTTGCTTGGGGTGAATAGAGGAGTAGAGGTTTATCCCTTGTTTCCTGTTTAGGATTGGGTTTCTGGTTCATTTTAAAGTTTTTTTCATTCGCTTTCACTCCCAGTAACTCCTTGCATCTTAGTGGCATTATCACCTTGCTTGGGGTGAATAGAGGAGTAGAGGTTTATCCCTTGTTTCCTGTTTAGGATTGGGTTTCTGGTTCCTTCTAAAGTCTTTTTCATTCTCTTTCACTCCCAGTAGCCTCTTGCATCTTAGTGGTATTATCCCCTTGCTTGGGGTGAATAGAGGAGTAGACGTTTATCCCATGTTTCCTGTTTAGGATTGGGTTTCTGGTTCCTTTTAAAGTCTTTTTCATTCTCCTTCACTCCCAGTAGTCCCTTGCATCTTAGTGGCATTATCACCTTGCTTGGGGTGAATAGAGGACTAGAGGTTTATCTTTTGTTTCCTGTGTAGGATTGGGTTTCTTGTTCCTTTTAAAGTCTTTTTCCTTCGCTTTCACTCCCAGTAGCCCCTTGCATCTTAGTGGCATTATCCCCTTGCTAGGTGTGAATAGAGGAGTAGAGGTTTATCCCTTGTTTCCTGATTAGGATTGGGTTTCTGGTTCCTTCTAAAGTCTTTTTCATTGTCTTTCACTCCCAGTAGCCCCTTGAATCTTAGTGGCATAATCACCTTGCTTGGGGTGAATAGAGGAGTAGAGGTTTATCCCTTGTTTCCTGATTAGGATTGTATATCGGGTTCCTTCTAAAGTCTTTTTCATTCTCTTTCATTCACAATAGTCATTGTGTTTTAGTGGCATTATTCCCTTGCTTGGGGTGAATAGAGGAGTAGAGGTTTATCCCTTGTTTCCTGTTTCGGATTGGGTTTCTTGTTCCTTCTAAAGTCTTTTTCATTCTCTTTCACTCCCAGTAGCCCCTTGCATCTTAGTGGCATTATCACCTTGATTAGGGTGAATAGAGGAGTAGAGGTTTATCCCTTGTTTCCTGTTTAGGATTGGGTTTCTGTTTCCTTCTAAAGTCTTTTTCATTCGCTTTCACTCCCAGTAGTCCCTTGCATCTTAGTGGCATTATCACCTTGCTTGGGGTGAATAGAGGAGTAGAGGTTTATCCCTTGTTTCCTGTTTAGAATTGGGTTTCTTGTTCCTTCTAAAGTCTTTTTCATTCGCTTTCACTCCCAGTAGCCCCTTGCATCTTAGTGGTATTATCCCCTTGCTAGGTGTGAATAGAGGAGTAGAGGTTTATCCCTTGTTTCCTGATTAGGATTGGGTTTCTGGTTCCTTCTAAAGTCTTTTTCATTGTCTTTCACTCCCAGTAGCCCCTTGAATCTTAGTGGCATAATCACCTTGCTTGGGGTGAATAGAGTAGTAGAGGTTTATCCCTTGTTTCCTGATTAGGATTGTATATCGGGTTCCTTCTAAAGACTTTTTCATTCTCTTTCACTCTCAATAGTCATTGTGTTTTAGTGGCATTATCCCCTTGCTTGGGGTGAATAGAGGAGTAGAGGTTTATCCCTTGTTTCCTGTTTTGGATTGGGTTTCTTGTTCCTTCTAAAGTTTTTTCATTCTCTTTCACTCCCAGTAGCCCCTTGCATCTTAGTGGCATTATCACCTTGATTAGGGTGAATAGAGGAGTAGAGGTTTATCCCTTGTTTCCTGTTTAGGATTGGGTTTCTGTTTCCTTCTAAAGTCTTTTTCATTCGCTTTCACTCCCAGTAGTCCCTTGCATCTTAGTGGCATTATCACCTTGCTTGGGGTGAATAGAGGAGTAGAGGTTTATCCCTTGTTTCCTGTTTAGAATTGGGTTTCTGGTTCCTTCTAAAGTCTTTTTCATTCTCTTTCACTCGAAGAAGTCCCTTGCATCTTAGTGGCATTATCACCTTGTTCAGGTGAATAGAGGAGTAGAGGTTTATCCCTTGTTTCCTGTTAAGGATTGGGTTTCTGGTTCCTTCTAAAGTCTTTTTCATTCTCTTTCACTCCCAGTAGTCCCTTGCATCTTAGTGGCATTATCACCTTGCTTGGGGTGAATAGAGGAGTAGAGGTTTATCCCTTGTTTCCTGTTTAGGATTGGGTTTCTGTTTCCTTCTAAAGTCTTTTTCATTCGCTTTCACTCCCAGTAGTCCCTTGCATCTTAGTGGCATTATCACCTTGCTTGGGGTGAATAGAGGAGTAGAGGTTTATCCCTTGTTTCCTGTTTAGGATTGGGTTTCTGGTTCCTTCTAAAGTCTTTTTCATTCTCTTTCACTCCCAGTAGCCCCTTGCATCTTAGTGACATTATCACCTTGCTTGGGGTGAATAGATGAGTAGAGGTTTATCCCTTGTTTCCTGTTTAGGATTGCGTTTCTGTTTCCTTCTAAAATCTTTTTCATTCGCTTTCACTCCCAGTAGTCCCTTGCATCTTAGTGGCATTATCACCTTGCTTGGGGTGAATAGAGGAGTAGAGGTTTATCCCTTGTTTCCTGTTTAGGATTGGGTTTCTGTTTCCTTCTAAGGTCTTTTTCATTCGCTTTCACTCCCAGTAGTCCCTTGCATCTTAGTGGCATTATCACCTTGCTTGGGGTGAATAGAGGAGTAGAGGTTTATCCCTTGTTTCCTGTTTAGGATTGGGTTTCTGTTTCCTTCTAAAGTCTTTTTCATTGTCTTTCACTCCCAGTAGTCCCTTGCATCTTAGTGGCATTATCACCTTGCTTGGGGTGAATAGAGGAGTAGAGGTTTATCCCTTGTTTCCTGTTTAGGATTGGGTTTCTTGTTCCTTCTAAAGGCTTTTTCATTGTCTTTCACTCCGAGTAGTCCCTTGCATCTTAGTGGCATTATCACCTTGCTTGGGGTGAATAGAGAAGTAGAGGTTTATCCCTTGTTTCCTCTTTTGAATTGGATATCTGGTTCGTTCTAAAGTCTTTTTCATTCTCTTTCACTCTCAATAGCCACTTGTATTTTGGTGGCATTATCACCTTGCTTGGGGTGAATAGAGGAGTAGAGGTTTATCCCTTGTTTCCTTATTAGGATTGGATATCCGGTTCCTTCTAAAGACTGTTTCATTCTCTTTTACTCTCAATAGCCATTGTATTTTAGTGGCAGTATAACCTTGCTTAGGGTGAATAGAGGAGTAGAGGTTTATCCCTTGTTTACTGTTTAGGATTGGGTTTCTTGTTCCTTTTAAAGTCTTTTTCCTTCGTTTTCACTCCCAGTAGCCCCTTGCATCTTAGTGGCATTATCACCTTGTGTGGGGTGAGTAAAGGAGTTGAGGTTTATCCCTTGTTTCCAGTTTAGGATTGGGTTTCTTGTTCCTTCTAAAGTCTTTTTCATTCGCTTTCACTCCCAGTAGCCCCTTGCATCTTAGTGGTATTATCCCCTTGCTAGGTGTGAATAGAGGAGTAGAGGTTTATCCCTTGTTTCCTGTTTAGGATTGGGTTTCTGGTTCCTTCTAAAGTCTTTTTCATTGTCTTTCACACCCAGTAGCCCCTTGCATCTTAGTGGCATTATGACCTTGCTTGGGGTGAATAGAGGAGTAGATGTTTATCCCTTGTTTCCTGTTTAGGATTAGGTTTCTTGTTCCTTCTAAAGTCTTTTTCATTATTTTCACACCCAGTAGCCCCTTGCATCTTAGTGGCATTATGACCTTGCTTGGGGTGAATAGAGGAGTAGATGTTTATCCCTTGTTTCCTGTTTAGGATTGGGTTTCTTGTTCCTTCTAAAGTCTTTTTCATTATTTTCACACCCAGTAGCCCCTTGCATCTTAGTAGCATTATGACCTTGCTTGGGGTGAATAGAGGAGTAGATGTTTATCCCTTGTTTCCTGTTTAGGATTGGGTTTCTGTTTCCTTCTAAAGTCTTTTTCATTCTCTTTCACTCCCAGTAGCCCCTTGCATCTTAGTGGCATTATCACCTTGCTTCGGGAGAATAGAGGAGTAGAGGTTTATCCCTTGTTTCCTGTTTAGGATTGGGTTACTTGTTCCTTCTAAAGTCTTTTTCATTCTCTTTCACTCCCAGTAGTCCCTTGCATCTTAGTGGCATTATCACCTTGCTTGGGGTGAATAGAGTAGAGGTTTATCCCTTGTTTCCTGTTTAGGATTGGCTTTCTTGTTCCTTCTAATGTCTTTTTCATTCTCTTTCACTGCCAGTAGCCCCTTGCATCTTAGTGGCATTATCACCTTGCTTGGGGTGAATAGAGGAGTAGAGGTTTATCCCTTGTTTCCTGTTTAGGATTGGGTTTCTGTTTCCTTCTAAAGTCTTTTTCATTCTCTTTCACTCCCAGTAGCCCCTTGCATCATAGTGGCATTATCACCTTGCTTGGGGTGAATAGAGGAGTAGAGGTTTATCCCTTCTTTCCTGTTTAGGATTAGGTTTCTTGTTCCTTCTAAAGTCTTTTTCAATATTTTCACTCCCAGTAGCCCCTTGCATCTTAGTGGCATTATGACCTTGCTTGGGGTGAATAGAGGAGTAGATGTTTATCCCTTGTTTCCTGTTTAGGATTAGGTTTCTTGTTCCTTCTAAAGTCTTTTTCAATATTTTCACACCCAGTAGTCCCTTGCATCTTAGTGGCATTATCACCTTGCTTGGGGTGAATAGAGGAGTAGATGTTTATCCCTTGTTTCCTATTTAGGATTGGGTTTCTTGTTCCTTCTAAAGTCTTTTTCATTCTATTTCACTCCCAGTAGTCACTTGCATCTTAGTGGCATTATCACCTTGCTTGGGGTGAATAGAGGAGTAGAGGTTTATCCCTTGTTTCCTGTTTAGGATTGGGTTTATTGTTCCTTCTAAAGTCTTTTTCAATATTTTCACTCCCAGTAGTCCATTGCATCTTAGTGGCATTATCATCTTGCTTGGGGTGAATAGAGGAGTAGAGGTTTATCCCATGTTTCCTGTTTAGGATTGGGTTTCTGGTTCCTTATAAAGTCTTTTTCATTCTCTTTCACTCCCAGTAGCCCCTTGCATCTTAGTGGCATTATGACCTTGCTTGGGGTGAATGGAGGAGTAGAGGTTTATCCCTTGTTTCCTGTTTAGGATTGAGTTTCTAGTTCCTTCTAACGTCTTTTTCATTCTCTTTCACTCCCAGTAGTCCCTTGCATCTTAGTGGCATTATCACCTTGCTTGGGGTTAATAGAGGAGTAGAGGTTTATCCCTTGTTTCCTGTTTAGGATTGGGTTTATTGTTCCTTCTAAAGTCTTTTTCAATATTTTCACTCCCAGTAGCCCCTTGCATCTTAGTGGCATTATGACCTTGCTTGGGGTGAATAGAGGAGTAGATATTTATCCCTTGTTTCCTGTTTAGGATTAGGTTTCTTGTTCCTTCTAAAGTCTTTTTCATTCTCTTTCACACCCAGTAGTCCCTTGCATCTTAGTGGCATTATGACCTTGCTTGGGGTGAATAGAGGAGTAGAGGTTTATCCCTTGTTTCCTGTTTAGGATTGGGTTTCTTGTTCCTTCTAATGTCTTTTTCAATATTGTCACTCCCAGTAGCCCCTTGCATCTTAGTGGCATTATGACCTTGCTTGGGGTGAATAGAGGAGTAGATGTTTATCCCTTGTTTCCTGTTTAGGATTAGGTTTCTTGTTCCTTCTAAAGTCTTTTTCAATATTTTCACTCCCAGTAGCCCCTTGCATCTTAGTGGCATTATGACCTTGCTTGGGGTGAATAGAGGAGTAGAGGTTTATCCCTTGTTTCCTGTTTAAGATTGAGTTTCTAGTTCCTTCTAACGTCTTTTTCATTCTCTTTCACTCCCAGTAGCCCCTTGCATCTTAGTGGCATTATGACCTTGCTTGGGGTGAATAGAGGAGTAGAGGTTTATCCCTTGTTTCCTGTTTAGGATTGGGTTTCTTGTTCCTTCTAAAGTCTTTTTCAATATTTTCACTCCCAGTACCCCTTGCATCTTAGTGGCATTATGACCTTGCTTGGGGTGAATAGAGGAGTAGATGTTTATCCCTTGTTTCCTGTTTAGGATTAGGTTTCTTGTTCCTTCTAAAGTCTTTTTCAATATTGTCACTCCCAGTAGCCCCTTGCATCTTAGTGGCATTATGACCTTGCTTGGGGTGAATAGAGGAGTAGAGGTTTATCCCTTGTTTCCTGTTTAAGATTGAGTTTCTAGTTCCTTTTAACGTCTTTTTCATTCTCTTTCACACCCAGTAGCCCCTTGCATCTTAGTGGCATTATGACCTTGCTTGGGGTGAATAGTGGAGTAGATGTTTATCCCTTGTTTCCTGTTTAGGATTAGGTTTCTTGTTCCTTCTAAAGTCTTTTTCAATATTTTCACACCCAGTAGCCCCTTGCATCTTAGTGGCATTATGACCTTGCTTGGGGTGAATAGAGGAGTAGATGTTTATCCCTTGTTTCCTGTTTAGGATTAGGTTTCTTGTTCCTTCTAAAGTCTTTTTCAATATTTTCACTCCCAGTAGTCCATTGCATCTTAGTGGCATTATCATCTTGCTTGGGGTGAATAGAGGAGTAGAGGTTTATCCCATGTTTCCTGTTTAGGATTGGGTTTCTGGTTCCTTATAAAGTCTTTTTCATTCTCTTTCACTCCCAGTAGCCCCTTGCATCTTAGTGGCATTATGACCTTGCTTGGGGTGAATGGAGGAGTAGAGGTTTATCCCTTGTTTCCTGTTTAGGATTGAGTTTCTAGTTCCTTCTAACGTCTTTTTCATTCTCTTTCACTCCCAGTAGTCCCTTGCATCTTAGGGCATTATCACCTTGCTTGGGGTTAATAGAGGAGTAGAGGTTTATCCCTTGTTTCCTGTTTAGGATTGGGTTTATTGTTCCTTCTAAAGTCTTTTTCAATATTTTCACTCCCAGTAGCCCCTTGCATCTTAGTGGCATTATGACCTTGCTTGGGGTGAATAGAGGAGTAGATATTTATCCCTTGTTTCCTGTTTAGGATTAGGTTTCTTGTTCCTTCTAAAGTCTTTTTCAATATTTTCACACCCAGTAGTCCCTTGCATCTTAGTGGCATTATGACCTTGCTTGGGGTGAATAGAGGAGTAGATGTTTATCCCTTGTTTCCTGTTTAGGATTAGGTTTCTTGTTCCTTCTAAAGTCTTTTTCAATATTTTCACTCCCAGTAGCCCCTTGCATCTTAGTGGCATTATGACCTTGCTTGGGGTGAATAGAGGAGTAGATGTTTATCCCTTGTTTCCTGTTTAAGATTGAGTTTCTAGTTCCTTCTAACGTCTTTTTCATTCTCTTTCACTCCCAGTAGCCCCTTGCATCTTAGTGGCATTATGACCTTGCTTGGGGTGAATAGAGGAGTAGAGGTTTATCCCTTGTTTCCTGTTTAGGATTGGGTTTCTTGTTCCTTCTAATGTCTTTTTCAATATTGTCACTCCCAGTAGCCCCTTGCATCTTAGTGGCATTATGACCTTGCTTGGGGTGAATAGAGGAGTAGATGTTTATCCCTTGTTTCCTGTTTAGGATTAGGTTTCTTGTTCCTTCTAAAGTCTTTTTCAATATTTTCACTCCCAGTAGCCCCTTGCATCTTAGTGGCATTATGACCTTGCTTGGGGTGAATAGAGGAGTAGAGGTTTATCCCTTGTTTCCTGTTTAAGATTGAGTTTCTAGTTCCTTCTAACGTCTTTTTCATTCTCTTTCACTCCCAGTAGCCCCTTGCATCTTAGTGGCATTATGACCTTGCTTGGGGTGAATAGAGGAGTAGAGGTTTATCCCTTGTTTCCTGTTTAGGATTGGGTTTCTTGTTCCTTCTAAAGTCTTTTTCAATATTTTCACTCCCAGTACCCCTTGCATCTTAGTGGCATTATGACCTTGCTTGGGGTGAATAGAGGAGTAGATGTTTATCCCTTGTTTCCTGTTTAGGATTGGCTTTCTTGTTCCTTCTAAAGTCTTTTTCAATATTGTCACTCCCAGTAGCCCCTTGCATCTTAGTGGCATTATGACCTTGCTTGGGGTGAATAGAGGAGTAGAGGTTTATCCCTTGTTTCCTGTTTAAGATTGAGTTTCTAGTTCCTTTTAACGTCTTTTTCATTCTCTTTCACACCCAGTAGCCCCTTGCATCTTAGTGGCATTATGACCTTGCTTGGGGTGAATAGTGGAGTAGATGTTTATCCCTTGTTTCCTGTTTAGGATTAGGTTTCTTGTTCCTTCTAAAGTCTTTTTCAATATTTTCACACCCAGTAGCCCCTTGCATCTTAGTGGCATTATGACCTTGCTTGGGGTGAATAGAGGAGTAGATGTTTATCCCTTGTTTCCTGTTTAGGATTAGGTTTCTTGTTCCTTCTAAAGTCTTTTTCATTATTTTCACACCCAGTAGCCCCTTGCATCTTAGTGGCATTATGACCTTGCTTGGGGTGAATAGAGGAGTAGATGTTTATCCCTTGTTTCCTGTTTAGGATTGGGTTTCTTGTTCCTTCTAAAGTCTTTTTCATTATTTTCACACCCAGTAGCCCCTTGCATCTTAGTGGCATTATGACCTTGCTTGGGGTGAATAGAGGAGTAGATGTTTATCGCTTGTTTCCTGTTTAGGATTAGGTTTCTTGTTCCTTCTAAAGTCTTTTTCAATATTTTCACTCCCAGTAGCCCCTTGCATCTTAGTGGCATTGTCACCTTGCTTGGGGTGAATAGAGGAGTAGATGTTTATCCCTTGTTTCCTGTTTAGGATTAGGTTTCTTGTTCCTTCTAAAGTCTTTTTCAATATTTTCACTCCCAGTAGTCCATTGCATCTTAGTGGCATTATCACCTTGCTTGGGGTGAATAGAGGAGTAGAGGTTTATCCCTTGTTTCCTGTTTAGGATTGGGTTTCTGGTTCCTTATAAAGTCTTTTACATTCGCATTCACTCCCAGTAGCCCCTTGCATCTTAGTGGCATTATCACCTTGCTTGGGGTGAATAGAGGAGTAGAGGTTTATCCCTTGTTTCCTGTTTAGGATTGGGTTTCTGGTTCCTTATAAAGTCTTTTTCATTCTCTTTCCCTCCCAGTAGTCCCTTTCATCTTAGTGGCATTATCAACTTGCTTGGGGTGAATAGAGGAGTAGAGGTTTATCCCTTGTTTCCTGTTTAGGATTGGGTTTCTGGTTCCTTATAAAGTCTTTTTCATTCTCTTTCACTCCCAGTAGCCCCTTGCATCTTAGTGGCATTATCACCTTGCTTGGGGTGAATAGAGGAGTAGAGGTTTATCCCTTGTTTCCTGTTTAGGATTGGGTTTCTTGTTCCTTCTAAAGTCTTTTTCATTCTCTTTCACTCCCAGTAGTCCCTTTCATCTTAGTGGCATTATCACCTTGCTTGGGGTGAATAGAGGAGTAGAGGTTTATCCCTTGTTTCCTGTTTAGGATTGGGTTTCTTGTTCCTTCTAAAATCTTTTTCGTTCGCTTTCATTCCCAGTAGCCCCTTGTATCTTAGTGGCATTATCACCTTTCTTGGGGTGAATAGAGGAGTAGAGGTTTATCCCTTGTTTCCTGTTTAGGATTGGCTTTCTGGTTCCTTCTAAAGTCTTTTTCATTCTCTTTCACTCCCAGTAGCCCCTTGCATCTTAGTGGCATTATCACCTTGATGGGGTGAATAGAGGAGTAGAGGTTTATCCCTTGTTTCCTGTTTAGGATTGGGTTTCTGTTTCCTTCTAAAGTCTTTTTCATTCTCTTTCACTCCCAGTAGCCCCTTGCATCTTAGTGGCATTATCACCTTGATGGGGTGAATAGAGGAGTAGAGATTTATCCCTTGTTTCCTGTTTAGGATTGGGTTTCTTGTTCCTTCTAATGTCTTTTTCATTCTCTTTCACTCCCAGTAGCCCCTTGCATCATAGTTGCATTATCACCTTGCTTGGGGTGAATAGAGGAGTAGATGTTTATCCCTTGTTTCCTGTTTAGGATTAGGTTTCTTGTTCCTTCTAAAGTCTTTTTCAATATTTTCACTCCCAGTAGCCCCTTGCATCTTAGTGGCATTGTCACCTTGCTTGGGGTGAATAGAGGAGTAGATGTTTATCCCTTGTTTCCTGTTTAGGATTAGGTTTCTTGTTCCTTCTAAAGTCTTTTTCAATATTTTCACTCCCAGTAGTCCATTGCATCTTAGTGGCATTATCACCTTGCTTGGGGTGAATAGAGGAGTAGAGGTTTATCCCTTGTTTCCTGTTTAGGATTGGGTTTCTGGTTCCTTATAAAGTCTTTTACATTCGCTTTCACTCCCAGTAGCCCCTTGCATCTTAGTGGCATTATCACCTTGCTTGGGGTGAATAGAGGAGTAGAGGTTTATCCCTTGTTTCCTGTTTAGGATTGGGTTTCTGGTTCCTTATAAAGTCTTTTTCATTCTCTTTCACTCCCAGTAGTCCCTTTCATCTTAGTGGCATTATCAACTTGCTTGGGGTGAATAGAGGAGTAGAGGTTTATCCCTTGTTTCCTGTTTAGGATTGGGTTTCTGGTTCCTTATAAAGTCTTTTTCATTCTCTTTCACTCCCAGTAGCCCCTTGCATCTTAGTGGCATTATCACCTTGCTTGGGGTGAATAGAGGAGTAGAGGTTTATCCCTTGTTTCCTGTTTAGGATTGGGTTTCTTGTTCCTTGTAAAGTCTTTTTCATTCTCTTTCACTCCCAGTAGCCCCTTGCATCTTAGTGGCATTATCACCTTGCATGGGGTGAATAGAGGAGTAGAGGTTTATCCCTTGTTTCCTGTTTAGGATTGGGTTTCTTGTTCCTTCTAAAGTCTTTTTCATTCTCTTTCACTCCCAGTAGTCCCTTTCATCTTAGTGGCATTATCACCTTGCTTGGGGTGAATAGAGGAGTAGAGGTTTATCCCTTGTTTCCTGTTTAGGATTGGGTTTCTTGTTCCTTCTAAAATCTTTTTCGTTCGCTTTCATTCCCAGTAGCCCCTTGTATCTTAGTGGCATTATCACCTTTCTTGGGGTGAATAGAGGAGTAGAGGTTTATCCCTTGTTTCCTGTTTAGGATTGGCTTTCTGGTTCCTTCTAAAGTCTTTTTCATTCTCTTTCACTCCCAGTAGCCCCTTGCATCTTAGTGGCATTATCACCTTGATGGGGTGAATAGAGGAGTAGAGGTTTATCCCTTGTTTCCTGTTTAGGATTGGGTTTCTGTTTCCTTCTAAAGTCTTTTTCATTCTCTTTCACTCCCAGTAGCCCCTTGCATCTTAGTGGCATTATCACCTTGATGGGGTGAATAGAGGAGTAGAGATTTATCCCTTGTTTCCTGTTTAGGATTGGGTTTCTTGTTCCTTCTAATGTCTTTTTCATTCTCTTTCACTCCCAGTAGCCCCTTGCATCATAGTTGCATTATCACCTTGCTTGGGGTGAATAGAGGAGTAGAGGTTTATCCCTTGTTTCCTGTTTAGGATTGGGTTTCTGTTTCCTTCTAAAGTCTTTTTCATTCTCTTTCACTCCCAGTAGTCCCTTGCATCTTAGTGGCATTATCACCTTAATGGGGTGAATAGAGGAGTAGAGGTTTATCCCTTGTTTCCTGTTTAGGATTGGCTTTCTTCTTCCTTCTAATGTCTTTTTCATTCTCTTTCACTCCCAGTAGCCCCTTGCATCTTAGTGGCATTATCGCCTTGATTAGGGTCAATAGAGGAGTAGAGGTTTATCCCTTGTTTCCTGTTTAGGATTGGGTTTCTGTTTCCTTGTAAAGTGTTTTTCATTCTCTTTCACTCCCAGTAGCCCCTTGCATCATAGTGGCATTATCACCTTGCTTGGGGTGAATAGAGGAGTAGAGGTTTATCCCTTCTTTCCTGTTTAGGATTAGGTTTCTTGTTCCTTCTGAAGTCTTTTTCAATATTTTCACTCCCAGTAGCCCCTTGCATCTTAGTGGCATTATGACCTTGCTTGGGGTGAATAGAGGAGTAGATGTTTATCCCTTGTTTCCTGTTTAGGATTAGGTTTCTTGTTCCTTCTAAAATCTTTTTCAATATTTTCACACCCAGTAGTCCCTTGCATCTTAGTGCCATTATCACCTTGCTTGGGGTGAATAGAGGAGTAGATGTTTATCCCTTGTTTCCTGTTTAGGATTGGGTTTCTGTTTCCTTCTAAAGTCTTTTTCATTCTCTTTCACTCCCAGTAGTCCCTTGCATCTTAGTGGCATTATCACCTTGCTTGGGGTAAATAGAGGAGTAGAGGTTTATCCCTTGTTTCCTGTTTAGGATTGGGTTTCTTGTTCCTTCTAATGTCTTTTTCATTCTCTTTCACTCCCAGTAGACCCTTGCATCTTAGTGGCATTATCACCTTGATGGGGTGAATAGAGGAGTAGAGATTTATCCCTTGTTTCCTGTTTAGGATTGGGTTTCTTGTTCCTTCTAATGTCTTTTTCATTCTCTTTCACTCCCAGTAGCCCCTTGCATCATAGTTGCATTATCACCTTGCTTGGGGTGAATAGAGGAGTAGAGGTTTATCCCTTGTTTCCTGTTTAGGATTGGGTTTCTGTTTCCTTCTAAAGTCTTTTTCATTCTCTTTCACTCCCAGTAGTCCCTTGCATCTTAGTGGCATTATCACCTTGCTTGGGGTGAATAGAGGAGTAGAGGTTTATCCCTTGTTTCCTGTTTAGGATTGGGTTTCTGTTTCCTTCTAAAGTCTTTTTCATTCTCTTTCACTCCCAGTAGTCCCTTGCATCTTAGTAGCATTATCACCTTGATGGGGTGAATAGAGGAGTAGAGGTTTATCCCTTGTTTCCTGTTTAGGATTGGCTTTCTTCTTCCTTCTAATGTCTTTTTCATTCTCTTTCACTCCCAGTAGCCCCTTGCATCTTAGTGGCATTATCGCCTTGATTAGGGTCAATAGAGGAGTAGAGGTTTATCCCTTGTTTCCTGTTTAGGATTGGGTTTCTGTTTCCTTCTAAAGTCTTTTTCATTCTCTTTCACTCCCAGTAGTCCCTTGCATCTTAGTGGCATTATCACCTTGATGGGGTGAATAGAGGAGTAGAGGTTTATCCCTTGTTTCCTGTTTAGGATTGGCTTTCTTGTTCCTTCTAATGTCTTTTTCATTCTCTTTCACTCCCAGTAGCCCCTTGCATCTTAGTGGCATTATCACTTTGCTTGGGGTGAATAGAGGAGTAGAGGTTTATCCCTTGTTTCCTGTTTAGGATTGGGTTTCTGTTTCCTTCTAAAGTCTTTTTCATTCTCTTTCACTCCCAGTAGCCCCTTGCATCATAGTGGCATTATCACCTTGCTTGGGGTGAATAGAGGAGTAGAGGTTTATCCCTTCTTTCCTGTTTAGGATTAGGTTTCTTGTTCCTTCTGAAGTCTTTTTCAATATTTTCACTCCCAGTAGCCCCTTGCATCTTAGTGGCATTATGACCTTGCTTGGGGTGAATAGAGGAGTAGATGTTTATCCCTTGTTTCCTGTTTAGGATTAGGTTTCTTGTTCCTTCTAAAGTCTTTTTCAATATTTTCACACCCAGTAGTCCCTTGCATCTTAGTGGCATTATCACCTTGCTTGGGGTGAATAGAGGAGTAGATGTTTATCCCTTGTTTCCTGTTTAGGATTGGGTTTCTGTTTCCTTCTAAAGTCTTTTTCATTCTCTTTCACTCCCAGTAGTCCCTTGCATCTTAGTGGCATTATCACCTTGCTTGGGGTAAATAGAGGAGTAGAGGTTTATCCCTTGTTTCCTGTTTAGGATTGGGTTTCTTGTTCCTTCTAATGTCTTTTTCATTCTCTTTCACTCCCAGTAGCCCCTTGCATCTTAGTGGCATTATCACCTTGATGGGGTGAATAGAGGAGTAGAGGTTTATCCCTTGTTTCCTGTTTAGGATTGGCTTTCTTGTTCCTTCTAATGTCTTTTTCATTCTCTTTCACTCCCAGTAGCCCCTAGCATCTTAGTGGCATTATCACCTTGCTTGGGGTGAATAGAGGAGTAGAGGTTTATCCCTTGTTTCCTGTTTAGGATTGGGTTTCTGTTTCCTTCTAAAATCTTTTTCATTCTCTTTCACTCCCAGTAGCCCCTTGCATCATAGTGGCATTATCACCTTGCTTGGGGTGAATAGAGGAGTAGAGGTTTATCCCTTGTTTCCTGTTTAGGATTGGGTTTATTGTTCCTTCTAAAGTCTTTTTCAATATTTTCACTCCCAGTAGTCCATTGCATCTTAGTGGCATTATCATCTTGCTTGGGGTGAATAGAGGAGTAGAGGTTTATCCCTTGTTTCCTGTTTAGGATTGGGTTTCTGGTTCCTTATAAAGTCTTTTTCATTCGCTTTCACTCCCAGTAGCCCCTTGCATCTTAGTGGCATTATGACCTTGCTTGGGGTGAATGGAGGAGTAGAGGTTTATCCCTTGTTTCCTGTTTAGGATTGAGTTTCTAGTTCCTTCTAACGTCTTTTTCATTCTCTTTCACTCCCAGTAGTCCCTTGCATCTTAGTGGCATTATCACCTTGCTTGGGGTTAATAGAGGAGTAGAGGTTTATCCCTTGTTTCCTGTTTAGGATTGGGTTTATTGTTCCTTCTAAAGTCTTTTTCAATATTTTCACTCCCAGTAGTCCCTTGCATCTTAGTGGCATTATGACCTTGCTTGGGGTGAATGGAGGAGTAGAGGTTTATCCCTTGTTTCCTGTTTAGGATTGAGTTTCTAGTTCCTTCTAACGTCTTTTTCATTCTCTTTCACTCCCAGTAGTCCCTTGCATCTTAGTGGCATTATCACCTTTCTTGGGGTGAATAGAGGAGTAGATGTTTATCCCTTGTTTCCTGTTTAGGATTAGGTTTCTTGTTCCTTCTAAAGTCTTTTTCAATATTTTCACTCCCAGTAGCCCCTTGCATCTTAGTGGCATTATCACCTTGCTTGGGGTGAATAGAGGAGTAGATGTTTATCCCTTGTTTCCTGTTTAAGATTGAGTTTCTAGTTCCTTCTAACGTCTTTTTCATTCTCTTTCACTCCCAGTAGCCCCTTGCATCTTAGTGGCATTATGACCTTGCTTGGGGTGAATAGAGGAGTAGAGGTTTATCCCTTGTTTCCTGTTTAGGATTGGGTTTCTTGTTCCTTCTAATGTCTTTTTCAATATTTTCACTCCCAGTAGCCCTTGCATCTTAGTGGCATTATGACCTTGCTTGGGGTGAATAGAGGAGTAGTTGTTTATCCCTTGTTTCCTGTTTAGGATTAGGTTTCTTGTTCCTTCTAAAGTCTTTTTCAATATTTTCACTCCCAGTAGCCCCTTGCATCTTAGTGGCATTATGACCTTGCTTGGGGTGAATAGAGGAGTAGAGGTTTATCCCTTGTTTCCTGTTTAAGATTGAGTTTCTAGTTCCTTCTAACTTCTTTTTCAATATTTTCACTCCCAGTAGCCCCTTGCATCTTAGTGGCATTATGACCTTGCTTGGGGTGAATAGAGGAGTAGATGTTTATCCCTTGTTTCCTGTTTAGGATTAGGTTTCTTGTTCCTTCTAAAGTCTTTTTCAATATTTTCACACCCAGTAGTCCCTTGCATCTTAGTGGCATTATCACCTTGCTTGGGGTAAATAGAGGAGTAGAGGTTTATCCCTTGTTTCCTGTTTAGGATTGGGTTTCTTGTTCCTTCTAATGTCTTTTTCATTCTCTTTCACTCCCAGTAGCCCCTTGCATCTTAGTGGCATTATCACCTTGATGGGGTGAATAGAGGAGTAGAGATTTATCCCTTGTTTCCTGTTTAGGATTGGGTTTCTTGTTCTTTCTAATGTCTTTTTCATTCTCTTTCACTCCCAGTAGCCCCTTGCATCATAGTTGCATTATCACCTTGCTTGGGGTGAATAGAGGAGTAGAGGTTTATCCCTTGTTTCCTGTTTAGGATTGGGTTTCTGTTTCCTTCTAAAGTCTTTTTCATTCTCTTTCACTCCCAGTAGTCCCTTGCATCTTAGTGGCATTATCACCTTGCTTGGGGTGAATAGAGGAGTAGAGGTTTATCCCTTGTTTCCTGTTTAGGATTGGGTTTCTGTTTCCTTCTAAAGTCTTTTTCATTCTCTTTCACTCCCAGTAGTCCCTTGCATCTTAGTGGCATTATCACCTTGATGGGGTGAATAGAGGAGTAGAGGTTTATCCCTTGTTTCCTGTTTAGGATTGGCTTTCTTCTTCCTTCTAATGTCTTTTTCATTCTCTTTCACTCCCAGTAGCCCCTTGCATCTTAGTGGCATTATCGCCTTGATTAGGGTCAATAGAGGAGTAGAGGTTTATCCCTTGTTTCCTGTTTAGGATTGGGTTTCTGTTTCCTTCTAAAGTCTTTTTCATTCTCTTTCACTCCCAGTAGTCCCTTGCATCTTAGTGGCATTATCACCTTGATGGGGTGAATAGAGGAGTAGAGGTTTATCCCTTGTTTCCTGTTTAGGATTGGCTTTCTTGTTCCTTCTAATGTCTTTTTCATTCTCTTTCACTCCCAGTAGCCCCTTGCATCTTAGTGGCATTATCACTTTGCTTGGGGTGAATAGAGGAGTAGAGGTTTATCCCTTGTTTCCTGTTTAGGATTGGGTTTCTGTTTCCTTCTAAAGTCTTTTTCATTCTCTTTCACTCCCAGTAGCCCCTTGCATCATAGTGGCATTATCACCTTGCTTGGGGTGAATAGAGGAGTAGAGGTTTATCCCTTCTTTCCTGTTTAGGATTAGGTTTCTTGTTCCTTCTGTAGTCTTTTTCAATATTTTCACTCCCAGTAGCCCCTTGCATCTTAGTGGCATTATGACCTTGCTTGGGGTGAATAGAGGAGTAGATGTTTATCCCTTGTTTCCTGTTTAGGATTAGGTTTCTTGTTCCTTCTAAAGTCTTTTTCAATATTTTCACACCCAGTAGTCCCTTGCATCTTAGTGGCATTATCACCTTGCTTGGGGTGAATAGAGGAGTAGATGTTTATCCCTTGTTTCCTGTTTAGGATTGGGTTTCTGTTTCCTTCTAAAGTCTTTTTCATTCTCTTTCACTCCCAGTAGTCCCTTGCATCTTAGTGGCATTATCACCTTGCTTGGGGTAAATAGAGGAGTAGAGGTTTATCCCTTGTTTCCTGTTTAGGATTGGGTTTCTTGTTCCTTCTAATGTCTTTTTCATTCTCTTTCACTCCCAGTAGCCCCTTGCATCTTAGTGGCATTATCACCTTGATGGGGTGAATAGAGGAGTAGAGGTTTATCCCTTGTTTCCTGTTTAGGATTGGCTTTCTTGTTCCTTCTAATGTCTTTTTCATTCTCTTTCACTCCCAGTAGCCCCTTGCATCTTAGTGGCATTATCACCTTGCTTGGGGTGAATAGAGGAGTAGAGGTTTATCCCTTGTTTCCTGTTTAGGATTGGGTTTCTGTTTCCTTCTAAAGTCTTTTTCATTCTCTTTCACTCCCAGTAGCCCCTTGCATCATAGTGGCATTATCACCTTGCTTGGGGTGAATAGAGGAGTAGAGGTTTATCCCTTCTTTCCTGTTTAGGATTAGGTTTCTTGTTCCTTCTAAAGTCTTTTTCAATATTTTCACTCCCAGTAGCCCCTTGCATCTTAGTGGCATTATGACCTTGCTTGGGGTGAATAGAGGAGTAGATTTTTATCCCTTGTTTCCTGTTTAGGATTAGGTTTCTTGTTCCTTCTAAAGTCTTTTTCAATATTTTCACACCCAGTAGTCCCTTGCATCTTAGTGGCATTATCACCTTGCTTGGGGTGAATAGAGGAGTAGATGTTTATCCCTTGTTTCCTATTTAGGATTGGGTTTCTTGTTCCTTCTAAAGTCTTTTTCATTCTCTTTCACTCCCAGTAGTCCCTTGCATCTTAGTGGCATTATCACCTTGCTTGGGGTGAATAGAGGAGTAGAGGTTTATCCCTTGTTTCCTGTTTAGAATTGGGTTTATTGTTCCTTCTAAAGTCTTTTTCAATATTTTCACACCCAGTAGTCCCTTGCATCTTAGTGGCATTATCACCTTGCTTGGGGTGAATAGAGGAGTAGAGGTTTATCCCTTGTTTCCTGTTTAGGATTGGCTTTCTTCTTCCTTCTAATGTCTTTTTCACTCTCTTTCACTCCCAGTAGCCCCTTGCATCTTAGTGGCATTATCGCCTTGATTAGGGTCAATAGAGGAGTAGAGGTTTATCCCTTGTTTCCTGTTTAGGATTGGGTTTCTGTTTCCTTCTAAAGTCTTTTTCATTCTCTTTCACTCCCAGTAGTCCCTTGCATCTTAGTGGCATTATCACCTTGATGGGGTGAATAGAGGAGTAGAGGTTTATCCCTTGTTTCCTGTTTAGGATTGGCTTTCTTGTTCCTTCTAATGTCTTTTTCATTCTCTTTCACTCCCAGTAGCCCCTTGCATCTTAGTGGCATTATCACTTTGCTTGGGGTGAATAGAGGAGTAGAGGTTTATCCCTTGTTTCCTGTTTAGGATTGGGTTTCTGTTTCCTTCTAAAGTCTTTTTCATTCTCTTTCACTCCCAGTAGCCCCTTGCATCATAGTGGCATTATCACCTTGCTTGGGGTGAATAGAGGAGTAGAGGTTTATCCCTTCTTTCCTGTTTAGGATTAGGTTTCTTGTTCCTTCTAAAGTCTTTTTCAATATTTTCACACCCAGTAGTCCCTTGCATCTTAGTGGCATTATCACCTTGCTTGGGGTGAATAGAGGAGTAGATGTTTATCCCTTGTTTCCTGTTTAGGATTGGGTTTCTGTTTCCTTCTAAAGTCTTTTTCATTCTCTTTCACTCCCAGTAGTCCCTTGCATCTTAGTGGCATTATCACCTTGCTTGGGGTAAATAGAGGAGTAGAGGTTTATCCCTTGTTTCCTGTTTAGGATTGGGTTTCTTGTTCCTTCTAATGTCTTTTTCATTCTCTTTCACTCCCAGTAGCCCCTTGCATCTTAGTGGCATTATCACCTTGATGGGGTGAATAGAGGAGTAGAGGTTTATCCCTTGTTTCCTGTTTAGGATTGGCTTTCTTGTTCCTTCTAATGTCTTTTTCATTCTCTTTCACTCCCAGTAGCCCCTTGCATCTTAGTGGCATTATCACCTTGCTTGGGGTGAATAGAGGAGTAGAGGTTTATCCCTTGTTTCCTGTTTAGGATTGGGTTTCTGTTTCCTTCTAAAGTCTTTTTCATTCTCTTTCACTCCCAGTAGCCCCTTGCATCATAGTGGCATTATCACCTTGCTTGGGGTGAATAGAGGAGTAGAGGTTTATCCCTTCTTTCCTGTTTAGGATTAGGTTTCTTGTTCCTTCTAAAGTCTTTTTCAATATTTTCACTCCCAGTAGCCCCTTGCATCTTAGTGGCATTATGACCTTGCTTGGGGTGAATAGAGGAGTAGATTTTTATCCCTTGTTTCCTGTTTAGGATTAGGTTTCTTGTTCCTTCTAAAGTCTTTTTCAATATTTTCACACCCAGTAGTCCCTTGCATCTTAGTGGCATTATCACCTTGCTTGGGGTGAATAGAGGAGTAGATGTTTATCCCTTGTTTCCTATTTAGGATTGGGTTTCTTGTTCCTTCTAAAGTCTTTTTCATTCTCTTTCACTCCCAGTAGTCCCTTGCATCTTAGTGGCATTATCACCTTGCTTGGGGTGAATAGAGGAGTAGAGGTTTATCCCTTGTTTCCTGTTTAGGATTGGGTTTATTGTTCCTTCTAAAGTCTTTTTCAATATTTTCACTCCCAGTAGTCCATTGCATCTTAGTGGCATTATCACCTTGCTTGGGGTGAATAGAGGAGTAGAGGTTTATCCCTTGTTTCCTGTTTAGGATTGGCTTTCTTCTTCCTTCTAAAGTCTTTTTCATTCGCTTTCACTCCCAGTAGCCCCTTGCATCTTAGTGGCATTATCACCTTGCTTGGGGTCAATAGAGGAGTAGAGGTTTATCACTTGTTTCCTGTTTAGGATTGGGTTTATTGTTCCTTCTAAAGTCTTTTTCAATATTTTCACTCCCAGTAGCCCCTTGCATCTTAGTGGCATTATGACCTTGCTTGGGGTGAATGGAGGAGTAGAGGTTTATCCCTTGTTTCCTGTTTAGGATTGGCTTTCTTGTTCCTTCTAATGTCTTTTTCATTCTCTTTCACTCCCAGTAGCCCCTTGCATCTTAGTGGCATTATCACTTTGCTTGGGGTGAATAGAGGAGTAGAGGTTTATCCCTTGTTTCCTGTTTAGGATTGGGTTTCTGTTTCCTTCTAAAGTCTTTTTCAATATTTTCACTCCCAGTAGCCCCTTGCATCTTAGTGGCATTATGACCTTGCTTGGGGTGAATAGAGGAGTAGATGTTTATCCCTTGTTTCCTGTTTAGGATTAGGTTTCTTGTTCCTTCTGTAGTCTTTTTCAATATTTTCACTCCCAGTAGCCCCTTGCATCTTAGTGGCATTATCACCTTGCTTGGGGTGAATAGAGGAGTAGATGTTTATCCCTTGTTTCCTGTTTAGGATTAGGTTTCTTGTTCCTTCTAAAGTCTTTTTCAATATTTTCACACCCAGTAGCCCCTTGCATCTTAGTGGCATTATCACCTTGCTTGGGGTGAATAGAGGAGTAGATGTTTATCCCTTGTTTCCTGTTTAGGATTGGGTTTCTGTTTCCTTCTAAAGTCTTTTTCATTCTCTTTCACTCCCAGTAGTCCCTTGCATCTTAGTGGCATTATCACCTTGCTTGGGGTAAATAGAGGAGTAGAGGTTTATCCCTTGTTTCCTGTTTAGGATTGGGTTTCTTGTTCCTTCTAATGTCTTTTTCATTCTCTTTCACTCCCAGTAGCCCCTTGCATCTTAGTGGCATTATCACCTTGATGGGGTGAATAGAGGAGTAGAGGTTTATCCCTTGTTTCCTGTTTAGGATTGGCTTTCTTGTTCCTTCTAATGTCTTTTTCATTCTCTTTCACTCCCAGTAGCCCCTTGCATCTTAGTGGCATTATCACCTTGCTTGGGGTGAATAGAGGAGTAGAGGTTTATCCCTTGTTTCCTGTTTAGGATTGGGTTTCTGTTTCCTTCTAAAGTCTTTTTCATTCTCTTTCACTCCCAGTAGCCCCTTGCATCATAGTGGCATTATCACCTTGCTTGGGGTGAATAGAGGAGTAGAGGTTTATCCCTTCTTTCCTGTTTAGGATTAGGTTTCTTGTTCCTTCTAAAGTCTTTTTCAATATTTTCACTCCCAGTAGCCCCTTGCATCTTAGTGGCATTATGACCTTGCTTGGGGTGAATAGAGGAGTAGATTTTTATCCCTTGTTTCCTGTTTAGGATTAGGTTTCTTGTTCCTTCTAAAGTCTTTTTCAATATTTTCACACCCAGTAGTCCCTTGCATCTTAGTGGCATTATCACCTTGCTTGGGGTGAATAGAGGAGTAGATGTTTATCCCTTGTTTCCTATTTAGGATTGGGTTTCTTGTTCCTTCTAAAGTCTTTTTCATTCTCTTTCACTCCCAGTAGTCCCTTGCATCTTAGTGGCATTATCACCTTGCTTGGGGTGAATAGAGGAGTAGAGGTTTATCCCTTGTTTCCTGTTTAGGATTGGGTTTATTGTTCCTTCTAAAGTCTTTTTCAATATTTTCACTCCCAGTAGTCCATTGCATCTTAGTGGCATTATCACCTTGCTTGGGGTGAATAGAGGAGTAGAGGTTTATCCCTTGTTTCCTGTTTAGGATTGGCTTTCTTCTTCCTTCTAAAGTCTTTTTCATTCGCTTTCACTCCCAGTAGCCCCTTGCATCTTAGTGGCATTATCACCTTGCTTGGGGTCAATAGAGGAGTAGAGGTTTATCACTTGTTTCCTGTTTAGGATTGGGTTTATTGTTCCTTCTAAAGTCTTTTTCAATATTTTCACTCCCAGTAGCCCCTTGCATCTTAGTGGCATTATGACCTTGCTTGGGGTGAATGGAGGAGTAGAGGTTTATCCCTTGTTTCCTGTTTAGGATTGGCTTTCTTGTTCCTTCTAATGTCTTTTTCATTCTCTTTCACTCCCAGTAGCCCCTTGCATCTTAGTGGCATTATCACTTTGCTTGGGGTGAATAGAGGAGTAGAGGTTTATCCCTTGTTTCCTGTTTAGGATTGGGTTTCTGTTTCCTTCTAAAGTCTTTTTCAATATTTTCACTCCCAGTAGCCCCTTGCATCTTAGTGGCATTATGACCTTGCTTGGGGTGAATAGAGGAGTAGATGTTTATCCCTTGTTTCCTGTTTAGGATTAGGTTTCTTGTTCCTTCTGTAGTCTTTTTCAATATTTTCACTCCCAGTAGCCCCTTGCATCTTAGTGGCATTATCACCTTGCTTGGGGTGAATAGAGGAGTAGATGTTTATCCCTTGTTTCCTGTTTAGGATTAGGTTTCTTGTTCCTTCTAAAGTCTTTTTCAATATTTTCACACCCAGTAGCCCCTTGCATCTTAGTGGCATTATCACCTTGCTTGGGGTGAATAGAGGAGTAGATGTTTATCCCTTGTTTCCTGTTTAGGATTGGGTTTCTGTTTCCTTCTAAAGTCTTTTTCATTCTCTTTCACTCCCAGTAGTCCCTTGCATCTTAGTGGCATTATCACCTTGCTTGGGGTAAATAGAGGAGTAGAGGTTTATCCCTTGTTTCCTGTTTAGGATTGGGTTTCTTGTTCCTTCTAATGTCTTTTTCATTCTCTTTCACTCCCAGTAGCCCCTTGCATCTTAGTGGCATTATCACCTTGATGGGGTGAATAGAGGAGTAGAGGTTTATCCCTTGTTTCCTGTTTAGGATTGGCTTTCTTGTTCCTTCTAATGTCTTTTTCATTCTCTTTCACTCCCAGTAGCCCCTTGCATCTTAGTGGCATTATCACCTTGCTTGGGGTGAATAGAGGAGTAGAGGTTTATCCTTTGTTTCCTGTTTAGGATTGGGTTTCTGTTTCCTTCTAAAGTCTTTTTCATTCTCTTTCACTCCCAGTAGCCCCTTGCATCATAGTGGCATTATCACCTTGCTTGGGGTGAATAGAGGAGTAGAGGTTTATCCCTTCTTTCCTGTTTAGGATTAGGTTTCTTGTTCCTTCTAAAGTCTTTTTCAATATTTTCACTCCCAGTAGCCCCTTGCATCTTAGTGGCATTATGACCTTGCTTGGGGTGAATAGAGGAGTAGATTTTTATCCCTTGTTTCCTGTTTAGGATTAGGTTTCTTGTTCCTTCTAAAGTCTTTTTCAATATTTTCACACCCAGTAGTCCCTTGCATCTTAGTGGCATTATCACCTTGCTTGGGGTGAATAGAGGAGTAGATGTTTATCCCTTGTTTCCTATTTAGGATTGGGTTTCTTGTTCCTTCTAAAGTCTTTTTCATTCTCTTTCACTCCCAGTAGTCCCTTGCATCTTAGTGGCATTATCACCTTGCTTGGGGTGAATAGAGGAGTAGAGGTTTATCCCTTGTTTCCTGTTTAGGATTGGGTTTATTGTTCCTTCTAAAGTCTTTTTCAATATTTTCACTCCCAGTAGTCCATTGCATCTTAGTGGCATTATCATCTTGCTTGGGGTGAATAGAGGAGTAGAGGTTTATCCCTTGTTTCCTGTTTAGGATTGGGTTTCTGGTTCCTTATAAAGTCTTTTTCATTCGCTTTCACTCCCAGTAGCCCCTTGCATCTTAGTGGCATTATCACCTTGCTTGGGGTTAATAGAGGAGTAGAGGTTTATCCCTTGTTTCCTGTTTAGGATTGGGTTTATTGTTCCTTCTAAAGTCTTTTTCAATATTTTCACTCCCAGTAGCCCCTTGCATCTTAGTGGCATTATGACCTTGCTTGGGGTGAATGGAGGAGTAGAGGTTTATCCCTTGTTTCCTGTTTAGGATTGAGTTTCTAGTTCCTTCTAACGTCTTTTTCATTCTCTTTCACTCCCAGTAGTCCCTTGCATCTTAGTGGCATTATCACCTTGCTTGGGGTTAATAGAGGAGTAGAGGTTTATCCCTTGTTTCCTGTTTAGGATTGGGTTTATTGTTCCTTCTAAAGTCTTTTTCAATATTTTCACTCCCAGTAGCCCCTTGCATCTTAGTGGCATTATGACCTTGCTTGGGGTGAATAGAGGAGTAGATGTTTATCCATTGTTTCCTGTTTAGGATTAGGTTTCTTGTTCCTTCTAAAGTCTTTTTCAATATTTTCACTCCCAGTAGCCCCTTGCATCTTAGTGGCATTATCACCTTGCTTGGGGTGAATAGAGGAGTAGATGTTTATCCCTTGTTTCCTGTTTAGGATTAGGTTTCTTGTTCCTTCTAAAGTCTTTTTCAATATTTTCACTCCCAGTAGCCCCTTGCATCTTAGTGGCATTATCACCTTGCTTGGGGTGAATAGAGGAGTAGATGTTTATCCCTTGTTTCCTGTTTAAGATTGAGTTTCTAGTTCCTTCTAACGTCTTTTTCATTCTCTTTCACTCCCAGTAGCCCCTTGCATCTTAGTGGCATTATGACCTTGCTTGGGGTGAATAGAGGAGTAGAGGTTTATCCCTTGTTTCCTGTTTAGGATTGGGTTTCTTGTTCCTTCTAATGTCTTTTTCAATATTTTCACTCCCAGTAGCCCCTTGCATCTTAGTGGCATTATGACCTTGCTTGGGGTGAATAGAGGAGTAGTTGTTTATCCCTTGTTTCCTGTTTAGGATTAGGTTTCTTGTTCCTTCTAAAGTCTTTTTCAATATTTTCACACCCAGTAGCCCCTTGCATCTTAGTGGCATTATGACCTTGCTTGGGGTGAATAGAGGAGTAGAGGTTTATCCCTTGTTTCCTGTTTAAGATTGAGTTTCTAGTTCCTTCTAACGTCTTTTTCATTCTCTTTCACTCCCAGTAGCCCCTTGCATCTTAGTGGCATTATGACCTTGCTTGGGGTGAATAGAGGAGTAGAGGTTTATCCCTTGTTTCCTGTTTAGGATTGGGTTTCTTGTTCCTTCTAAAGTCTTTTTCAATATTTTCACTCCCAGTAGCCCCTTGCATCTTAGTGGCATTATGACCTTGCTTGGGGTGAATAGAGGAGTAGATGTTTATCCCTTGTTTCCTGTTTAGGATTAGGTTTCTTGTTCCTTCTAAAGTCTTTTTCAATATTGTCACTCCCAGTAGCCCCTTGCATCTTAGTGGCATTATGACCTTGCTTGGGGTGAATAGAGGAGTAGAGGTTTATCCCTTGTTTCCTGTTTAAGATTGAGTTTCTAGTTCCTTTTAACGTCTTTTTCATTCTCTTTCACTCCCAGTAGCCCCTTGCATCTTAGTGGCATTATGACCTTGCTTGGGGTGAATAGTGGAGTAGATGTTTATCCCTTGTTTCCTGTTTAGGATTAGGTTTCTTGTTCCTTCTAAAGTCTTTTTCAATATTTTCACACCCAGTAGCCCCTTGCATCTTAGTGGCATTATGACCTTGCTTGGGGTGAATAGAGGAGTAGATGTTTATCCCTTGTTTCCTGTTTAGGATTGGGTTTCTCGTTCCTTCTAAAGTCTTTTTCATTATTTTCACACCCAGTAGCCCCTTGCATCTTAGTGGCATTATGACCTTGCTTGGGGTGAATAGAGGAGTAGATGTTTATCCCTTGTTTCCTGTTTAGGATTAGGTTTCTTGTTCCTTCTAAAGTCTTTTTCAATATTTTCACTCCCAGTAACCCCTTGCATCTTAGTGGCATTATGACCTTGCTTGGGGTGAATAGAGGAGTAGATGTTTATCCCTTGTTTCCTGTTTAGGATTAGGTTTCTTGTTCCTTCTAAAGTCTTTTTCAATATTTTCACACCCAGTAGTCCCTTGATTCTTAGTGGCATTATGACCTTGCTTGGGGTGAATAGAGGAGTAGATGTTTATCCCTTGTTTCCTGTTTAGGATTAGGTTTCTTGTTCCTTCTAAAGTCTTTTTCAATATTTTCACTCCCAGTAGCCCCTTGCATCTTAGTGGCATTATCACCTTGCTTGGGGTGAATAGAGGAGTAGATGTTTATCCCTTGTTTCCTGTTTAAGATTGAGTTTCTAGTTCCTTCTAACGTCTTTTTCATTCTCTTTCACTCCCAGTAGCCCCTTGCATCTTAGTGGCATTATGACCTTGCTTGGGGTGAATAGAGGAGTAGAGGTTTATCCCTTGTTTCCTGTTTAGGATTGGGTTTCTTGTTCCTTCTAATGTCTTTTTCAATATTTTCACTCCCAGTAGCCCCTTGCATCTTAGTGGCATTATGACCTTGCTTGGGGTGAATAGAGGAGTAGTTGTTTATCCCTTGTTTCCTGTTTAGGATTAGGTTTCTTGTTCCTTCTAAAGTCTTTTTCAATATTTTCACTCCCAGTAGCCCCTTGCATCTTAGTGGCATTATGACCTTGCTTGGGGTGAATAGAGGAGTAGAGGTTTATCCCTTGTTTCCTGTTTAAGATTGAGTTTCTAGTTCCTTCTAACGTCTTTTTCATTCTCTTTCACTCCCAGTAGCCCCTTGCATCTTAGTGGCATTATGACCTTGCTTGGGGTGAATAGAGGAGTAGAGGTTTATCCCTTGTTTCCTGTTTAGGATTGGGTTTCTTGTTCCTTCTAAAGTCTTTTTCAATATTTTCACTCCCAGTAGCCCCTTGCATCTTAGTGGCATTGTCACCTTGCTTGGGGTGAATAGAGGAGTAGATGTTTATCCCTTGTTTCCTGTTTAGGATTAGGTTTCTTGTTCCTTCTAAAGTCTTTTTCAATATTTTCACTCCCAGTAGCCCCTTGCATCTTAGTGGCATTATCACCTTGCTTGGGGTGAATAGAGGAGTAGATGTTTATCCCTTGTTTCCTGTTTAGGATTAGGTTTCTTGTTCCTTCTAAAGTCTTTTTCAATATTGTCACTCCCAGTAGCCCCTTGCATCTTAGTGGCATTATGACCTTGCTTGGGGTGAATAGAGGAGTAGAGGTTTATCCCTTGTTTCCTGTTTAAGATTGAGTTTCTAGTTCCTTTTAACGTCTTTTTCATTCTCTTTCACTCCCAGTAGCACCTTGCATCTTAGTGGCATTATGACCTTGCTTGGGGTGAATAGTGGAGTAGATGTTTATCCCTTGTTTCCTGTTTAGGATTAGGTTTCTTGTTCCTTCTAAAGTCTTTTTCAATATTTTCACACCCAGTAGCCCCTTGCATCTTAGTGGCATTATGACCTTGCTTGGGGTGAATAGAGGAGTAGATGTTTATCCCTTGTTTCCTGTTTAGGATTGGGTTTCTTGTTCCTTCTAAAGTCTTTTTCATTATTTTCACACCCAGTAGCCCCTTGCATCTTAGTGGCATTATGACCTTGCTTGGGGTGAATAGAGGAGTAGATGTTTATCCCTTGTTTCCTGTTTAGGATTAGGTTTCTTGTTCCTTCTAAAGTCTTTTTCAATATTTTCACTCCCAGTAGCCCCTTGCATCTTAGTGGCATTGTCACCTTGCTTGGGGTGAATAGAGGAGTAGATGTTTATCCCTTGTTTCCTGTTTAGGATTAGGTTTCTTGTTCCTTCTAAAGTCTTTTTCAATATTTTCACTCCCAGTAGTCCATTGCATCTTAGTGGCATTATCACCTTGCTTGGGGTGAATAGAGGAGTAGAGGTTTATCCCTTGTTTCCTGTTTAGGATTGGGTTTCTGTTTCCTTCTAAAGTCTTTTTCATTCTCTTTCACTCCCAGTAGTCCCTTGCATCTTAGTGGCATTATCACCTTGCTTGGGGTGAATAGAGGAGTAGAGGTTTATCCCTTGTTTCCTGTTTAGGATTGGGTTTCTGTTTCCTTCTAAAGTCTTTTTCATTCTCTTTCACTCCCAGTAGTCCCTTGCATCTTAGTGGCATTATCAGCTTGATGGGGTGAATAGAGGAGTAGAGGTTTATCCCTTGTTTCCTGTTTAGGATTGGCTTTCTTGTTCCTTCTAATGTCTTTTTCATTCTCTTTCACTCCCAGTAGCCCCTTGCATCTTAGTGGCATTATCGCCTTGATTAGGGTCAATAGAGGAGTAGAGGTTTATCCCTTGTTTCCTGTTTAGGATTGGGTTTCTGTTTCCTTCTAAAGTCTTTTTCATTCTCTTTCACTCCCAGTAGTCCCTTGCATCTTAGTGGCATTATCACCTTGCTTGGGGTGAATAGAGGAGTAGAGGTTTATCCCTTGTTTCCTGTTTAGGATTAGCTTTCTTGTTCCTTCTAATGTCTTTTTCATTCTCTTTCACTCCCAGTAGCCCCTTGCATCTTAGTGGCATTATCACCTTGATGGGGTGAATAGAGGAGTAGAGATTTATCCCTTGTTTCCTGTTTAGGATTGGGTTTCTTGTTCCTTCTAATGTCTTTTTCATTCTCTTTCACTCCCAGTAGCCCCTTGCATCTTTGTGGCATTATCACCTTGCTTGGGGTGAATAGAGGAGTAGAGGTTTATCCCTTGTTTCCTGATTAGGATTGGGTTTCTGTTTCCTTCTAAAGTCTTTTTCATTCTCTTTCACTCCCAGTAGTCCCTTGCATCTTAGTGGCATTATCACCTTGATGGGGTGAATAGAGGAGTAGAGGTTTATCCCTTGTTTCCTGTTTAGGATTGGCTTTCTTGTTCCTTCTAATGTCTTTTTCATTCTCTTTCACTCCCAGTAGCCCCTTGCATCTTAGTGGCATTATCACCTTGCTTGGGGTGAATAGAGGAGTAGAGGTTTATCCTTTGTTTCCTGTTTAGGATTGGGTTTCTGTTTCCTTCTAAAGTCTTTTTCATTCTCTTTCACTCCCAGTAGCCCCTTGCATCATAGTGGCATTATCACCTTGCTTGGGGTGAATAGAGGAGTAGAGGTTTATCCCTTCTTTCCTGTTTAGGATTAGGTTTCTTGTTCCTTCTGAAGTCTTTTTCAATATTTTCACTCCCAGTAGCCCCTTGCATCTTAGTGGCATTATGACCTTGCTTGGGGTGAATAGAGGAGTAGATGTTTATCCCTTGTTTCCAGTTTAGGATTAGGTTTCTTGTTCCTTCTAAAGTCTTTTTCAATATTTTCACACCCAGTAGTCCCTTGCATCTTAGTGGCATTATCACCTTGCTTGGGGTGAATAGAGGAGTAGATGTTTATCCCTTGTTTCCTATTTAGGATTGGGTTTCTTGTTCCTTCTAAAGTCTTTTTCATTCTCTTTCACTCCCAGTAGTCCCTTGCATCTTAGTGGCATTATCACCTTGCTTGGGGTGAATAGAGGAGTAGAGGTTTATCCCTTGTTTCCTCTTTAGGATTGGGTTTATTGTTCCTTCTAAAGTCTTTTTCAATATTTTCACTCCCAGTAGTCCATTGTATCTTAGTGGCATTATCATCTTGCTTGGGGTGAATAGAGGAGTAGAGGTTTATCCCTTGTTTCCTGTTTAGGATTGGGTTTCTGGTTCCTTATAAAGTCTTTTTCATTCGCTTTCACTCCCAGTAGCCCCTTGCATCTTAGTGGCATTATGACCTTGCTTGGGGTTAATAGAGGAGTAGAGGTTTATCCCTTGTTTCCTGTTTAGGATTGGGATTATTGTTCCTTCTAAAGTCTTTTTCAATATTTTCACTCCCAGTAGCCCCTTGCATCTTAGTGGCATTATGACCTTGCTTGGGGTGAATAGAGGAGTAGATGTTTATCCCTTGTTTCCTGTTTAGGATTAGGTTTCTTGTTCCTTCTAAAGTCTTTTTCAATATTTTCACACCCAGTAGTCCCTTGCATCTTAGTGGCATTATGACCTTGCTTGGGGTGAATAGAGGAGTAGATGTTTATCCCTTGTTTCCTGTTTAGGATTAGGTTTCTTGTTCCTTCTAAAGTCTTTTTCAATATTTTCACTCCCAGTAGCCCCTTGCATCTTAGTGGCATTATGACCTTGCTTGGGGTGAATAGAGGAGTAGAGGTTTATCCCTTGTCTCCTGTTTAAGATTGAGTTTCTAGTTCCTTCTAACGTCTTTTTCATTCTCTTTCACTCCCAGTAGCCCCTTGCATCTTAGTGGCATTATGACCTTGCTTGGGGTGAATAGAGGAGTAGATGTTTATCCCTTGTTTCCTGTTTAGGATTAGGTTTCTTGTTCCTTCTAAAGTCTTTTTCAATATTGTCACACCCAGTAGCCCCTTGCATCTTAGTGGCATTATGACCTTGCTTGGGGTGAATAGAGGAGTAGATGTTTATCCCTTGTTTCCTGTTTAGGATTAGGTTTCTTGTTCCTTCTAAAGTCTTTTTCAATATTTTCACTCCCAGTAGCCCCTTGCATCTTAGTGGCATTGTCACCTTGCTTGGGGTGAATAGAGGAGTAGACGTTTATCCCTTGTTTCCTGTTTAGGATTAGGTTTCTTGTTCCTTCTAAAGTCTTTTTCAATATTTTCACTCCCAGTAGTCCCTTTCATCTTAGTGGCATTATCACCTTGCTTGGGGTGAATAGAGGAGTAGAGGTTTATCCCTTGTTTCTTGTTTAGGATTAGGTTTCTTGTTCCTTCTAAAGTCTTTTTCAATATTTTCACACCCAGTAGCCCCTTGCATCTTAGTGGAATTATGTCCTTGCTTGGGGTGAATAGAGGAGTAGATGTTTATCCCTTGTTTCCTGTTTAGGATTAGGTTTCTTGTTCCTTCTAAAGTCTTTTTCAATATTTTCACACCCAGTAGCCCCTTGCATCTTAGTGGCATTATGACCTTGCTTGGGGTGAATAGAGGAGTAGATGTTTATCCCTTGTTTCCTGTTTAGGATTAGGTTTCTTGTTCCTTCTAAAGTCTTTTTCAATATTTTCACTCCCAGTAGCCCCTTGCATCTTAGTGGCATTGTCACCTTGCTTGGGGTGAATAGAGGAGTAGACGTTTATCCCTTGTTTCCTGTTTAGGATTAGGTTTCTTGTTCCTTCTAAAGTCTTTTTCAATATTTTCACTCCCAGTAGTCCCTTTCATCTTAGTGGCATTATCACCTTGCTTGGGGTGAATAGAGGAGTAGAGGTTTATCCCTTGTTTCTTGTTTAGGATTGGGTTTCTTGTTCCTTGTAAAGTCTTTTTCATTCTCTTTCACTCCCAGTAGCCCCTTGCATCTTAGTGGCATTATCACCTTGCTTGGGGTGAATAGAGGAGTAGAGGTTTATCCCTTGTTTCCTGTTTAGGATTGGGTTTCTTGTTCCTTGTAAAATCTTTTTCATTCTCTTTCACTCCCAGTAGCCCCTTGCATCTTAGTGGCATTATCACCTTGCTTGGGGTGAATAGAGGAGTAGAGGTTTATCCCTTGTTTCCTGTTTAGGATTGGGTTTCTTTTTCCTTCTAAAGTCTTTTTCATTCTCTTTCACTCCCAGTAGTCCCTTTCATCTTAGTGGCATTATCACCTTGGTTGGGGTGAATAGAGGAGTAGAGGTTTATCCCTTGTTTCCTGTTTAGGATTGGGTTTCTTGTTCCTTCTAAAATCTTTTTCGTTCGCTTTCATTCCCAGTAGCCCCTTGTATCTTAGTGGCATTATCACCTTTCTTGGGGTGAATAGAGGAGTAGAGGTTTATCCCTTGTTTCCTGTTTAGGATTTGGTTTCTTGTTCCTTCTAAAATCTTTTTCGTTCGCTTTCATTCCCAGTAGCCCCTTGTATCTTAGTGGCATTATCACCTTGCTTGGGTTGAATAAAGGAGTAGAGGTTTATCCCTTGTTTCCTGTTTAGGATTGGGTTTCTTGTTCCTTCTAAAGTCTTTTTCATTCTCTTTCACTCCCAGTAGTCCCTTGCATCTTAGTGGCATTATCACCTTGCTTGGGGTGAATAGAGGAGTAGAGGTTTATCCCTTGTTTCCTGTTTAGCATTGGGTTTCTGGTTCCTTATAAAGTCTTTTTCATTCGCTTTCACTCCCAGTAGCCCCTTGCATCTTAGTAGCATTATCACCTTGCTTGGGTTGAATAGGGGAGTAGAGGTTTATCCCTTGTTTCCGGTTTAGGATTGGGTTTCTTGTTCCTTCTAAAGTCTTTTTCATTCTCTTTCACTCCCAGTAGTCCCTTGCATCTTAGTGGCATTATCACCTTGCTTGGGGTGAATATAGGTGTAGAGGTTTATCCCTTGTTTCCTGTTTAGGATTTGGTTTCTTGTTCCTTCTAAAATCTTTTTCGTTCGCTTTCATTCCCAGTAGCCCCTTGTATCTTAGTGGCATTATCACCTTGCTTGGGTTGAATAAAGGAGTAGAGGTTTATCCCTTGTTTCCTGTTTAGGATTGGGTTTCTTGTTCCTTCTAAAGTCTTTTTCATTCTCTTTCACTCCCAGTAGTCCCTTGCATCTTAGTGGCATTATCACCTTGCTTGGGGTGAATAGAGGAGTAGAGGTTTATCCCTTGTTTCCTGTTTAGGATTGGGTTTCTTGTTCCTTCTAAAGTCTTTTTCATTCGCTTTCATTCCCAGTAGCCCCTTGCATCTTAGTAGCATTATCACATTGCTTGGGTTGAATAGAGGAGTAGAGGTATATCCCTAGTTTCCGGTTTAGGATTGGGTTTCTTGTTCCTTCTAAAGTCTTTTTCATTCTCTTTCACTCCCAGTAGTCCCATGCATCTTAGTGGCATTATCACCTTGCTTGGGGTGAATAGAGGAGTAGAGGTTTATCACTTGTTTCCTGTTTAGGATTAGGTTTCTTGTTCCTCCTAAAGTCTTTTTCAATATTTTCACTCCCAGTAGCCCCTTGCATCTTAGTGGCATTATGACCTTGCTTGGGTTGAATAGAGGAGTAGATGTTTATCCCTTGTTTCCTGTTTAGGATTAGGTTTCTTGTTCCTTCTAAAGTCTTTTTCAATATTTTCACTCCCAGTAGTCCCTTGCATCTTAGTGGCATTATGACCTTGCTTGGGTTGAATAGAGGAGTAGATGTTTATCCCTTGTTTCCTGTTTAGGATTAGGTTTCTTGTTCCTTCTAAAGTCTTTTTCAATATTTTCACTCCCAGTAGTCCCTTGCATCTTAGTGGCATTATGACCTTGCTTGGGGTGAATAGAGGAGTAGATGTTTATCCCTTGTTTCCCGTTTTAGGATTTGGTTTCTTGTTCCTTCTAAAGTCTTTTTCAATATTTTCACTCCCAGTAGTCCCTTGCATCTTAGTGGCATTATGACCTTGCTTGGGGTGAATAGAGGAGTAGATGTTTATCCCTTGTTTCCTGTTTAGGATTAGGTTTCTTGTTCCTTCTAAAGTCTTTTTCAATATTTTCACTCCCAGTAGCCCCTTGCATCTTAGTGGCATTATGACCTTGCTTGGGGTGAATAGAGGAGTAGATGTTTATCCCTTGTTTCCTGTTTAGGATTAGGTTTCTTGTTCCTTCTAAAGTCTTTTTCAATATTTTCACTCCCAGTAGCCCCTTGCATCTTAGTGGCATTATGACCTTGCTTGGGTTGAATAGAGGAGTAGATGTTTATCCCTTGTTTCCTGTTTAGGATTAGGTTTCTTGTTCCTTCTAAAGTCTTTTTCAATATTTTCACTCCCAGTAGCCCCTTGCATCTTAGTGGCATTATGACCTTGCTTGGGTTGAATAGAGGAGTAGATGTTTATCCCTTGTTTCCTGTTTAGGATTAGGTTTCTTGTTCCTTCTAAAGTCTTTTTCAATATTTTCACTCCCAGTAGTCCCTTGCATCTTAGTGGCATTATGACCTTGCTTGGGTTGAATAGAGGAGTAGATGTTTATCCCTTGTTTCCTGTTTAGGATTAGGTTTCTTGTTCCTTCTAAAGTCTTTTTCAATATTTTCACACCCAGTAGTCCCTTGCATCTTAGTGGCATTATGACCTTGCTTGGGGTGAATAGAGGAGTAGATGTTTATCCCTTGTTTCCTGTTTAGGATTAGGTTTCTTGTTCCTTCTAAAGTCTTTTTCATTATTTTCACACCCAGTAGCCCCTTGCATCTTAGTGGCATTATGACCTTGCTTGGGGTGAATAGAGGAGTAGATGTTTATCCCTTGTTTCCTGTTTAGGATTAGGTTTCTTGTTCCTTCTAAAGTCTTTTTCAATATTTTCACTCCCAGTAGCCCCTTGCATCTTAGTGGCATTATGACCTTGCTTGGGTTGAATAGAGGAGTAGATGTTTATCCCTTGTTTCCTGTTTAGGATTAGGTTTCTTGTTCCTTCTAAAGTCTTTTTCAATATTTTCACACCCAGTAGCCCCTTGCATCTTAGTGGCATTATGACCTTGCTTGGGGTGAATAGAGGAGTAGATGTTTATCCCTTGTTTCCTGTTTAGGATTAGGTTTCTTGTTCCTTCTAAAGTCTTTTTCAATATTTTCACTCCCAGTAGCCCCTTGCATCTTAGTGGCATTATGACCTTGCTTGGGGTGAATAGAGGAGTAGATGTTTATCCCTTGTTTCCTGTTTAGGATTAGGTTTCTTGTTCCTTCTAAAGTCTTTTTCATTATTTTCACACCCAGTAGCCCCTTGCATCTTAGTGGCATTATGACCTTGCTTGGGGTGAATAGAGGAGTAGATGTTTATCCCTTGTTTCCTGTTTAGGATTAGGTTTCTTGTTCCTTCTAAAGTCTTTTTCAATATTTTCACTCCCAGTAGCCCCTTGCATCTTAGTGGCATTATGACCTTGCTTGGGTTGAATAGAGGAGTAGATGTTTATCCCTTGTTTCCTGTTTAGGATTAGGTTTCTTGTTCCTTCTAAAGTCTTTTTCAATATTTTCACTCCCAGTAGCCCCTTGCATCTTAGTGGCATTATGACCTTGCTTGGGTTGAATAGAGGAGTAGATGTTTATCCCTTGTTTCCTGTTTAGGATTAGGTTTCTTGTTCCTTCTAAAGTCTTTTTCAATATTTTCACTCCCAGTAGCCCCTTGCATCTTAGTGGCATTATGACCTTGCTTGGGGTGAATAGAGGAGTAGATGTTTATCCCTTGTTTCCTGTTTAGGATTAGGTTTCTTGTTCCTTCTAAAGTCTTTTTCATTATTTTCACACCCAGTAGCCCCTTGCATCTTAGTGGCATTATGACCTTGCTTGGGGTGAATAGAGGAGTAGATGTTTATCCCTTGTTTCCTGTTTAGGATTAGGTTTCTTGTTCCTTCTAAAGTCTTTTTCAGTATTTTCACTCCCAGTAGCCCCTTGCATCTTAGTGGCATTATGACCTTGCTTGGGTTGAATAGAGGAGTAGATGTTTATCCCTTGTTTCCTGTTTAGGATTAGGTTTCTTGTTCCTTCTAAAGTCTTTTTCAATATTTTCACACCCAGTAGCCCCTTGCATCTTAGTGGCATTATGACCTTGCTTGGGGTGAATAGAGGAGTAGATGTTTATCCCTTGTTTCCTGTTTAGGATTAGGTTTCTTGTTCCTTCTAAAGTCTTTTTCAATATTTTCACTCCCAGTAGCCCCTTGCATCTTAGTGGCATTATGACCTTGCTTGGGTTGAATAGAGGAGTAGATGTTTATCCCTTGTTTCCTGTTTAGGATTAGGTTTCTTGTTCCTTCTAAAGTCTTTTTCAATATTTTCACACCCAGTAGTCCCTTGCATCTTAGTGGCATTATGACCTTGCTTGGGGTGAATAGAGGAGTAGATGTTTATCCCTTGTTTCCTGTTTAGGATTAGGTTTCTTGTTCCTTCTAAAGTCTTTTTCAATATTTTCACACCCAGTAGTCCCTTGCATCTTAGTGGCATTATGACCTTGCTTGGGTTGAATAGAGGAGTAGATGTTTATCCCTTGTTTCCTGTTTAGGATTAGGTTTCTTGTTCCTTCTAAAGTCTTTTTCAATATTTTCACTCCCAGTAGCCCCTTGCATCTTAGTGGCATTATCACCTTGCTTGGGGTGAATAGAGGAGTAGATGTTTATCCCTTGTTTCCTGTTTAAGATTGAGTTTCTAGTTCCTTCTAACGTCTTTTTCATTCTCTTTCACTCCCAGTAGCCCCTTGCATCTTAGTGGCATTATGACCTTGCTTGGGGTGAATAGAGGAGTAGAGGTTTATCCCTTGTTTCCTGTTTAGAATTGAGTTTCTGGTTCCTTCTAAAGTCTTTTTCATTCTCTTTCACACCCAGTAGCCCCATGCATCTTAGTGGCATTATGACCTTGCTTGGGGTGAATGGAGGAGTAGAGGTTTATCCCTTGTTTCCTGTTTAGGATTGAGTTTCTAGTTCCTTCTAATGTCTTTTACATTCTCTTTCACTCCCAGTAGCCCCTTTCTTCTTAGAGGCATTATCACCTTGCTTGTGGTGAATAGAGGAGTAGAGGTTTATCCCTTGTTTCCTGTTTAGGATTGGGTTTCTTGTTCCTTCTAAAGTCTTTTTCATTCGCTTTCACTCCCAGTAGCCCCTTGCAACTTCGTGGCATTATCACCTTGCTTGGGGTGAATACAGGAGTAGAGGTTTATCCCTTGTTTCCTGTTTAGGATTGGGTTTCTGGTTCCTTATAAAGTCTTTTTCATTCGCTTTCATTCCCAGTAGCCCCTTACATCTTAGTGGCATTATCACCTTGCTTAGGGTGAATAGAGTAGAGGTTTATCCCTTGTTTCCTTTTTAGGATTGGGTTTCTGGTTCCTTCTAAAATCTTTTTCATTCGCTTTCATTCCCAGTAGCCCCTTGTATCTTAGTGGCATTATCACCTTTCTTGGGGTGAATAGAGGAGTAGAGGTTTATCCCTTATTTCCTGTTTAGGATTGGGTTTCTTGTTCCTTCTAAAATCTTTTTCGTTCGCTTTCATTCCCAGTAGCCCCTTGCATCTTAGTGGCATTATCACCTTGCTTGGGTTGAATAGAGGAGTAGAGGTTTATCCCTTGTTTCCTGTTTAGGATTGGGTTTCTTGTTCCTTCTAAAGTCTTTTTCATTCTCTTTCACTCCCAGTAGTCCCTTGCATCTTAGTGGCATTATCACCAGGCTTGGGGTGAATAGAGGAGTAGAGGTTTATCCCTTGTTTCCTGTTTAGGAGTGGGTTTCTGGTTCCTTATAAAGTCTTTTTCATTCTCTTTCACTCCCAGTAGTCCCTTGCATCTTAGTGGCATTATCACCTTGCTTGGGGTGAATAGAGGAGTAGAGGTTTATCCCTTGTTTCCTGTTTAGGATTGGGTTTCTGATTCCTTATAAAGTCTTTTTCATTCGCTTTCATTCCCAGTAGCCCCTTGCATCTTAGTGGCATTATCACCTTGCTTGGGGTGAATAGAGGAGTAGAGGTTTATCCCTTGTTTCCTGTTTAGAATTGAGTTTCTGGTTCCTTCTAAAGTCTTTTTCATTCTCTTTCACACCCAGTAGCCCCATGCATCTTAGTGGCATTATGACCTTCCTTGGGGTGAATAGAGGAGTAGAGGTTTATCCCTTGTTTCCTGTTTAGGATTGAGTTTCTAGTTCCTTCTAACGTCTTTTACATTCTCTTTCACTCCCAGTAGCCCCTTTCATCTTAGAGGCATTATCACCTTGCTTGGGGTGAATAGAGGAGTAGAGGTTTATCCCTTGTTTCCTGTTTAGGATTGGGTTTCTTGTTCCTTCTAAAATCTTTTTCGTTCGCTTTCATTCCCAGTAGCCCCTTGTATCTTAGTGGCATTATCACCTTGCTTGGGTTGAATAGAGGAGTAGAGGTTTATCCCTTGTTTCCTGTTTAGGATTGGGTTTCTTGTTCCTTCTAAAGTCTTTTTCATTCTCTTTCACTCCCAGTAGTCCCTTGCATCTTAGTGGCATTATCACCTTGCTTGGGGTGAATAGAGGAGTAGAGGTTTATCCCTTGTTTCCTGTTTAGGAGTGGGTTTCTGGTTCCTTATAAAGTCTTTTTCATTCGCTTTCACTCCCAGTAGCCCCTTGCATCTTAGTAGCATTATCACCTTGCTTAGGGTGAATAGAGGAGTAGAGGTTTATCCCTTGTTTCCTGTTTAGGATTGGGTTTCTGGTTCCTTATAAAGTCTTTTTCATTCTCTTTCACTCCCAGTAGTCCCTTGCATCTTAGTGGCATTATCACCTTGCTTGGGGTGAATAGAGGAGTAGAGGTTTATCCCTTGTTTCCTGTTTAGGATTAGGTTTCTTCTTCCTTCTAAAGTCTTTTTCAATATTTTCACTCCCAGTAGCCCCTTGCATCTTATTGGCATTATGACCTTGCTTGGGGTGAATAGAGGAGTAGATGTTTATCCCTTGTTTCCTTTTTTAGGATTAGGTTTCTTGTTCCTTCTAAAGTCTTTTTCAATATTTTCACTCCCAGTAGTCCCTTGCATCTTAGTGGCATTATCACCTTGCTTGGGGTGAATAGAGGAGTAGATGTTTATCCCTTGTTTCCTGTTTAGGATTAGGTTTCTTGTTCCTTCTAAAGACTTTTTCATTCTCTTTCACTCCCAGTAGTCCCTTGCATCTTAGTGGCATTATCACCTTTCTTGGGGTGAATAGAGGAGTAGAGGTTTATCCCTTGTTTCCTGTTTAGGATTAGGTTTCTTGTTCCTTCTAAAGTCTTTTTCATTCTCTTTCACTCCCAGTAGTCCCTTGCATTTAGTGACATTATCACCTTGCTTGGGGTGAATAGAGGAGTAGAGGTTTATCCGTTGTTTCCTGTTTAGGATTGAGTTTCTTGTTCCTTCTAAAATCTTTTTCATTCGCTTTCATTCCCAGTAGCCCGTTGTATCTTAGTGGCATTATCACCTTTCTTGGGGTGAATAGAGGAGTAGAGGTTTATCCCTTGTTTCCTGTTTAGGATTGGGTTTCTGGTTCCTTATAAAGTCTTTTTCATTCTCTTTCACTCCCAGTAGTCCCTTGCATCTTAGTGGCATTATCACCTTGCTTGGGGTGAATAGAGGAGTAGAGGTTTATCCCTTGTTTCCTGTTTAGGATTGGGTTTCTGGTTCCTTATAATGTCTTTTTCATTCTCTTTCACTCCCAGTAGTCCCTTGCATCTTAGTGGCATTATCACCTTGCTTGGGGTGAATAGAGGAGTAGAGGTTTATCCCTTGTTTCCTGTTTAGGATTGGGTTTCTGATTCCTTATAAAGTCTTTTTCATTCGCTTTCACTCTCAGTAGCCCCTTGCATCTTAGTGGCATTATCACCTTGCTTGGGGTGAATAGAGGAGTAAAGGTTTATCCGTTGTTTCCTGTTTAGGATTGAGTTTCTTGTTCCTTCTAAAATCTTTTTCATTCGCTTTCATTCCCAGTAGTCCCTTGCATCTTAGTGGCATTATCACCTTTCTTGGGGTGAATAGAGGAGTAGAGGTTTATCCCTTGTTTCCTGTTTAGGATTGGGTTTCTTGTTCCTTCTAAAATCTTTTTCGTTCGCTTTCATTCCCAGTAGCCCCTTGTATCTTAGTGGCATTATCACCTTGCTTGGGGTGAATAGAGGAGTAGAGATTTATCCCTTGTTTCCTGTTTAGGATTGGGTTTCTTGTTCCTTATAAAGTCTTTTTCATTCGCTTTCACTCCCAGTAGCCCCTTGCATCTTAGTAGCATTATCACCTTGCTTAGGGTGAATAGAGGAGTAGAGGTTTATCCCTTGTTTCCTGTTTAGGATTGGGTTTCTTGTTCGTTCTAAAGTCGTTTTCATTCTCTTTCACTCCCAGTAGTCCCTTGCATCTTAGTGGCATTATCACCTTGCTTGGGGTGAATAGAGGAGTAGAGGTTTATCCCTTGTTTCCTGTTTAAGATTGAGTTTCTAGTTCCTTCTAACGTCATTTTCATTCTCTTTCACTCCCAGTAGCCCTTTCATCTTAGAGGCATTATCCCCTTGCTTGGGGTGAATAGAGGAGTAGAGGTTTATCCCTTGTTTCCTGTTTAGGATTGGGTTTCTTGTTCCTTCTAAAGTCTTTTTCATTCTCTTTCACTCCCAGTAGCCCCTTGCATCATAGTGGCATTATCACCTAGCTTGGGGTGAATAGAGAAGTAGAGGTTTATCCCTTGTTTCCTGTTTAGGATTGGATTTCTTGTTCCTTCTAAAATCTTTTTCATTCGCTTTCATTCCCAGTAGCCCCTTGTATCTTAGTGGCATTATCACCTTGCTTAGGGTGAATAGAGGAGTAGAGGTTTATCCCTTGTTTCCTTTTTAGGATTGGGATTCTGGTTCCTTCTAAAGTATTTTTCATTCGATTTCACTCCCAGTAGCCCCTTGCATCTTAGTGGCATTATCACCTTGCTTAGGGTGAATAGAGGAGTAAAGGTTTATCCCTTGTTTCCTGTTTACGATTGGGTTTCTTGTTCCTTCTAAAGTCTTTTTCATTCTCTTTCACTCCGACTAGTCCCTTGCATCTTAGTGGCATTATCACCTTGCTTGGGGTGAATAGAGGAGTAGAGGTTTATACCTTGTTTCCTGTTTAGGATTGGGTTTCTGGTTCCTTATAAAGTCTTTTTCATTCGCTTTCACTCCCAGTAGCCCCTTGCATCTTAGTGACATTATGACCTTGCTTGGGGTGAATAGAGGAGTAGATGTTTATCCCTTGTTTCCTGTTTAGGATTAGGTTTCTTGTTCCTTCTAAAGTCTTTTTCAATATTTTCACTCCCAGTAGTCCCTTGCATCTTAGTGGCATTATCACCTTGCTTGGGGTGAATAGAGGAGTAGAGGTTTATCCCTTGTTTCCTGTTTAGGATTGGGTTTCTGGTTCCTTCTAAAGTATTTTTCATTCTCTTTCACTCCCAGTAGTCCCTTGCATCTTAGTGGCTTTATCACCTTGCTTGGGGTGAATAGAGGAGTAGAGGTTTATCCCTTGTTTCCTGTTTAGAATTGGGTTTCTGGATCCTTCTAAAGTTTTTTTCATTCGCTTTCATTCCCAGTAGCCCCTTGCATCTTAGTGGCATTATCACCTTGCTTGGGGTGAATAGAGGAGGAGAGGTTTATCCCTTGTTTCCTTTTTAGGATTGGGTTTCTGGTTCCTTCTAAAATTATTTCATTCGCTTTCATTCCCAGTAGCCCTTCTATCTTAGTGGCATTATCACCTTGCTGAGGGTGAATAGAGGAGTAGAGGTTTATCCCTTGTTTCCTTTTTAGGATTGGTTTTCTGGTTCCTTCTAAAGTTTTTTTCATTCTCTTTCACTCCCAGTAGCCCCTTGCATCTTAGTGGCATTATCACCTTTCTTGGGGTGAATAGAGGAGTAGAGGTTTATCCCTTGTTTCCTTTTTAGGATTGGGTTTCTGGTTCCTTCTAAAGTTTTTTTCATTCGCTTTCATTCCCAGTAGCCCCTTGCATCTTATTTCCATTATCACCTTGCTTGGGGTGAGTAGGTGAGTAGAGGTTTATCCCTTGTTTCCTGTTTACGATTGGGTTTCTTGTTCCTTCTAAAATCTTTTTCATTCGCTTTCATTCCCAGTAGCCCCTTGTATCTTAGTGGCATTATCACGTTGCTTGGGGTGAATAGGTGAGTAGAGGTTTATCCCTTGTTTCCTGTTTAGGATTGGGTTTCTGGTTCCTTCTAAAGTCTTTTTCATTCTCTTTCACTCCCAGTAGCCCCTTGCATCATAGTGGCATTATCACCTAGCTTGGGGTGAATAGAGAAGTAGAGGTTTATCCCTTGTTTCCTGTTTAGGATTGGGTTTCTGGTTCCTTCTAAAGTATTTTTCATTCTCTTTCACTCCCAGTAGCCCCTTACATCTTAGTGGCATTATCACCTTGCTTGGGGTGAATAGGTGAGTAGAGGTTTATCCCTTGTTTCCTGTTTAGGATTGGGTTTCTTGTTCCTTCTAAAGTCTTTTTCATTCTCTTTCACTCCCAGTAGCCCCTTGCATCATAGTGGCATTATCACCTAGCTTGGGGTGAATAGAGAAGTAGAGGTTTATCCCTTGTTTCCTGTTTAGGATTGGATTTCTTGTTCCTTCTAAAATCTTTTTCATTCGCTTTCATTCCCAGTAGCCCCATGTATCTTAGTGGCATTATCACCTTGCTTGGAGTGAATAGAGGAGTAGATGTTTATCTTGTTTCCTGTTTACGATTGGGTTTCTTGTTCCTTCTAAAGTCTTTTTCATTCTCTTTCACTCCCATTAGCCCCTTGCATCTTAGTGGCATTATGACCTTGCTTGGGGTGAATAGAGGAGTAGATGTTTATCCCTTGTTTCCTGTTTAGGATTAGGTTTCTTGTTCCTTGTAAAGTCTTTTTCATTGTCTTTCACTCCCAGTAGTCCCTTGCATCTTAGTGGCATTATCACCTTGCTTGGGGTGAATAGAGGAGTAGAGGTTTATCCGTTGTTTCCTGTTTAGGATTGGGTTTCTGGTTCCTTATAAAGTCTTTTTCATTCTCTTTCACTCCCAGTAGCTCCTTGCATCTTAGTGGCATTATCACCTTGGTTGGGGTGAATAGAGGAGTAGAGGTTTATCCCTTGTTTCCTGTTTAGAATTGGGTTTCTGGTTCCTTCTAAAGTATTTTTCATTCTCTTTCACTCCCAGTAGCACCTTGCATCTTAGAGGCATTATCCCCTTGCTTGGGGTGAATGGAGGAGTAGAGGTTTATCCCTTGTTTCCTGTTTAGGATTGGGTTTCTTGTTCCTTCTAAATTCTTTTTCATTCTCTTTCACTCCCTGTAGCCCCTTGCATCATAGTGGCATTATCACCTTGCTTGGGGTGAATAGAGGAGTAGGGGTTTATCCCTTGTTTCCTGTTTAGGATTGAGTTTCTTGTTCCTTCTAAAATCTTTTTCATTCGCTTTCATTCCCAGTAGCCCCTTGTATCTTAGTGGCATTGTCACCTTGCTTGGGGTGAATAGAGGTGTAGAGGTTTATCCCTTGTTTCCTGTTTAGGATTGGGTTTCTTGTTCCTTCTAAAATCTTTTTCATTCGCTTTCATTCCCAGTAGCCCCATGTATCTTAGTGGCATTATCACCTTGCTTAGGGTGAATAGAGTAGTAAAGGTTTATCCCTTGTTTCCTGTTTACGATTGGGTTTCTTGTTCCTTCTAAAGTCTTTTTCATTCTCTTTCACTCCCAGTAGCCCCTTGCATCTTAGTGGCATTATCACCTTGCTTGGGGTGAATAGAGGAGTAGAGGTTTTTCCCTTGTTTCCTGTTTACGATTGGGTTTCTGGTTCCTTATAAAGTCTTTTTCATTCGCTTTCACTCCCAGTAGCCCCTTGCATCTTAGTGGCATTATCACCTTGCTTGGTATGAACAGAGAAGTAGAGGTTTATCCCTTGTTTCCTGTTTAGGATTAGGTTTCTTGTTCCTTCTAAAGTCTTTTTCAATATTTTCACTCCCTGTAGTCCCTTGCATCTTAGTGGCATTATCACCTTGCTTGGGGTGAATAGAGGAGTAGAGGTTTATCGATTGTTTCCTGTTTAGGATTGGGTTTCTGGTTCCTTATAAAGTCTTTTTCATTCGCTTTCACTCCCAGTAGCTCCTTGCATCTTAGTGGCATTATCACCTTGCTTGGGGTGAATAGAGGAGTAGAGGTTTATCCCTTGTTTCCTTTTTAGGATTGGGTTTCTGGTTCCTTCTAAAGTTTTTTTCATTCGCTTTCATTCCCAGTAGCCCCTTGCATCTTAGTGGCATTATCACCTTGCTTGGGGTGAATAGATGAGTAGAGGTTTATCCCTTGTTTCCTATTTAGGATTGGGTTTCTTGTTCCTTCTAAAGTCTTTTTCATTCTCTTTCACTCCCAGTAGCCCCTTGCATCTTAGTGGCATTATCACCTTGCTTGGGGTGAATAGGTGAGTAGAGGTTTATCCCTTGTTTCCTGTTTAGGATTGGGTTTCTTGTTCCTTCTAAAGTCTTTTTCATTCTCTTTCACTCCCAGTAGCTCCTTGCATCTTAGTGGCATTATCACCTTGGTTGGGGTGAATAGAGGAGTAGAGGTTTATCCCTTGTTTCCTGTTTAGAATTGGGTTTCTGGTTACTTCTAAAGTATTTTTCATTCTCTTTCACTCCCAGTAGCCCCTTGCATCTTAGTGGCATTATGACCTTGCTTGGGGTGAATGGAGGAGTAGAGGTTTATCCCTTGTTTCCTGTTTAGGATTGAGTTTCTAGTTCCTTCTAACGTCTTTTTCATTCTCTTTCACTCCCAGTCGCCCCTTTCATCTTAGAGGCATTATCCCCTTGCTTGGGGTGAATAGAGGAGTAGAGGTTTATCCCTTGTTTCCTGTTTAGGATTGGGTTTCTGGTTCCTTCTAAATTCTTTTTCATTCTCTTTCACTCCCTGTAGCCCCTTGCATCATAGTGGCATTATCACCTTGCTTGGGGTGAATAGAGGAGTAGGGGTTTATCCCTTGTTTCCTGTTTAGGATTGAGTTTCTTGTTCCTTCTAAAATCTTTTTCATTCGCTTTCATTCCCAGTAGCCCCTTGTATCTTAGTGGCATTATCACCTTGCTTGGGGTGAATAGGGGTGTAGAGGTTTATCCCATGTTTCCTGTTTAGGATTTGGTTTCTTGTTCCTTCTAAAGTCTTTTTCATTCTCTTTCACTTCCAGTCGTCCCTTGCATCTTAGTTTGCATTATCACCTTGCTTGGGGTGAATAGAGGAGTAGAGGTTTATCCCTTGTTTCCTGTTTAGGATTGGGTTTCCAGTTCCATCTAAAGTCTTTTTCATTCTCTTTCACTCCCAGTAGTCCCTTGCATCTTAGTGGCATTATCACCTTACTTGGGGTGAATAGGGGTGTAGAGGTTTATCCCTTGTTTCCTGTTTAGGATTTGGTTTCTTGTTCCTTCTAAATTCTTTTTCATTCTCTTTCACTTCCAGTCGTCCCTTGCATCTTAGTTTGCATTATCACCTTGCTTGGGGTGAATAGAGGAGTAGAGGTTTATCCCTTGTTTCCTGTTTAGGATTGGGTTTCCAGTTCCATCTAAAGTCTTTTTCATTCTCTTTCACTCCCAGTAGTCCCTTGCATCTTAGTGGCATTATCACCTTGCTTGGGGTGAATAGGGGTGTAGAGGTTTATCCCTTGTTTCCTGTTTAGGATTTGGTTTCTTGTTCCTTCTAAAGTCTTTTTCATTGTCTTTCACTCCCAGTAGTCCCTTGCATCTTAGTGGCATTATCACCTTGCTTGGGGTGAATAGAGGAGTAGAGGTTTATCCCTTGTTTCCTGTTTAGGATTTGGTTTCTTGTTCCTTCTAAAGTCTTTTTCATTGTCTTTCACTCCCAGTAGTCCCTTGCATCTTAGTGGCATTATCACCTTGCTTGGGGTGAATAGAGGAGTAGAGGTTTATCCCTTGTTTCCTGTTTAGGATTTGGTTTCTTGTTCCTTCTAAAGTCTTTTTCATTCTCTTTCACTCCCAGTAGTCCCTTGCATCTTAGTGGCATTATCACCTTGCTTGGGGTGAATAGAGGAGTAGAGGTTTATCCCTTGTTTCCTGTTTAGGATTGGGTTTCTTGTTCCTTCTAAAGTCTTTTTCATTCTCTTTCACTTCCAGTCGTCCCTTGCATCTTAGTTTGCATTATCACCTTGCTTGGGGTGAATAGAGGAGTAGAGGTTTATCCCTTGTTTCCTGTTTAGGATTGGGTTTCCAGTTCCATCTAAAGTCTTTTTCATTCTCTTTCACTCCCAGTAGTCCCTTGCATCTTAGTGGCATTATCACCTTGCTTGGGGTGAATAGGGGTGTAGAGGTTTATCCCATGTTTCCTGTTTAGGATTTGGTTTCTTGTTCCTTCTAAAGTCTTTTTCATTCTCTTTCACTTCCAGTCGTCCCTTGCATCTTAGTTTGCATTATCACCTTGCTTGGGGTGAATAGAGGAGTAGAGGTTTATCCCTTGTTTCCTGTTTAGGATTGGGTTTCCAGTTCCATCTAAAGTCTTTTTCATTCTCTTTCACTCCCAGTAGTCCCTTGCATCTTAGTGGCATTATCACCTTACTTGGGGTGAATAGGGGTGTAGAGGTTTATACCTTGTTTCCTGTTTAGGATTTGGTTTCTTGTTCCTTCTAAAGTCTTTTTCATTCTCTTTCACTTCCAGTCGTCCCTTGCATCTTAGTTTGCATTATCACCTTGCTTGGGGTGAATAGAGGAGTAGAGGTTTATCCCTTGTTTCCTGTTTAGGATTGGGTTTCCAGTTCCATCTAAAGTCTTTTTCATTCTCTTTCACTCCCAGTAGTCCCTTGCATCTTAGTGGCATTATCACCTTGCTTGGGGTGAATAGGGGTGTAGAGGTTTATCCCTTGTTTCCTGTTTAGGATTTGGTTTCTTGTTCCTTCTAAATTCTTTTTCATTCACTTTCACTTCCAGTCGTCCCTTGCATCTTCGTTTGCATTATCACCTTGCTTGGGGTGAATAGAGGAGTAGAGGTTTATCCCTTGTTTCCTGTTTAGGATTGGGTTTCCAGTTCCATCTAAAGTCTTTTTCATTCTCTTTCACTCCCAGTAGTCCCTTGCATCTTAGTGGCATTATCACCTTGCTTGGGGTGAATAGGGGTGTAGAGGTTTATCCCTTGTTTCCTGTTTAGGATTTGGTTTCTTGTTCCTTCTAAAGTCTTTTTCATTCTCTTTCACTTCCAGTCGTCCCTTGCATCTTAGTTTGCATTATCACCTTGCTTGGGGTGAATAGAGGAGTAGAGGTTTATCCCTTGTTTCCTGTTTAGGATTGGGTTTCCAGTTCCATCTAAAGTCTTTTTCATTCTCTTTCACTCCCAGTAGTCCCTTGCATCTTAGTGGCATTATCACCTTGTTTGGGGTGAATAGGGGTGTAGAGGTTTATCCCTTGTTTCCTGTTTAGGATTTGGTTTCTTGTTCCTTCTAAAGTCTTTTTCATTCTCTTTCACTTCCAGTCGTCCCTTGCATCTTAGTTTGCATTATCACCTTGCTTGGGGTGAATAGAGGAGTAGAGGTTTATCCCTTGTTTCCTGTTTAGGATTGGGTTTCCAGTTCCATCTAAAGTCTTTTTCATTCTCTTTCACTCCCAGTAGTCCCTTGCATCTTAGTGGCATTATCACCTTGCTTGGGGTGAATAGGGGTGTAGAGGTTTATCCCTTGTTTCCTGTTTAGGATTTGGTTTCTTGTTCCTTCTAAATTCTTTTTCATTCTCTTTCACTTCCAGTCGTCCCTTGCATCTTAGTTTGCATTATCACCTTGCTTGGGGTGAATAGAGGAGTAGAGGTTTATCCCTTGTTTCCTGTTTAGGATTTGGTTTCTTGTTCCTTCTAAAGTCTTTTTCATTCTCTTTCACTCCCAGTAGTCCCTTGCATCTTAGTGGCATTATCACCTTGCTTGGGGTGAATAGGGGTGTAGAGGTTTATCCCTTGTTTCCTGTTTAGGATTTGGTTTCTAGTTCCTTCTAAAGTCTTTTTCATTCTCTTTCACTTCCAGTCGTCCCTTGCATCTTAGTTTGCATTATCACCTTGCTTGGGGTGAATAGAGGAGTAGAGGTTTATCCCTTGTTTCCTGTTTAGGATTGGGTTTCTGGTTCCTTCTAAAGTCTTTTTCATTCTCTTTCACTACCAGTAGACCCTTGCATCTTAGTGGCATTATCACCTTGCTTGGGGTGAATAGAGGAGTAGAGGTTTATCCCTTGTTTCCTGTTTAGGATTGGGTTTCCAGTTCCATCTAAAGTCTTTTTCATTCTCTTTCACTACCAGTAGTCCCTTGCATCTTAGTTTGCATTATCACCTTGCTTGGGGTGAATAGAGGAGTAGAGGTTTATCCCTTGTTTCCTGTTTAGGATTTGGTTTCTGGTTCCTTCTAAAGTCTTTTTCATTGTCTTTCACTCCCGGTAGTCCCTTGCATCTTAGTGGCATTATCACCTTGCTTGGGGTGAATAGAGGAGTAGAGGTTTATCCCTTGTTTCCTGTTTAGGATTTGGTTTCTTGTTCCTTCTAAATTCTTTTTCATTGTCTTTCACTCCCAGTAGTCCCTTGCATCTTAGTGGCATTATTACCTTGCTTGGGGTGAATAGAGGAGTAGAGGTTTATCCCTTGTTTCCTGTTTAGGATTGGGTTTCCAGTTCCATCTAAAGTCTTTTTCATTCTCTTTCACTCCCAGTAGTCCCTTGCATCTTAGTGGCATTATCACCTTGCTTGGAGTGAATAGAGGAGTAGAGGTTTATCCCTTGTTTCCTGTTTAGGATTGGGTTTCCAGTTCCATCTAAAGTCTTTTTCATTCTCTTTCACTCCCAGTAGTCCCTTGCATCTTAGTGGCATTATCACCTTGCTTGGGGTGAATAGAGGAGTAGAGGTTTATCCCTTGTTTCCTGTTTAGGATTTGGTTTCTTGTTCCTTCTAAAGTCTTTTTCATTCTCTTTCACTTCCAGTCGTCCCTTGCATCTTATTTTGCATTAGCACCTTGCTTGGGGTGAATAGAGGAGTAGAGGTTTATCCCTTGTTTCCTGTTTAGGATTGGGTTTCTGGTTCCTTCTAAAGTCTTTTTCATTCTCTTTCACTACCAGTAGACCCTTGCATCTTAGTCGCATTATCACTTTGCTTGGGGTGAATAGAGGAGTAGAGGTTTATCCCTTGTTTCCTGTTTAGGATTGGGTTTCTGGTTCCTTCTAAAGTCTTTTTCATTCTCTTTCACTCCCTGCAGCCCCTTGCATCATAGTGGCATTATCACCTTGCTTGGGGTGAATAGAGGAGTAGGGGTTTATCCCTTGTTTCCTGTTTAGGATTGAGTTTCTTGTTCCTTCTAAAATCTTTTTCATTCGCTTTCATTCCCAGTAGCCCCTTGTATCTTAGTGGCATTGTCACCTTGCTTGGGGTGAATAGAGGTGTAGAGGTTTATCCCTTGTTTCCTGTTTAGGATTGGGTTTCTTGTTCCTTCTAAAATCTTTTTCATTCGCTTTCATTCCCAGTAGCCCCATGTATCTTAGTGGCATTATCACCTTGCTTAGGGTGAATAGAGTAGTAAAGGTTTATCCCTTGTTTCCTGTTTACGATTGGGTTTCTTGTTCCTTCTAAAGTCTTTTTCATTCTCTTTCACTCCCAGTAGCCCCTTGCATCTTAGTGGCATTATCACCTTGCTTGGGGTGAATAGAGGAGTAGAGGTTTTTCCCTTGTTTCCTGTTTACGATTGGGTTTCTGGTTCCTTATAAAGTCTTTTTCATTCGCTTTCACTCCCAGTAGCCCCTTGCATCTTAGTGGCATTATCACCTTGCTTGGTATGAACAGAGAAGTAGAGGTTTATCCCTTGTTTCCTGTTTAGGATTAGGTTTCTTGTTCCTTCTAAAGTCTTTTTCAATATTTTCACTCCCTGTAGTCCCTTGCATCTTAGTGGCATTATCACCTTGCTTGGGGTGAATAGAGGAGTAGAGGTTTATCGATTGTTTCCTGTTTAGGATTGGGTTTCTGGTTCCTTATAAAGTCTTTTTCATTCGCTTTCACTCCCAGTAGCTCCTTGCATCTTAGTGGCATTATCACCTTGCTTGGGGTGAATAGAGGAGTAGAGGTTTATCCCTTGTTTCCTTTTTAGGATTGGGTTTCTGGTTCCTTCTAAAGTTTTTTTCATTCGCTTTCATTCCCAGTAGCCCCTTGCATCTTAGTGGCATTATCACCTTGCTTGGGGTGAATAGATGAGTAGAGGTTTATCCCTTGTTTCCTATTTAGGATTGGGTTTCTTGTTCCTTCTAAAGTCTTTTTCATTCTCTTTCACTCCCAGTAGCCCCTTGCATCTTAGTGGCATTATCACCTTGCTTGGGGTGAATAGGTGAGTAGAGGTTTATCCCTTGTTTCCTGTTTAGGATTGGGTTTCTTGTTCCTTCTAAAGTCTTTTTCATTCTCTTTCACTCCCAGTAGCTCCTTGCATCTTAGTGGCATTATCACCTTGGTTGGGGTGAATAGAGGAGTAGAGGTTTATCCCTTGTTTCCTGTTTAGAATTGGGTTTCTGGTTACTTCTAAAGTATTTTTCATTCTCTTTCACTCCCAGTAGCCCCTTGCATCTTAGTGGCATTATGACCTTGCTTGGGGTGAATGGAGGAGTAGAGGTTTATCCCTTGTTTCCTGTTTAGGATTGAGTTTCTAGTTCCTTCTAACGTCTTTTTCATTCTCTTTCACTCCCAGTCGCCCCTTTCATCTTAGAGGCATTATCCCCTTGCTTGGGGTGAATAGAGGAGTAGAGGTTTATCCCTTGTTTCCTGTTTAGGATTGGGTTTCTGGTTCCTTCTAAATTCTTTTTCATTCTCTTTCACTCCCTGTAGCCCCTTGCATCATAGTGGCATTATCACCTTGCTTGGGGTGAATAGAGGAGTAGGGGTTTATCCCTTGTTTCCTGTTTAGGATTGAGTTTCTTGTTCCTTCTAAAATCTTTTTCATTCGCTTTCATTCCCAGTAGCCCCTTGTATCTTAGTGGCATTATCACCTTGCTTGGGGTGAATAGGGGTGTAGAGGTTTATCCCATGTTTCCTGTTTAGGATTTGGTTTCTTGTTCCTTCTAAAGTCTTTTTCATTCTCTTTCACTTCCAGTCGTCCCTTGCATCTTAGTTTGCATTATCACCTTGCTTGGGGTGAATAGAGGAGTAGAGGTTTATCCCTTGTTTCCTGTTTAGGATTGGGTTTCCAGTTCCATCTAAAGTCTTTTTCATTCTCTTTCACTCCCAGTAGTCCCTTGCATCTTAGTGGCATTATCACCTTACTTGGGGTGAATAGGGGTGTAGAGGTTTATCCCTTGTTTCCTGTTTAGGATTTGGTTTCTTGTTCCTTCTAAAGTCTTTTTCATTCTCTTTCACTTCCAGTCGTCCCTTGCATCTTAGTTTGCATTATCACCTTGCTTGGGGTGAATAGAGGAGTAGAGGTTTATCCCTTGTTTCCTGTTTAGGATTGGGTTTCCAGTTCCATCTAAAGTCTTTTTCATTCTCTTTCACTCCCAGTAGTCCCTTGCATCTTAGTGGCATTATCACCTTGCTTGGGGTGAATAGGGGTGTAGAGGTTTATCCCTTGTTTCCTGTTTAGGATTTGGTTTCTTGTTCCTTCTAAAGTCTTTTTCATTGTCTTTCACTCCCAGTAGTCCCTTGCATCTTAGTGGCATTATCACCTTGCTTGGGGTGAATAGAGGAGTAGAGGTTTATCCCTTGTTTCCTGTTTAGGATTTGGTTTCTTGTTCCTTCTAAAGTCTTTTTCATTGTCTTTCACTCCCAGTAGTCCCTTGCATCTTAGTGGCATTATCACCTTGCTTGGGGTGAATAGAGGAGTAGAGGTTTATCCCTTGTTTCCTGTTTAGGATTTGGTTTCTTGTTCCTTCTAAAGTCTTTTTCATTCTCTTTCACTCCCAGTAGTCCCTTGCATCTTAGTGGCATTATCACCTTGCTTGGGGTGAATAGAGGAGTAGAGGTTTATCCCTTGTTTCCTGTTTAGGATTGTGTTTCTTGTTCCTTCTAAAGTCTTTTTCATTCTCTTTCACTTCCAGTCGTCCCTTGCATCTTAGTTTGCATTATCACCTTGCTTGGGGTGAATAGAGGAGTAGAGGTTTATCCCTTGTTTCCTGTTTAGGATTGGGTTTCCAGTTCCATCTAAAGTCTTTTTCATTCTCTTTCACTCCCAGTAGTCCCTTGCATCTTAGTGGCATTATCACCTTGCTTGGGGTGAATAGGGGTGTAGAGGTTTATCCCATGTTTCCTGTTTAGGATTTGGTTTCTTGTTCCTTCTAAAGTCTTTTTCATTCTCTTTCACTTCCAGTCGTCCCTTGCATCTTAGTTTGCATTATCACCTTGCTTGGGGTGAATAGAGGAGTAGAGGTTTATCCCTTGTTTCCTGTTTAGGATTGGGTTTCCAGTTCCATCTAAAGTCTTTTTCATTCTCTTTCACTCCCAGTAGTCCCTTGCATCTTAGTGGCATTATCACCTTACTTGGGGTGAATAGGGGTGTAGAGGTTTATCCCTTGTTTCCTGTTTAGGATTTGGTTTCTTGTTCCTTCTAAAGTCTTTTTCATTCTCTTTCACTTCCAGTCGTCCCTTGCATCTTAGTTTGCATTATCACCTTGCTTGGGGTGAATAGAGGAGTAGAGGTTTATCCCTTGTTTCCTGTTTAGGATTGGGTTTCCAGTTCCATCTAAAGTCTTTTTCATTCTCTTTCACTCCCAGTAGTCCCTTGCATCTTAGTGGCATTATCACCTTGCTTGGGGTGAATAGGGGTGTAGAGGTTTATCCCTTGTTTCCTGTTTAGGATTTGGTTTCTTGTTCCTTCTAAATTCTTTTTCATTCACTTTCACTTCCAGTCGTCCCTTGCATCTTCGTTTGCATTATCACCTTGCTTGGGGTGAATAGAGGAGTAGAGGTTTATCCCTTGTTTCCTGTTTAGGATTGGGTTTCCAGTTCCATCTAAAGTCTTTTTCATTCTCTTTCACTCCCAGTAGTCCCTTGCATCTTAGTGGCATTATCACCTTGCTTGGGGTGAATAGGGGTGTAGAGGTTTATCCCTTGTTTCCTGTTTAGGATTTGGTTTCTTGTTCCTTCTAAAGTCTTTTTCATTCTCTTTCACTTCCAGTCGTCCCTTGCATCTTAGTTTGCATTATCACCTTGCTTGGGGTGAATAGAGGAGTAGAGGTTTATCCCTTGTTTCCTGTTTAGGATTGGGTTTCCAGTTCCATCTAAAGTCTTTTTCATTCTCTTTCACTCCCAGTAGTCCCTTGCATCTTAGTGGCATTATCACCTTGCTTGGGGTGAATAGGGGTGTAGAGGTTTATCCCTTGTTTCCTGTTTAGGATTTGGTTTCTTGTTCCTTCTAAAGTCTTTTTCATTCTCTTTCACTTCCAGTCGTCCCTTGCATCTTAGTTTGCATTATCACCTTGCTTGGGGTGAATAGAGGAGTAGAGGTTTATCCCTTGTTTCCTGTTTAGGATTGGGTTTCCAGTTCCATCTAAAGTCTTTTTCATTCTCTTTCACTCCCAGTAGTCCCTTGCATCTTAGTGGCATTATCACCTTGCTTGGGGTGAATAGGGGTGTAGAGGTTTATCCCTTGTTTCCTGTTTAGGATTTGGTTTCTTGTTCCTTCTAAATTCTTTTTCATTCTCTTTCACTTCCAGTCGTCCCTTGCATCTTAGTTTGCATTATCACCTTGCTTGGGGTGAATAGAGGAGTAGAGGTTTATCCCTTGTTTCCTGTTTAGGATTTGGTTTCTTGTTCCTTCTAAAGTCTTTTTCATTCTCTTTCACTCCCAGTAGTCCCTTGCATCTTAGTGGCATTATCACCTTGCTTGGGGTGAATAGGGGTGTAGAGGTTTATCCCTTGTTTCCTGTTTAGGATTTGGTTTCTTGTTCCTTCTAAAGTCTTTTTCATTCTCTTTCACTTCCAGTCGTCCCTTGCATCTTAGTTTGCATTATCACCTTGCTTGGGGTGAATAGAGGAGTAGAGGTTTATCCCTTGTTTCCTGTTTAGGATTGGGTTTCTGGTTCCTTCTAAAGTCTTTTTCATTCTCTTTCACTACCAGTAGACCCTTGCATCTTAGTGGCATTATCACCTTGCTTGGGGTGAATAGAGGAGTAGAGGTTTATCCCTTGTTTCCTGTTTAGGATTGGGTTTCCAGTTCCATCTAAAGTCTTTTTCATTCTCTTTCACTACCAGTAGTCCCTTGCATCTTAGTTTGCATTATCACCTTGCTTGGGGTGAATAGAGGAGTAGAGGTTTATCCCTTGTTTCCTGTTTAGGATTTGGTTTCTGGTTCCTTCTAAAGTCTTTTTCATTGTCTTTCACTCCCGGTAGTCCCTTGCATCTTAGTGGCATTATCACCTTGCTTGGGGTGAATAGAGGAGTAGAGGTTTATCCCTTGTTTCCTGTTTAGGATTTGGTTTCTTGTTCCTTCTAAATTCTTTTTCATTGTCTTTCACTCCCAGTAGTCCCTTGCATCTTAGTGGCATTATTACCTTGCTTGGGGTGAATAGAGGAGTAGAGGTTTATCCCTTGTTTCCTGTTTAGGATTGGGTTTCCAGTTCCATCTAAAGTCTTTTTCATTCTCTTTCACTCCCAGTAGTCCCTTGCATCTTAGTGGCATTATCACCTTGCTTGGAGTGAATAGAGGAGTAGAGGTTTATCCCTTGTTTCCTGTTTAGGATTGGGTTTCCAGTTCCATCTAAAGTCTTTTTCATTCTCTTTCACTCCCAGTAGTCCCTTGCATCTTAGTGGCATTATCACCTTGCTTGGGGTGAATAGAGGAGTAGAGGTTTATCCCTTGTTTCCTGTTTAGGATTTGGTTTCTTGTTCCTTCTAAAGTCTTTTTCATTCTCTTTCACTTCCAGTCGTCCCTTGCATCTTATTTTGCATTAGCACCTTGCTTGGGGTGAATAGAGGAGTAGAGGTTTATCCCTTGTTTCCTGTTTAGGATTGGGTTTCTGGTTCCTTCTAAAGTCTTTTTCATTCTCTTTCACTACCAGTAGACCCTTGCATCTTAGTCGCATTATCACTTTGCTTGGGGTGAATAGAGGAGTAGAGGTTTATCTCTTGTTTCCTGTTTAGGATTGGGTTTCCAGTTCCATCTAAAGTCTTTTTCATTCTCTTTCACTCCCAGTAGTCCCTTGCATCTTAGTTTGCATTATCACCTTGCTTGGAGTGAATAGAGGAGTAGAGGTTTATCCCTTGTTTCCTGTTTAGGATTTGGTTTCTTATTCCTTCTAAAGTCTTTTTCATTGTCTTTCACTCCCAGTAGTCCCTTGCATCTTAGTGGCATTATCACCTTGCTTGGGGTGAATAGAGGAGTAGAGGTTTATCCCTTGTTTCCTGTTTAGGATTTGGTTTCTTGTTCCTTCTAAAGTCTTTTTCATTGTCTGTCACTCCCAGTAGTCCCTTGCATCTTAGTGGCATTATCACCTTGCTTGGGGTGAATAGAGGAGTAGAGGTTTATCCCTTGTTTCCTGTTTAGGATTTGGTTTCTTGTTCCTTCTAAATTCTTTTTCATTGTCTTTCACTCCCAGTAGTCCCTTGCATCTTAGTGGCATTATTACCTTGCTTGGGGTGAATAGAGGAGTAGAGGTTTATCCCTTGTTTCCTGTTTAGGATTGGGTTTCCAGTTCCATCTAAAGTCTTTTTCATTCTCTTTCACTCCCAGTAGTCCCTTGCATCTTAGTGGCATTATCACCTTGCTTGGAGTGAATAGGGGTGTAGAGGTTTATCCCTTGTTTCCTGTTTAGGATTTGGTTTCTTGTTCCTTCTAAAGTCTTTTTCATTCTCTTTCACTTCCAGTCGTCCCTTGCATCTTAGTTTGCATTAGCACCTTGCTTGGGGTGAATAGAGGAGTAGAGGTTTATCCCTTGTTTCCTGTTTAGGATTGGGTTTCTGGTTCCTTCTAAAGTCTTTTTCATTCTCTTTCACTACCAGTAGACCCTTGCATCTTAGTGGCATTATCACTTTGCTTGGGGTGAATAGAGGAGTAGAGGTTTATCCCTTGTTTCCTGTTTAGGATTGGGTTTCCAGTTCCATCTAAAGTCTTTTTCATTCTCTTTCACTCCCAGTAGTCCCTTGCATCTTAGTTTGCATTATCACCTTGCTTGGGGTGAATACAGGAGTAGAGGTTTATCCCTTGTTTCCTGTTTAGGATTTGGTTTCTTGTTCCTTCTAAAGTCTTTTTCATTGTCTTTCACTCCCAGTAGTCCCTTGCATCTTAGTGGCATTATCACCTTGCTTGGGGTGAATAGAGGAGTAGAGGTTTATCCCTTGTTTCCTTTTTAGGATTGGGTTTCTTGTTCCTTCTAAAGTCTTTTTCATTGTCTTTCACTCCCAGTAGTCCCTTGCATCTTAGTGGCATTATCACCTTGCTTGGGGTGAATAGAGGAGTAGAGGTTTATCCCCTGTTTCCTGTTTAGGATTTGGTTTCTTGTTCCTTCTAAAGTCTTTTTCATTCTCTTTCACTCCCAGTAGTCCCTTGCATCTTAGTGGCATTATCACCTTGCTTGGGGTGAATAGAGGAGTAGAGGTTTATCCCTTGTTTCCTGTTTAGGATTGGGTTTCTTGTTCCTTCTAAAGTCTTTTTCATTCTCTTTCACTTCCAGTCGTCCCTTGCATCTTAGTTTGCATTATCACCTTGCTTGGGGTGAATAGAGGAGTAGAGGTTTATCCCTTGTTTCCTGTTTAGGATTGGGTTTCTTGTTCCTTCTAAAGTCTTTTTCATTGTCTTTCACTCCCAGTAGTCCCTTGCATCCTAGTGGCATTATCACCTTGCTTGGGGTGAATAGAGGAGTAGAGGTTTATCCCTTGTTTCCTGTTTAGGATTTGGTTTCTTGTTCCTTCTAAAGTCTTTTTCATTCTCTTTCACTCCCAGTTTTCCCTTGCATCTTAGTGGCATTATCACCTTGCTTGGGGTGAATAGAGGAGTAGAGGTTTATCCCTTGTTTCCTGTTTAGGATTTGGTTTCTTGTTCCTTCTAAAGTCTTTTTCATTCTCTTTCACTCCCAGTAGCCCCTTGCATCTTAGTGGCATTATCACCTTGCTTGGGGTGAATAGAGGAGTAGAGGTTTATCCCTTGTTTCCTGTTTAGGATTTGGTTTCTTGTTCCTTCTAAAGTCTTTTTCATTCTCTTTCACTCCCAGTAGCCCCTTGCATCTTAGTGGCATTATCACCTTGCTTGGGGTGAATAGAGGAGTAGAGGTTTATCCCTTGTTTCCTGTTTAGGATTGGGTTTCCAGTTCCATCTAAATTCTTTTTCATTCTCTTTCACTCCCAGTAGTCCCTTGCATCTTAGTGGCATTATCACCTTGCTCTCGGTAAATAGGGGTGTAGAGGTTTATCCCTTGTTTACCATTTAGGATTTGGTTTCTTGTTCCTTCTAAAGTCTTTTTCATTCTCTTTCACTCCCAGTAGCCCCTTGCATCTTAGTGGCATTATCACCTTGCTTGGGGTGAATAGAGGAGTAGAGGTTTATCCCTTGTTTCCTGTTTAGGATTTGGTTTTTTGTTCCTTCTAAAGTCTTTTTCATTGTCTTTCACTCCCAGTAGTCCCTTGCATCTTAGTGGCATTATCACCTTGCTTGCGGTGAATAGAGGAGTAGAGGTTTATCCCTTGTTTCCTGTTTAGGATTTGGTTTCTTGTTCCTTCTAAAGTCTTTTTCATTCTCTTTCACTCCCAGTAGTCCCTTGCATCTTAGTGGCATTATCACCTTGCTTGGGGTGAATAGAGGAGTAGAGGTTTATCCCTTGTTTCCTGTTTAGGATTGGGTTTCTTGTTCCTTCTAAAGTCTTTTTCATTCTCTTTCACTCCCAGTAGCCCCTTGCATCTTAGTGGCATTATCACCTTGCTTGGGGTGAATAGAGGAGTAGAGGTTTATCCCTTGTTTCCTTTTTAGGATTGGGTTTCTTGTTCCTTCTAAAATCTTTTTCATTCGCTTTCATTCCCAGTAGCCCCTTGCATCTTAGTGGCATTATCACCTTGCTTGGGGTGAATAGAGGAGTAGAGGTTTATCCCTTGTTTCCTGTTTAGGATTGGGTTTCTTGTTCCTTCTAAAGTCTTTTTCATTCTCTTTCACTCCCAGTAGCCCCTTGCATCTTAGTTTGCATTATCACCTTGCTTGGGGTGAATAGAGGAGTAGAGGTTTATCCCTTGTTTCCTGTTTAGGATTGGGTTTCTTGTTCCTTCTAAAGTCTTTTTCATTGTCTTTCACTCCCAGTAGTCCCTTGCATCCTAGTGGCATTATCACCTTGCTTGGGGTGAATAGAGGAGTAGAGGTTTATCCCTTGTTTCCTGTTTAGGATTTGGTTTCTTGTTCCTTCTAAAGTCTTTTTCATTCTCTTTCACTCCCAGTTTTCCCTTGCATCTTAGTGGCATTATCACCTTGCTTGGGGTGAATAGAGGAGTAGAGGTTTATCCCTTGTTTCCTGTTTAGGATTTGGTTTCTTGTTCCTTCTAAAGTCTTTTTCATTCTCTTTCACTCCCAGTAGCCCCTTGCATCTTAGTGGCATTATCACCTTGCTTGGGGTGAATAGAGGAGTAGAGGTTTATCCCTTGTTTCCTGTTTAGGATTTGGTTTCTTGTTCCTTCTAAAGTCTTTTTCATTCTCTTTCACTCCCAGTAGCCCCTTGCATCTTAGTGGCATTATCACCTTGCTTGGGGTGAATAGAGGAGTAGAGGTTTATCCCTTGTTTCCTGTTTAGGATTGGGTTTCCAGTTCCATCTAAAGTCTTTTTCATTCTCTTTCACTCCCAGTAGTCACTTGCATCTTAGTGGCATTATCACCTTGCTCTCGGTAAATAGGGGTGTAGAGGTTTATCCCTTGTTTACTGTTTAGGATTTGGTTTCTTGTTCCTTCTAAAGTCTTTTTCATTCTCTTTCACTCCCAGTAGCCCCTTGCATCTTAGTGGCATTATCACCTTGCTTGGGGTGAATAGAGGAGTAGAGGTTTATCCCTTGTTTCCTGTTTAGGATTTGGTTTCTTGTTCCTTCTAAAGTCTTTTTCATTGTCTTTCACTCCAAGTAGTCCCTTGCATCTTAGTGGCATTATCACCTTGCTTGCGGTGAATAGAGGAGTAGAGGTTTATCCCTTGTTTCCTGTTTAGGATTTGGTTTCTTGTTCCTTCTAAAGTCTTTTTCATTCTCTTTCACTCCCAGTAGTCCCTTGCATCTTAGTGGCATTATCACCTTGCTTGGGGTGAATAGAGGAGTAGAGGTTTATCCCTTGTTTCCTGTTTAGGATTGGGTTTCTTGTTCCTTCTAAAGTCTTTTTCATTCTCTTTCACTCCCAGTAGCCCCTTGCATCTTAGTGGCATTATCACCTTGCTTGGGGTGAATAGAGGAGTAGAGGTTTATCCCTTGTTTCCTTTTTAGGATTGGGTTTCTTGTTCCTTCTAAAATCTTTTTCATTCGCTTTCATTCCCAGTAGCCCCTTGCATCTTAGTGGCATTATCACCTTGCTTGGGGTGAATAGAGGAGTAGAGGTTTATCCCTTGTTTCCTGTTTAGGATTGGGTTTCTTGTTCCTTCTAAAGTCTTTTTCATTCTCTTTCACTCCCAGTAGCCCCTTGCATCTTAGTGGCATTATCACCTTGATTAGGTTGAATAGAGGAGTAGAGGTTTATCCCTTGTTTCCTGTTTAGGATTGGGTTTCTGGTTCCTTCTAAAGTCTTTTTCATTCTCTTTCACTCCCAGTAGCCCCTTGCATCTTAGTGGCATTATCACCTTGCTTGGGGTGAATAGAGGAGTAGAGGTTTATCCCTTGTTTCCTGTTTAGGATTGGCTTTCTGGTTCCTTCTAAAATCTTTTTCATTAGCTTTCATTCCCAGTAGCCCCTTGTATCTTAGTGGCATTATCACCTTGCTTAGGGTGAATAGAGGAGTAGAGGTTTATCCCTTGTTTCCTTTTTATTATTGGGTTTCTGGTTCCTTCTAAAGTTTTTTTCATTCTCTTTCACTCCCAGTCGTCCCTTGTATCTTAGTGGCATTATCCCCTTGCTTGGTGTGAATAGAGAAGTAAAGGTTTATTACTTGTTTCCTGTTTAGGATTGGGTTTCTTGTTCCTTCTAAAGTCTTTTTCATTGTCTTTCACTCCCAGTAGCCCCTTGCATCTTAGTGGCATTATCACCTTGCTTGGGGTGAATAGAGGAGTAGAGGTTAATCCCTTGTTTCCGGTTTAGGATTGGGTTACTTGTTCCTTCTAAAATCTTTTTCATTCGCTTTCATTCCCAGTAGCCCCTTGCATCTTAGTGGCATTATCACCTTGCTTGGGGTGAATACAGGAGTAGAGGTATATCCCTTGTTTCCTGTTTAGGATTGGGTTTCTAGTTCCTTCTAAAGTCTTTTTCATTCTCTTTCACTCCCAGTAGCCCCTTGCATCTTAGTGGCATTATCACCTTGATTAGGGTGAATAGAGGAGTAGAGGTTTATCCCTTGTTTCCTGTTTAGGATTGGGTTACTTGTTCCTTCTAAAATCTTTTTCATTCGCTTTCATTCCCAGTAGCCCCTTGCATCTTAGTGGCATTATCACCTTGCTTGGGGTGAATACAGGAGTAGAGGTATATCCCTTGTTTCCTGTTTAGGATTGGGTTTCTTGTTCCTTCTAAAGTCTTTTTCATTCTCTTTCACTCCCAGTAGCCCCTTGCATCTTAGTGGCATTATCACCTTGATTAGGGTGAATAGAGGAGTAGAGGTTTATCCCTTGTTTCCTGTTTAGGATTGGGTTTCTTGTTCCTTCTAAAATCTTTTTCATTCGCTTTCATTCCAAGTAGCCCCTTGCATCATAGTGGCATTATCGCCTTGCTTGGTGTGAATAGAGGAGTAGAGGTTTATCCCTTGTTTCCTGTTTAGGATTGGGTTTCTTGTTCCTTCTAAAGTCTTTTTCATTCTCTTTCACTCCCAGTAGCCCCTTGCAACTTAGTGGCATTATCACCTTGCTTCGGCTGAATAGAGGAGTAGAGGTTTATCCGTTGTTTCCTGTTTAGGATTAGATTTCTTGTTCCTTCTAAAATCTTTTTCATTCGCTTTCATTCCCAGTAGCCCCATGTATCTTAGTGGCATTATCACCTTGCTTGGTGTGAATAGAGGAGTAGAGGTTTATCACTTGTTTCCTGTTTAGGATTGGGTTTCTGGTTCCTTCTAAAGTTTTTTTCATTCTCTTTCACTCCCAGTAGTCCCTTGCATCTTAGTGGCATTATCACCTTGCTTGGGGTGAATAGAGGAGTAGAGGTTTATCCGTTGTTTCCTGTTTAGGATTGGGTTTCTTGTTCCTTCTAAAGTCTTTTTCATTCTCTTTCACTCCCAGTAGCCCCTTGCAAATTAGTGGCATTATCACCTTGCTTGGGCTGAATAGAGGAGTATAGGTTTATCCGTTGTTTCCTGTTTAGGATTAGATTTCTTGTTCCTTCTAAAATCTTTTTCATTCGCTTTCATTCCCAGTAGCCCCATGTATCTTAGTGGCATTATCACCTTGCTTGGGGTGAATAGAGGAGTAGAGGTTTATCCGTTGTTTCCTGTTTAGGATTGGGTTTCTTGTTCCTTCTAAAATCTTTTTCCTTCGCTTTCATTCCCAGTAGGCCCTTGCATCTTAGTGGCATTATCACCTTGCTTGGGGTGAATAGAGGAGTAGAGGTTTATCCGTTGTTTCCTGTTTAGGATTGGGTTTCTTGTTCCTTCTAAAATCTTTTTCCTTCGCTTTCATTCCCAGTAGCCCCTTGCATCTTAGTGGCATTATCACCTTGCTTGAGGTGAATAGAGGAGTAGAGGTTTATCCGTTGTTTCCTGTTTAGGATTGGGTTTCTTGTTTCTTCTAAAATCTTTTTCCTTCGCTTTCATTCCCAGTAGCCCCTTGCATCTTAGTGGCATTATCACCTTGCTTGGGGTGAATAGAGGAGTAGAGGTTTATCCCTTATTTCCTGTTTAGGATTGGGTTTCTTGTTCCTTCTAAAGTCTTTTTCATTCTCTTTCACTCCCAGTAGCCCCTTGCATCTTAGTGGCATTATCACCTTGCTTGGGGTGAATAGAGGAGTAGAGGTTTATCCGTTGTTTCCTGTTTAGGATTGGGTTTCTTGTTCCTTCTAAAGTCTTTTTCATTCTCTTTCACTCCCAGTAGCCCCTTGCAAATTAGTGGCATTATCACCTTGCTTGGGCTGAATAGAGGAGTATAGGTTTATCCCTTGTTTCCTTTTTATTATTGGGTTTCTGGTTCCTTCTAAAGTTTTTTTCATTCTCTTTCACTCCCAGTCGTCCCTTGTGTCTTAGTGGCATTATCCCCTTGCTTGGTGTGAATAGAGAAGTAAAGGTTTATCCCTTGTTTCCTGTTTAGGATTGGGTTTCTTGTTCCTTCTAAAGTCTTTTTCCTTGTCTTTCATTCCCAGTAGCCCCTTGCATCTTAGTGGCATTATCACCTTTCTTGGGGTGAATAGAGGAGTAGAGGTTTATCCCTTGTTTCCTTTTTAGGTTTGGGTTTCTGGTTCCTTCTAAAGTTTTTTTCATTCGCTTTCATTCCCTGTAGCCCCTTGCATCTTAGTGGCATTATAACCTTGCTTGGGGTGAATAGAGGAGTAGAGGTTTATCCCTTGTTTCCTGTTTAGGATTGGGTTTCTTGTTCCTTCTAAAATCTTTTTCATTCGCTTTCATTCCCAGTAGCCCCATGTATCTTAGTGGCATTATCACCTTGCTTAGGGTGAATAGAGGAGTAGAGGTTTATCCCTTGTTTCCTGTTTAGGATTCGGTTTCTGGTTCCTTCTAAAGTTTTTTTCATTCTCTTTCACTCCCAGTATTCCCTTGCATCTTAGTGGCATTATCACCTTGCTTGGGGTGAATAGAGGAGTAGAGGTTTATCCCTTGTTTCCTGTTCAGGATTGGGTTTCTTGTTCCTTCTAAACTCTTTTTCATTCTCTTTCACTCCCAGTAGCCCCTTGCATCTTAGTGGCATTATCACCTTGCTTGGGGTGAATAGAGGAGTAGAGGTTTATCCCTTGTTTCCTGTTTAGGATTCGGTTTCTGGTTCCTTCTAACGTCTTTTTCATTGTCTTTCACTCCCAGTCGTCCCTTGCATCTTAGTTTGCATTATCACCTTGATTAGGGTGAATAGAGGAGTAGAGGTTTATCCCTTGTTTCCTGTTTAGGATTGGGTTTCTGGTTCCTTCTAAATTTTTTTTCATTCTCTTTCACTCCCAGTAGTCCCTTGCATCTTAGTGGCATTATCACCTTGCTTGGGGTGAATAGAGGAGTAGAGGTTTATCCGTTGTTTCCTGTTTAGGATTGGGCTTCTTGTTCCTTCTAAAATCATTTTCATTCGCTTTCATTCCCAGTAGCCCCTTGTATCTTAGTGGCATTATCACCTTGCTTGGGGTGAATAGAGGAGTAGAGGTTTATCCCTTGTTTCCTGTTTAGTATTGGGTTTCTTGTTCCTTCTAAAGTCTTTTTCATTGTCTTTCACTCCCAGTAGTCCCTTGCATCTTAGTTTGCATTATCACCTTGCTTAGGGTTAATAGTGGTGTAGAGGTTTATCCCTTGTTTCCTTTTTAGGATTGGGTTTCTGGTTTCTTCTAAAGTTTTTTTCATTCGCTTTCATTCCCAGTAGCCCCTTGCATCTTAGTGGCATTATCACCTTGCTTGGGGTGAATAGAGGAGTAGAGCTTTATCCCTTGTTTCCTGTTCAGGATTGGGTTTCTTGTTCCTTCTGAAGTCTTTTTCATTCTCTTTCACTCCCAGTAGCCCCTTGCATCTTAGTGGCATTATCACCTTGCTTGGGGTGAATAGAGGAGTAGAGGTTTATCCGTTGTTTCCTGTTTAGGATTGGGTTTCTTGTTCCTTCTAAAGTCTTTTTCATTCTCTTTCACTCCCAGTAACCACTTGCATCTTAGTGGCATTATCACCTTGCTTGGGGTGAATAGAGGAGTATAGGTTTATCCGTTGTTTCCTGTTTAGGATTAGATTTCTTGTTCCTTCTAAAATCTTTTTCATTCGCTTTCATTCCCAGTAGCCCCATGTATCTTAGTAGCATTATCAATTGCTTAGGGTGAATAGTGGTGTAGAGGTTTATCCCTTGTTTCCTTTTTAGGATTGGGTTTCTGGTTCCTTCTAAAGTTTTTTTCATTCGCTTTTATTCCCAGTAGCCCCTTGCATCTTAGTGGCATTATCACCTTGCTTTGGGTGAATAGAGGAGTAGAGGTTTATCCCTTGTTTCCTGTTTAGGATTGGGTTTCTTGTTCCTTCTAAAGTCTTTTTCATTCTCTTTCACTCCCAGTAGCCCCTTGTATCTTAGTGGCATTATCACCTTGCTTGCTGTGAATAGATAATTAAAGGTTTATACCTTGTTTCCTGTTTAGGATTGGGTTTCTTGTTCCTTCTCAAGTCTTTTTCATTGTCTTTCACTCCCAGTAGTCCCTTGCATCTTAGTTTGCATTATCACCTTGCTTGGGGTGAATAGAGGTGTAGAGGTTTATCCCTTGTTTCCTGTTTAGGATTGGGTTTCTGGTTCCTTCTAAAGTCTTTTTCATTCTCTTTCACTCCCAGTAGCCTCTTGCATCTTAGTGGCATTATCACCTTGCTTGGGGTGAATAGAGGAGTAGAGGTTTATCCCTTGTTTCCTGTTTAGGATTGGGTTTCTGGTTCCTTCTAAATTCTTTTTCATTCGCTTTCATTCCCAGTAGCCCCTTGCATCTTAGTGGCATTATCACCTTGCTTCAGGTGAATAGAGGAGTAGAGGTTTATCCCTTGTTTCCTGTTTAGGATTGGGTTTCTGGTTCCTTCTAAAGTCTTTTTCATTCTCTTTCACTCCCAGTAGCCCCTTGCATCTTAGTGGCATTATCACCTTGCTTGGGGTGAATAGAGGAGTAGAGGTTTATCCGTTGTTTCCTGTTTAGGATTGGGTTTCTGGTTCCTTCTAAAGTCTTTTTCATTCTCTTTCACTCCCAGTAGCCCCTTGCATCTTAGTGGCATTATCACCTTGCTTGGGGTGAATAGAGGAGTAGAGGTTTATCCGTTGTTTCCTGTTTACAATTGGGTTTCTTGTTTCTTCTAAAATCTTTTTCATTAGCTTTCATTCCCAGTAGCCCCTTGTATCTTAGTGGCATTATCACCTTGCTTAGGGTGAATAGAGGAGTAGAGGTTTATCCCTTGTTTCCTTTTTATTATTGTGTTTCTGGTTCCTTCTAAAGTTTTTTTCATTCTCTTTCACTCCCAGTCGTCCCTTGTATCTTAGTGGCATTATCCCCTTGCTTGGTGTGAATAGAGAAGTAAAGGTTTATCCCTTGTTTCCTGTTTAGGATTGGGTCTCTTGTTCCTTCTAAAGTCTTTTTCCTTGTCTTTCATTCCGAGTAGCCCCTTGCATCTTAGTGGCATTATCACCTTTCTTGGGGTGAATAGAGGAGTAGAGGTTTATCCCTTGTTTCCTTTTTAGGTTTGGGTTTCTGGTTCCTTCTAAAGTTTTTTTCATTCGCTTTTATTCCCAGTAGCCCCTTGCATCTTAGTGGCATTATCACCTTGCTTTGGGTGAATAGAGGAGTAGAGGTTTATCCCTTGTTTCCTGTTTAGGATTGGGTTTCTTGTTCCTTCTAAAGTCTTTTTCATTCTCTTTCACTCCCAGTAGCCCCTTGCATCATAGTGGCATTATCACCTTGCTTGGGGTGAATAGAGGAGTAGAGGTTTATCCCTTGTTTCCTGTTTAGGATTGGGTTTCTTGTACCTTCTAAAATCTTTTTCATTCTCTTTCATTCCCAGTAGCCCCTTGTATCTTAGTGGCATTATCACCTTGCTTGGTGTGAATAGATAAGTAAAGGTTTATCCCTTGTTTCCTGTTTAGGATTGGGTTGCTTGTTCCTTCTCAAGTCTTTTTCATTGTCTTTCACTCCCAGTAGTCCCTTGCATCTTAGTTTGCATTATCACCTTGCTTGGGGTGAATAGAGGTGTAGAGGTTTATCCCTTGTTTCCTGTTTAGGATTGGGTTTCTGGTTCCTTCTAAAGTCTTTTTCATTCTCTTTCACTCCCAGTAGCCCCTTGCATCTTAGTGGCATTATCACCTTGCTTGGGGTGAATAGAGGAGTAGAGGTTTATCCGTTGTTTCCTGTTTAGGATTGGGTTTCTGGTTCCTTATAAAGTCTTTTTCATTCTCTTTCACTCCCAGTAGCCCCTTGCATCTTAGTGGCATTATCACCTTGCTTGGGGTGAATAGAGGAGTAGAGGTTTATCCGTTGTTTCCTGTTTAGGATTGGGTTTCTTGTTCCTTCTAAAATCTTTTTCCTTCGCTTTCATTCCCAGTAGCCCCTTGCATCTTAGTGGCATTATCACCTTGCTTGGGGTGAATAGAGGAGTAGAGGTTTATCCCTTGTTTCCTGTTTAGGATTGGGTTTCTTGTTCCTTCTAAAGTCTTTTTCATTCTCTTTCACTCCCAGTAGCCCCTTGCATCTTAGTGGCATTATCACCTTGCTTGGGGTGAATAGAGGAGTAGAGGTTTATCCGTTGTTTCCTGTTTAGGATTAGATTTCTTGTTCCTTCTAAAATCTTTTTCGTTCGCTTTCATTCCCAGTAGCCCCATGTATCTTAGTGGCATTATCACCTTGCTTGGGGTGAATAGAGGAGTAGAGGTTTATCCCTTGTTTCCTGTTTAGGATTGGGTTTCTGGTTCCTTCTAAATTTTTTTTCATTCTCTTTCACTCCCAGTAGTCCCTTGCATCTTAGTGGCATTATCACCTTGCTTGGGGTGAATAGAGGAGTAGAGGTTTATCCCTTGTTTCCTGTTCAGGATTGGGTTTCTTGTTCCTTCTAAAGTCTTTTTCATTCTCTTTCACTCCCAGTAGCCCCTTGCATCTTAGTGGCATTATCACCTTGCTTGGGGTGAATAGAGGAGTAGAGGTTTATCCGTTGTTTCCTGTTTAGGATTGGGCTTCTTGTTCCTTCTAAAATCATTTTCATTCGCTTTCATTCCCAGTAGCCCCTTGTATCTTAGTGGCATTATCACCTTGCTTGGGGTGAATAGAGGAGTAGAGGTTTATCCCTTGTTTCCTGTTTAGTATTGGGTTTCTTGTTCCTTCTAAAGTCTTTTTCATTGTCTTTCACTCCCAGTAGTCCCTTGCATCTTAGTTTGCATTATCACCTTGCTTAGGGTTAATAGTGGTGTAGAGGTTTATCCCTTGTTTCCTTTTTAGGATTGGGTTTCTGGTTCCTTCTAAAGTTTTTTTCATTCGCTTTCATTCCCAGTAGCCCCTTGCATCTTAGTGGCATTATCACCTTGCTTGGGGTGAATAGAGGAGTAGAGCTTTATCCCTTGTTTCCTGTTCAGGATTGGGTTTCTTGTTTCTTCTAAAGTCTTTTTCATTCTCTTTCACTCCCAGTAGCCCCTTGCATCTTAGTGGCATTATCACCTTGCTTGGGGTGAATAGAGGAGTAGAGGTTTATCCGTTGTTTCCTGTTTAGGATTGGGTTTCTTGTTCCTTCTAAAGTCTTTTTCATTCTCTTTCACTCCCAGTAACCACTTGCATCTTAGTGGCATTATCACCTTGCTTGGGGTGAATAAAGGAGTAGAGGTTTATCCGTTGTTTCCTGTTTAGGATTAGATTTCTTGTTCCTTCTAAAATCTTTTTCATTCGCTTTCATTCCCAGTAGCCCCATGTATCTTAGTGGCATTATCAATTGCTTAGGGTGAATAGTGGTGTAGAGGTTTATCCCTTGTTTCCTTTTTAGGATTGGGTTTCTGGTTCCTTCTAAAGTTTTTTTCATTCGCTTTTATTCCCAGTTGCCCCTTGCATCTTAGTGGCATTATCACCTTGCTTTGGGTGAATAGAGGAGTAGAGGTTTATCCCTTGTTTCCTGTTTAGGATTGGGTTTCTTGTTCCTTCTAAAGTCTTTTTCATTCTCTTTCACTCCCAGTAGCCCCTTGCATCATAGTGGCATTATCACCTTGCTTGGGGTGAATAGAGGAGTAGACGTTTATCCCTTGTTTCCTGTTTAGGATTGGGTTTCTTGTACCTTCTAAAATCTTTTTCATTCTCTTTCATTCCCAGTAGCCCCTTGTATCTTAGTGGCATTATCACCTTGCTTGGTGTGAATAGATAAGTAAAAGCTTATCCCTTGTTTCCTGTTTAGGATTGGGTTTCTTTTTCCTTCTCAAGTCTTTTTCATTGTCTTTCACTCCCAGTAGTCCCTTGCATCTTAGTTTGCATTATCACCTTGCTTGGGGTGAATAGAGGTGTAGAGGTTTATCCCTTGTTTCCTGTTTAGGATTGGGTTTCTGGTTCCTTCTAAAGTCTTTTTCATTCTCTTTCACTCCCAGTAGCCTCTTGCATCTTAGTGGCATTATCACCTTGCTTGGGGTGAATAGAGGAGTAGAGGTTTATCCCTTGTTTCCTGTTTAGGATTGGGTTTCTGGTTCCTTCTAAAGTCTTTTTCATTCGCTTTCATTCCCAGTAGCCCCTTGCATCTTAGTGGCATTATCACCTTGCTTCAGGTGAATAGAGGAGTAGAGCTTTATCCCTTGTTTCCTGTTTAGGATTGGGTTTCTGGTTCCTTCTAAAGTCTTTTTCATTCTCTTTCACTCCCAGTAGCCCCTTGCATCTTAGTGGCATTATCACCTTGCTTGGGGTGAATAGAGGAGTAGAGGTTTATCCGTTGTTTCCTGTTTAGGATTGGGTTTCTGGTTCCTTCTAAAGTCTTTTTCATTCTCTTTCACTCCCAGTAGCCCCTTGCATCTTAGTGGCATTATCACCTTGCTTGGGATGAATAGAGGAGTAGAGGTTTATCCGTTGTTTCCTGTTTACAATTGGCTTTCTTGTTTCTTCTAAAATCTTTTTCATTAGCTTTCATTCCCAGTAGCCCCTTGTATCTTAGTGGCATTATCACCTTGCTTAGGGTGAATAGAGGAGTAGAGGTTTATCCCTTGTTTCCTTTTTATTATTGGGTTTCTGGTTCCTTCTAAAGTTTTTTTCATTCTCTTTCACTCCCAGTCGTCCCTTGTATCTTAGTGGCATTATCCCCTTGCTTGGTGTGAATAGAGAAGTAAAGGTTTATCCCTTGTTTCCTGTTTAGGATTGGGTTTCTTGTTCCTTCTAAAGTCTTTTTCCTTGTCTTTCATTCCCAGTAGCCCTTGCATCTTAGTGGCATTATCACCTTTCTTGGGGTGAATAGAGGAGTAGAGGTTTATCCCTTGTTTCCTTTTTAGGTTTGGGTTTCTGGTTCCTTCTAAAGTTTTTTTCATTCGCTTTCATTCCCTGTAGCCCCTTGCATCTTAGTGGCATTATCACCTTGCTTGGGGTGAATAGAGGAGTAGAGGTTTATCCCTTGTTTCCTGTTTAGGATTGGGTTTCTTGTTCCTTCTAAAGTCTTTTTCATTCTCTTTCACTCCCAGTAACCCCTTGCATCATAGTGGCATTATAACCTTGCTTGGGGTGAATAGAGGAGTAGAGGTTTATCCCTTGTTTCCTGTTTAGGATTGGGTTTCTTGTTCCTTCTAAAATCTTTTTCATTCGCTTTCATTCCCAGTAGCCCCATGTATCTTAGTGGCATTATCACCTTGCTTAGGGTGAATAGAGGAGTAGAGGTTTATCCCTTGTTTCCTTTTTAGGATTGGGTTTCTGGTTCCTTCTAAAGTTTTTTTCATTCTCTTTCACTCCCAGTATTCCCTTGCATCTTAGTGGCATTATCACCTTGCTTGGGGTGAATAGAGGAGTAGAGGTTTATCCCTTGTTTCCTGTTTAGGATTGGGTTTCTGGTTCCTTCTAAATTTTTTTTCATTCTCTTTCACTCGCAGTAGTCCCTTGCATCTTAGTGGCATTATCACCTTGCTTGGGGTGAATAGAGGAGTAGAGGTTTATCCCTTGTTTCCTGTTCAGGATTGGGTTTCTTGTTCCTTCTAAAGTCTTTTTCATTCTCTTTCACTCCCAGTAGCCCCTTGCATCTTAGTGGCATTATCACCTTGCTTGGGGTGAATAGAGGAGTAGAGGTTTATCCCTTGTTTCCTGTTTAGGATTGGGTTTCTGGTTCCTTCTAACGTCTTTTTCATTGTCTTTCACTCCCAGTCGTCCCTTGCATCTTAGTTTGCATTATCACCTTGCTTAGGGTGAATAGAGGAGTAGAGGTTTATCCCTTGTTTCCTTTTTAGGATTGGGTTTCTGGTTCCTTCTAAAGTTTTTTTCATTCTCTTTCACTCCCAGTATTCCCTTGCATCTTAGTGGCATTATCACCTTGCTTGGGGTGAATAGAGGAGTAGAGGTTTATCCGTTGTTTCCTGTTTAGGATTAGATTTCTTGTTCCTTCTAAAATCTTTTTCATTCGCTTTCATTCCCAGTAGCCCCATGTATCTTAGTGGCATTATCACCTTGCTTAGGGTGAATAGAGGAGTAGAGGTTTATCCCTTGTTTCCTGTTTAGGATTGGGTTTCTGGTTCCTTCTAACGTCTTTTTCATTGTCTTTCACTCCCAGTCGTCCCTTGCATCTTAGTTTGCATTATCACCTTGCTTAGGGTGAATAGAGGAGTAGAGGTTTATCCCTTGTTTCCTTTTTAGGATTGGGTTTCTGGTTCCTTCTAAAGTTTTTTTCATTCTCTTTCACTCCCAGTATTCCCTTGCATCTTAGTGGCATTATCACCTTGCTTGGGGTGAATAGAGGAGTAGAGGTTTATCCGTTGTTTCCTGTTTAGGATTAGATTTCTTGTTCCTTCTAAAATCTTTTTCATTCGCTTTCATTCCCAGTAGCCCCTTGCATCTTAGTGGCATTATCACCTTGCTTAGGGTGAATAGAGGAGTAGAGGTTTATCCCTTGTTTCCTGTTTAGGATTGGGTTTCTGGTTCCTTCTAACGTCTTTTTCATTGTCTTTCACTCCCAGTCGTCCCTTGCATCTTAGTTTGCATTATCACCTTGCTTAGGGTGAATAGAGGAGTAGAGGTTTATCCCTTGTTTCCTTTTTAGGATTGGGTTTCTGGTTCCTTCTAAAGTTTTTTTCATTCTCTTTCACTCCCAGTATTCCCTTGCATCTTAGTGGCATTATCACCTTGCTTGGGGTGAATAGAGGAGTAGAGGTTTATCCCTTGTTTCCTGTTTAGGATTGGGTTTCTGGTTCCTTCTAAATTTTTTTTCATTCTCTTTCACTCCCAGTAGTCCCTTGCATCTTAGTGGCATTATCACCTTGCTTGGGGTGAATAGAGGAGTAGAGGTTTATCCCTTGTTTCCTGTTTAGGATTGGGTTTCTGGTTCCTTCTAAAGTCTTTTTCATTCTCTTTCACTCCCAGTAGCCCCTTGCATCTTAGTGGCATTATCACCTTGCTTGGGGTGAATAGAGGAGTAGAGGTTTATCCGTTGTTTCCTGTTTAGGATTGGGCTTCTTGTTCCTTCTAAAATCATTTTCATTCGCTTTCATTCCCAGTAGCCCCTTGTATCTTAGTGGCATTATCACCTTGCTTGGGGTGAATAGAGGAGTAGAGGTTTATCCCTTGTTTCCTGTTTAGGATTGGGTTTCTTGTTCATTCTAAAGTCTTTTTTATTCTCTTTCACTCCCAGTAGTCCCTTGCATCTTAGTGGCATTATCACCTTGCTTGGGGTGAATAGAGGAGTAGAGGTTTATCCGTTGTTTCCTGTTTAGGATTGGGTTTCTTGTTCCTTCTAAAGTCTTTTTCATTCTCTTTCACTCCCAGTAACCACTTGCATCTTAGTGGCATTATCACCTTGCTTGGGGTGAATAGAGGAGTAGAGGTTTATCCGTTGTTTCCTGTTTAGGATTAGATTTCTTGTTCCTTCTAAAATCTTTTTCATTCTCTTTCATTCCCAGTAGCCCCTTGTATCTTAGTGGCATTATCACCTTGCTTGGTGTGAATAGATAAGTAAAGGTTTATCCCTTGTTTCCTGTTTAGGATTGGGTTTCTTGTTCCTTCTAAAGTCTTTTTCATTGTCTTTCACTCCCAGTAGTCCCTTGCATCTTAGTTTGCATTATCACCTTGCTTAGGGTTAATAGTGGTGTAGAGGTTTATCCCTTGTTTTCTTTTTAGGATTGGGTTTCTGGTTCCTTCTAAAGTTTTTTTCATTCGCTTTCATTCCCAGTAGCCCCTTGCATCTTAGTGGCATTATCACCTTGCTTGGGGTGAATAGAGGAGTAGAGCTTTATCCCTTGTTTCCTGTTCAGGATTGGGTTTCTTGTTCCTTCTAAAGTCTTTTTCATTCTCTTTCACTCCCAGTAGCCCCTTGCATCTTAGTGGCATTATCACCTTGCTTGGGGTGAATAGAGGAGTAGAGGTTTATCCGTTGTTTCCTGTTTAGGATTGGGTTTCTTGTTCCTTCTAAAGTCTTTTTCATTCTCTTTCACTCCCAGTAACCACTTGCATCTTAGTGGCATTATCACCTTGCTTGGGGTGAATAGAGGAGTAGAGGTTTATCCGTTGTTTCCTGTTTAGGATTAGATTTCTTGTTCCTTCTAAAATCTTTTTCATTCTCTTTCATTCCCAGTAGCCCCTTGTATCTTAGTGGCATTATCACCTTGCTTGGTGTGAATAGATAAGTAAAGGTTTATCCCTTGTTTCCTGTTTAGGATTGGGTTTCTTGTTCCTTCTCAAGTCTTTTTCATTGTCTTTCACTCCCAGTAGTCCCTTGCATCTTAGTTTGCATTATCACCTTGCTTGGGGTGAATAGAGGTGTAGAGGTTTATCCCTTGTTTCCTGTTTAGGATTGGGTTTCTGGTTCCTTCTAAAGTCTTTTTCATTCTCTTTCACTCCCAGTAGCCTCTTGCATCTTAGTGGCATTATCACCTTGCTTGGGGTGAATAGAGGAGTAGAGGTTTATCCCTTGTTTCCTGTTTAGGATTGGGTTTCTTGTACCTTCTAAAATCTTTTTCATTCTCTTTCATTCCCAGTAGCCCCTTGTATCTTAGTGGCATTATCACCTTGCTTGGTGTGAATAGATAAGTAAAGGTTTATCCCTTGTTTCCTGTTTAGGATTGGGTTTCTTGTTCCTTCTCAAGTCTTTTTCATTGTCTTTCACTCCCAGTAGTCCCTTGCATCTTAGTTTGCATTATCACCTTGCTTGGGGTGAATAGAGGTGTAGAGGTTTATCCCTTGTTTCCTGTTTAGGATTGGGTTTCTGGTTCCTTCTAAAGTCTTTTTCATTCTCTTTCACTCCCAGTAGCCTCTTGCATCTTAGTGGCATTATCACCTTGCTTGGGGTGAATAGAGGAGTAGAGGTTTATCCCTTGTTTCCTGTTTAGGATTGGGTTTCTGGTTCCTTCTAAAGTCTTTTTCATTCGCTTTCATTCCCAGTAGCCCCTTGCATCTTAGTGGCATTATCACCTTGCTTCAGGTGAATAGAGGAGTAGAGCTTTATCCCTTGTTTCCTGTTTAGGATTGGGTTTCTGGTTCCTTCTAAAGTCTTTTTCATTCTCTTTCACTCCCAGTAGCCCCTTGCATCTTAGTGGCATTATCACCTTGCTTGGGGTGAATAGAGGAGTAGAGGTTTATCCGTTGTTTCCTGTTTAGGATTGGGTTTCTGGTTCCTTCTAAAGTCTTTTTCATTCTCTTTCACTCCCAGTAGCCCCTTGCATCTTAGTGGCATTATCACCTTGCTTGGGGTGAATAGAGGAGTAGAGGTTTATCCCTTGTTTCCTGTTTAGGATTGGGTTTCTGGTTCCTTCTAAAGTCTTTTTCATTCTCTTTCACTCCCAGTAGCCCCTTGCATCTTAGTGGCATTATCACCTTGCTTGAGGTGAATAGAAGATTATTGGTTTATCTCTTGTTTCCTGTTTAGGATTGGATTTCTGGTTACTTCTAAAACCTTTTTTTTATTATTTTCTTTCACTCCCAGTCATCTCTTGCATCTTACTGGCATTCACACCTTTCTTGGGATGAATTGATAAAACTCAAACTATACGGCTTTATATGTGTCTGTATGGCATAAGCACCTTAAAATAGAAAAATGTAAAGCTAAATCATTTCTAAATCGGTTTCATTATAAATTATTCAATTGTTATACTAATCTGACAAGCTTACTTACATTGAACTTCCTTTGCTCTTTATTTAGCACCAGAATCTGTCCAGAATTTATCATCTGAAGGTAAATGATGCATCATTTACGTGTTTTGATTAAATTCTAACGATCAGTTCATTACAAATATTTGCAGTCAGATCAAAGATAACTTCTGAAATCCCGTGACATTCTCCTTTCGTACTTGATTTAAAAGATATCATTTGGGAAAATGTCTTTCTTTCTATATTATTCTCAGTCTTTGCCTAATTTTTATGTATCTTATTTCTGTTTAGTCTCAAGTACTTTTTCTAGTCTTATTTGAAGTTGGGGATCAAACAAACAGCAAACAAAATATGGCAAAATATTTGTTAATTTGATTGAATTTTGTGTTTTATTTTTGCCAAAATCCACTTGATAAACCTATCACTTATACCGTTCATTTCAACAAGATTCTAATGAATTGTCTAGCAAAGAGAGACCGAAAAAAATACGCAACCTTGAACTGATCATCTAAAAGTAAATGATTAAACTCGTGCGAGTTTTGATTGAATTCAAACGATCAAAACTTGACACATATTTGGAGTTAGGACAAAGTTAGACAAGTTCTGAAAGTCTGATACTGTCTGCATTCTGAACAGATACATCGTATGGTGGGCGACACTATTTTTGGGACACTTTGAAAAGTGTGCTTAAAGTTGTTTTTTGCTGCCGAGAGCTTTTGTGTTGATGAGTAGGTAATTGTGTAGCAAATATAACTACTCTGGAATGACCTGCAAGAAGTCCAGCCTTAAATTTCATTGAAAACATATGGGAAATGCTTGCAGATCTTGTTTACGACGGGCCAGAAATAACCAGAGAGGCTGAACTGTTTCAGCGCATACAAGATGCTAAAAATTGACTGCTAGAAACACGAAGAGACGTTATCGTCAATATGTACGAACATTATGCAGATAGACTGACAGAAGTCGTTGAAAAAAAGGGTGCTGCAATAAACTGTTAGCATTATTTCTGCAATGTCTGGAAAATACTATCGCCTGTGTAATTTGAAAATTTGTAAAAAAATATATAGATACTTCTAATTTGAATTCTGCTATTTAAAAATATTTTACATCGCTACATAAAAATTTCTGTTTCGGAAGTCAAATTGTTCCGTCCTCAGGCGATGTTAGGTTGAAAATGATTGACTGTTGAAAACAGAAAACAATATGGTAGTTCATTTAAGATTTAAAAACGAAGCTGCAAACAAGATTTCAAAGTTTTGTAGGTATGTCTAGGTTAACCAATCAAAAGACGGGTCAAGGCTGAAGAAGAAAAGGGAGAAATATAGGTTGGAGGTTATGGGTAGGTGTGTTATTCAATCCTGTCTAAGATGAAATGACATTTTGAGGACGTGTCACCATTAACTAACATCTAGCTATAATCACACATTTAAGATACATTGACGTTTTTAACGAGATATATTTAATAAACTGTTAAAAGAATTTAAAGATTTAAAAAAAAATAATTGCTAGTGTTCCCAGGTCCAACCTGACCCAGGGTTGAAGCACCTGTTAGAGTCCCAGCTATGGGCCAATTGTTAACCACCAAACTGGGGTCAAAGCATTATGAAAGTGTAAAAATAGGTTTTAGCACGTGCAATACATTTTTGTAAATAATTATTACCAGCAATACATTTTAAAAAAAAAAAATTACAAGCAATAAATTTTTGGAAAAAAAATATTAGTAGCAATACGTTTTGGAAAGGAATATTAGCAGCAATAAAAATCTTGTAGACATTAAATAAACCCTTGTGATTGATGTGCCGCAAATCAAAAGAACCCAAACTTTCTTTTTTTCTTTCTTTCTTTCTTTCTTACCAATCACCTTTCTTTTTTTCTTTCTTTCTTTCTTTCTTTCTTTCTTTCTTTCTTTCTTTCTTTTTTCTTTCTTTCTTTCTTTCTTTCTTTCTTTCCAACCAATCACCTTTCTTTCTTTCTTTCTTTCTTTTTTTCTTTCTTTCCAACCAATCACCTTTCTTTCTTTCTTTCTTTCTTTCTTTCTTGCCAATCACCTTTCTTTCTTTCTTACCAATCACCTTTCTTTTTCCTTTCTTTCTTTCTTTCTTTCTTTCTTTCTTTCTTTCTTTCTTTCTTTCTTTCTTTCTTTCTAACCAATCACCTTTCTTTCTTTCTTTCTTTCTTCTTTCTTTCTTTCTTTCCAATCACCTTTCTTTCTTTTTTTCTTACCAATCACCTTTCTTTCTTTCTTTCTTTCTTTCTTTCTTTCTTTCTTTCTTTCTAACCAATCACCTTTCTTTCTTTCTTTCTTTCTTTCTAACCAATCACCTTTCTTTCTTTCTTCCTTTCTTTCTTTCTTTCTTACCAATCAGCTTTCTTTCTTTCTTTCTTTCTTTCTTTCTTTCTTTCTTACCAATCATCTTTCTTTCTTAATTTCTTTCTTTCTTTCTTTCTTTCTTTCTTTCTTTCTTACCAATCATCTTTCTTGACTCTTAGTGGCATTATCGCCTTTCTTGTGGTGAATTGATATAAAAAAAGGACCAATTCGTGCAATGTTTAATCATTTATATTTTGATGATCAGTTCTAGAGAGTTGATTTTCCTGCTTCTTTTTGCAAGAAAAGGTATTTGAATCTTGTTAAAATGAATCTTATAAGTGACAGACAAGATTAACTTGACATTGTTTTTCAGAAATTGCCTATAACAAGAGCTTTTGGGGATCTGACAACACGTAATGCTGTCCAATTGACTCATTGTTTTACCATAATTTGCCTGCTTTTTGTCTTTGACAAATTCAAATAACGCTAACAAAAAAAAAAAAAAAAATACCAAGGACAAAAAAATGTTCTTCTTTTTAATACCAATTCCGAAATATTAAAAAGGATTTAAAACTGCAAAACGTATGAAAATTGTTCCCGGGAAGATATTTAAAACGCATTCAGTGCCTGTCTTACGTTAAACTGACACCACATGCTAAAAGATTTCCTTGCATTTATTCGAAAATTAAGTCGAACATTAAGCAGAAGTTCACCTTTTACATACACCCACGCTTTTATCAGCTATTCTTCTTTGCCCGTTACGTACGACAAACATATTTTCCAGGTAAGTTTTTTTTACCATTACCGACGTTGCGAAGATTAATGTTTCGCCATTATCGACGTTTTCCAGTTAGTGGTTTACCCTTACCAACGTTTCCCATGTTAGTGTTTTACCATTACTGACGTTTCCAAAGTAGTATTTTACCATTACCGACTTTGCGAAGATTAGTGTTTTGCCATTACCGACGTTTTCCAGCTAGTGGTTTGCCATTACCAACGTTTCCCAGGTTACTGTTTTATCATTAATGACGTTTCCAAAGTAGTGTTTTACCATTACCGACA
>OZ010614.1:48436897-48489397 GCA_963932145.1 Acanthosepion lycidas
AAAAATTAAAACAAAATATACGAAATGCGTTTCGACCTCTAGACAGACTTCATCAGACTGAAGATTGAATTATATATGTGTAGGAAGGAGAGGGAAAAATATAAAAGCGCAATCGTTTGTTATGATGACGTACCGAAAGGAAATGGTGCAGATGTTGGAATGCTGAAATTGTTAGATTTTTTAAATTCATTTTTTTTTTTCTTATTTTTTTTTTTTTTTCCTTACCCGTGTCTGGACACGTCGTCTAGCCAGTGTTCATTCAGCTTTCTTCTGGTTTTGCTCTTGTCTTCATCACTATTATTATTGAATATCTCACATTTTGACAATAGAGGATATAGCTGAACATTTTCCTTTAGAGGTTGTGCAGGGTAGGTAGGGGTGAGAAAATGCATGCAACAGAGGAAATATATATATATATATATATATATATATATATATATATATATATATATATATGTATGTATGTATTTAAGTTACGAAGAACTTGGTAAACCGTATGGCTAATTCCAAGGAGGATGAAATCCTGTGAGCTCAATGTGAATCCAGAGCTAATATATAATGAAAAACAGACCACTTTAAGGTACCATTACAATAATTTATTTCACCAAAATTCTTTTAAAGGACTCCGGGTCATCAGGTAACACTTCCAACAACGAAATGAAAGGAAAAATGCATGGAAGTGTTACCTGATGATCCGGAGTCCTTTAAAAGGATTTTGGTGAAATAAATTATTGTAATGGTACCTTAAAGTGGTCTGTTTTTCATTATATATATATATATATATATATATATATATATATATATATATATATATATATATATATATGTGTGTGTGTGTGTGTGTGTGTGTGTGTGTGTGTGTGTGTGTGTAAAACTTTCGGATCGAGTAAAAGTAAAAAAGAAAAAGACATCGCTGGAAACTTATCTTAGTCGACCCGTGTCGTCCTCTGACAGATTTTATCAAATCTGCGGATTTTATTTTGTAACAAGTATTTCTATACAAGAGCAAAAATGTTATTTGTTTTTCAACATTTTTATGTAATAGGAATGGTCATGAATATTCATCAATTTAACAGAAAAGTCAGGCAAGTTCATGGATGTGAGACTATGGAGTACCTGAAATGATACAATTCAATGTCTAATAAATGAAAGTAAATGAAGTTATCGAAATTCTTTTTTTTATTTTTAATGTAAATTAGTAAATAAATTATTTTAGTTTGGGATTAATTTCTGTTTTATATATTTTAAATAACATGAAATTATGAATTTAACCATTTTTAAAAACAATTTTAACATTTTTCTAGTCACGTATATCAGCTTGGGATTGGAGTAATTCTTTCAGGAATGGAGATATTTGAAAAAGACCAAGGCACAGATTTATAATTTAGTAACATTCCATAGTGACATGCTTGATATATATATATATATATATATATATATATATATATATATATATATATATATATATATATATATATATATATATATATATATATATATATATATTATGAAATGGACAAATCCGACAATTATTGTAAAACATTTTTATGTTTATACATTCTTTTTTATAGAAACAAATATTGAAGTAAATGCTCTGTTTATAATAAAAAGTTTTAAGCAACATTTAGAAATTTTCATAGAAGACATTTGTCTTCCGACAGGATTCGAACCTGTATCCTATATGAAACCGTCATTTAGCTTGACGTGCCTTCACCGATTTGGCCACAGAGGTGCTTTCGGTTAGCAAGGTCGAATTTACTGTAATTTAACTTCAATCTTCCATGAATCTCTCACGTACATTCGTATCTGCTCATGGCGTATCAAATATAAACAAATGACGTCACACATTATGAAAATGGACAAAGTCTGACAATTATTTAAAGACATTTTTATGTTTATACATTCTTTTTATGGATACAAATATTTAAGTAAATTCTCTGTTTATAATAAACGGTATTAAATAACATTTACCGGCCTGAATGTCTGAGAAATTTTGATAAAGAATATTCGTTCTCATATGAATGTAAGTGAGAGAATCATGGAAAACAGTAAAAACGATCTTGCTAACCGAACGCTCTCCTGGCATCGAAGATGAGGACAACAGTCCGAACAGTGTAGATGGCGCAAACGATTACAATACCTCGTCTCAGAAAAAGAGCCATATCCTGAAGAAGGCCGGAGTGTAAAACGGCCGAAACGTTGTGAATATGCCAACGATGATGAGGCCAGCATAATAGGGACAGGTATTGAGGAAGACCGGAGCCTCCAACGGCCGAAACATCATGAATATGGCAACAAAGACGAAGACAAATGTCCGTACATTGTAAGTAGTGTAAATAATTATAAGTAACATGACAAGCCTATCGCTTCTTTATCACTGGTCTCCTTGAAAAGGTTCTGGCGCTCTACATTCTTTAGTTCCACCAGTTCAGACATTTAAGGCTAAGATCCACATACACTGCGGTTAACTATCCTCATTATCTACGCATTACATCGATAAGGAGAAATTTCTATTCGGACAGCTTAATCTCAACAGCAAAACAGACTCCCGAGAGAGTGCTTAATTAATTACTACAATCTTGACCTCTTTAAACTACTCTTCAAATCTAGGATGTACCTTTATTTATCCTACATATCCTCCGGATATACAGACCTTACGTCCATAAAAACACCGTCCAGTAACCCTCTGACTTTAGTGGCTAAGATAGATCAGTAGAAAGGTATATAAAAAGGTAGAAAATATATAAAGGAGAAGAGTAATGAATGTAAAAGTTAACGGACAGTGGATAAAGAATTCGGATGTAAATTTTGATGTATCTATGGGATCATTGGATTCTGCCGATCATCCGATTTAGTCGGTCTATTCATTTTGTACATTCTTACTGCATATGATGAAATTAACTTAAATGATATAGGGCTTTATAGAGAGGATGTTATTAAGATAGTAAATAATTCTAATTGGGAGCAAAGTAGTTAAGCTTAGATTATGATTCTTAACTACTACAATCTTAACCTCTTCAAACTACTCTTTAAATCTTGGATGGACCTTTATCTATCCTACATATCCTCCCGATATACAGTTCTTACGTCCATAAAAACACCATACAACAACCCTCTTTCTTGAGTGGCTCTTGGTTTCTTTACATTTATTTCAACTGAACTGTGTGTTTCACATGATTAGTTGGTGCAAAAGTTTCCAGCATTATTTTGATTGACGAAATCGTTTATTCAAATGAATTCATAGTGTCTGTTAGCCACGGTGGATGGGTGTGGGGTATCGTCGTTATTCCTGTCATATTCCACTGGTGAGAAGGAACTCTCATTCGGATAGCTTAATCGCAAGAGCTGCTGCTTTGGGGAACATACTCCCCAGAAACTTGGGCACTTGTCTCGCGAGATTGTGCAATGAGATCGATCCTCATAATTTCGGCCTTGTGCCACACCTGAAGCTGTGCTCAGAAAATCACCCTCCCAACCATAGTACACTATACTCTTTACCTCTTTAAGTGCACGGTTAACCCTTATCTATCTTACATATATTCATAGGCACATCAACCATAGGCACGTGGCCGAGTGTTTAGAACCATGAGATCCGAGTTCGAATCTCACCATTTGTCAGGAGGGCGCCTGTTATCGCTCTGTGGAGTGTGCCCAAAAAGCATACCACGGGTTGAACCGTACCCTTGAGAGTGAGATAGAGTAGACGGGACCTTTGGGAGCCGCCAGTGGCTGTGAAGTCATCGTGAGCGAGGGTTTCGGTGTGCTTGTTTTGCTCAGACTGTTGATCCCGTTAGATATCAATGTTTTCTCCCAGAAACTGCAACTAAGGTCAGCATAGTTGCAGTATAAACCACAGGTGGGTCCTGAGCAGGCATCTGCAACGGAGATTAGCTAGCCGCCCTAGTAAACGGGCATCCTCGAATACGAGTGGCTGAGCCATTTTTAGAACAACCTGATTCAGAGACATTCTATCTTGAGTGGCTCTTTGGATTTGCCGCTCTCTCACAGACGTGCCGTTGCCTCCCTCTGTCTTTTTTACAAATACTTTCAAGGCAACTGCTCCGACGAGCTGCTTTCGCTGGTTCCCAGACTTCATGAATTTAAGGCTGGCATCTCGCCCTCACCCTTTCACTGTCGAACCTGTTAAATGCAGTCGTCTCTTCTCCAATAGCTTCATGCCTCGCACTTCTCGCCTGTGGAACCTCCTCCTCATTTCTTATTTTCCTGATAGCTATAATCTCTAACTATTTAAATGTAACGTCAATCGACGTCTCCAGATGCCCTGATCTATCCTCTAACCATCCTTTCCTCTATCACTCCTCTTTGCTCTTGCTCCAACTTTCTGTAACCCCTTGCGTGCTAGTGGCTTTCCGCCTTGGTTGGGGTTGAATGCTTAAAAAAAGACAAAGAAAAAAGGAAGACGAGAGCCACTTCAATCCCCAGTTAAAACCAAGCAGCTGGTCTGAAAACTTAGAAATACTATTAATAATAGGTATCCAGGTAAAGCTAGCAAAGGAAACGGAATTACAGAATTTCGAATAATGTAATATCAACAGCAACAATACAAAAAATACTGCTACAACGCGGCCATTGTTGGCGTTATTATTATTAGTGCTATAACGTCTAGACATAGAAGAGAACTTGACTCGCTGAACAAATATGGCGCGGCCGAAGTTTCGCACATATCGGTTGTCGCCTTCGTCTAGCTAGCGTGTGGGTTTCTCCGCCATCTTTAATTATAATGGCGGGAGCTGATACGATCATTGAGCGGTCGTTTTTTCCTGTGTCTGGCGCGTCGAAAGAGCTTCTGCGTGAACATGTAGACATCGCCGAATCGACAAAAAGTAGCGTGTCGGTGGGTGTATGGTGAGTGTGGAGGGGGGGGGTGCAAAAATGCTGTTATGACTGCGTAAAAAGGATGGGAGGAGAACTTAAATTGCTTTATTATAATGTCTGGCCTCGAAGACAATATAAGTGCTACAATGGTAGACAGCAAGATATATATATATATATATATATATATATATATATATATATATATATATATATGTATAGAGAGAGAGAGAGAGAGAGAGAGAGAGATTCAGGGTTAATGGGCCTGCACAGCCATGGCCGTCACCGGCACCAGAAGGGAGAAAGAAAATAAAGAGAAAGGATGACGATTCCTATCCTCAGATGCGGGCAGGTGCTAACGTTATATATATATATATATATATATATATATATATATATATATACAGTTCTGTTCGATAAATTTCTTTTTTTTTACTTAAAATTTTTTCGCCTATTGTTTGATGAAACGAAAGTTGAGCTAAATTCAAAGGATAAGCGATCTAAAATCCGAAGAAGAAGCTTTGAAAGCTCTTTGAATTTAGCAGTAAGTACTGTCAAGCATCCATTCAGTATAATGTTCTGGGGATGCTTTTCTTTTCATGGAACTGGTTTCTTAAAACCTATTGAAAAGACCCTCAGGAGCGAGCAGTACAAGAGAATTTTAGAGTCTTACCTGCTCCCTTCTGCTGAAACGGTGCAAATCAACCCCACCAAGCTCATTTTTATGCAGGATAATGCTCCCTGTCACAAATCAAAATTGACGAAGGAATACTTTGATGAGAAGCAGGTGAGTGTTATGACATGGCCGCCCCAATCTCCTGACCTCAACCCACATAGAAAACTTATGGAGCATTATAAAGTACAGACTCTCGTGAAAGTAGTTGAGCAAAAAAGAGGATTTGATCGTGAATTTCATATCCGAATGGAATTCAATGCTTGGAGATGAGATTTGCCAGAACCTAATCAAGACAATGCCAAAAAGCGTTGAAAAGGTTATTCAAAATAAAGGACGACCCATAGATTATTAAATATTTCGAACTATATTACCTATTATAAATAAATTATACCTCTATTATTCTTTATTTAAAGCTTTTCGGTTATGTTTCTATTGATTACGAGTTGCAGGAAATAAGTGAGTCACTTTTTTTGCACAGAATTTTTCCCTGAATCTCATTTATATCCAAAATTATAATTATCAATAGAACACCTTAGGGTGAATAAACTTTTTACTAGATTGAAGTTTTCGGCTCTTGTTTTGAAACATGAGAACTTTTATGTAGCGTTGGAATCATATTTTTAAATAAATAATTATATTTATGCTTTACTTTTTTATCGAGCACTATTTTTTTTAAAATAATAACAAAAATACTAAAGAACTTTGGATTATTTACCTAACGAGTTCTTTCCTATTTTCTATATATTTTTACACACACACACACACACACATATATATATATATATATATATATATATAGATAGATAGATAGATATAGAGAGAGAGAGAGTAAATGCGAATGTCATTGTGTCACTTTACCCAAAATACCATACCATTTTGGAATCAGACCGACTCTATGAGCGAATTAAAAAATTCCGGGCCGATTTGGATTCCAAAGTTTTCATTACGGCGATTGTTTTCAGATCCGCCATCTTAGCTTCTACTGATAAAAACAATTCAGGGGAAACTACTCTCTAAATTTCAATAACTCATGTACAAATGAAAAAATACTGTTCTCAAATTACTGTTTAGTAATAAAAGTTTTTTTTTTTATAAGTAGGAAATAAATTTGTGGGTAATCGAAATTAATTGAGAAATCCAGCGAAAGTCACCCGCGAAATAAAAATAAAAATAATTGTCCCTACGGAAAGTAAGGACCTACGTACATCAAACGTTCTTTAAATTAAGTGTCAGCAAAAGAATTATCATTGAACTTTTAAAAGGTAAGCTTGAATATTAATGTAATACTTAAATGCAACGATCAATTTTGAGTTTTATAGTTTATTGTTGCTTCTAATCCTCCCTCCCTATTTAAATGAAGGTTCAATCAAGAGCCCTACGCAGGAGCTAGGTTACATGCCACCTGCTAGGGGGCTTTTCAGCTCGTGCATATATATATATATATACACACCTCAAAATTTAATAATTTATAATTATATTGAGGGTTTCAGCTCTCGTTTTTGAAACATGAGAACTCTTATGTAGCGAATGAATCATTTAAAAAAAATAATTATAATTTAAGCTCTACTTCTGTATATTTACCTAACGTGTGCTTTCCTATTTTTCTACATACCTGCACACGCACACACACACACAAATTATTAAGGGATTATAACAAAAACGTCGAAATCGCTGTATGATAGCTTTCGTGTTCCGGCCCAATCGTGTCCTTTCTCAGGTGATTTGTTAGTAACTGGTAATTAAAGGATTTTTATGAAACTTTCAAAAGCAAAGTGTTACCTCTTTTTCAAAAGGTAAAGTGAGGAGGGTAAGAAAACACAAGGTCAGGATTAAAAATTGACTTGTGGGTTTGTCTGGATCGACTAATGAAAAGTGTGTGTCTTCATAAATGCGTCTCTCTCTCTCTCTCTCTCTCTATATATATATATATATATATATATATATATATATATATATATATATATATATATATATGTATACAGTGTAACCCGGATATAAAAGAGTTGTCGGGACCGGAGAAGAAGTCTCTCATATCCGGGTTTCTCTTATATCCGGGTTTGGTCTATTTTGTTTAGGTAAGTATGTCTCTAATTTCGGACCATATAAAATCTCTTATATCCGGGTTTCTCTTATATCCGGGTTACACTGATGTGTGTGTGTGTGTGCGTCTGTGTGTAGCGGTGATTAGTGTGAATATATATATATATAAATATATGGTTGGATATTGAGCGCTTTCTAATAAGTACCGCGCATATAATATATAAATAATTATACACATATATATATACATTTATTTATATTTATATACACACACTTTTCACATATATATATATATATATATATATATATATATATATATATATATATATATATAGATAACTAGACTCGTTTCTAAAAACCCTCGAATTTTTGATTTGCAAATAATCAAATCAATCTCGAGGGAAAAAAAGGTTTTAAAAAAAAGAAAGAGCTACAAACATGAACTACTGTCGAACAAATCGCACAGATGCAGGTCTGAAGCCCAAAGAAAAAACCCCGATACGAGTAGACAACTAACTAACAAAAGAGCTCAATACAATCGTAGAGCAGACCTAGATACACCTAGTGAGCCAGACAAACCTACCCAGGTTTCACCTAAACGGATCGTCAGGGAAAGTATGGGTTTCCCTGACGATCCGTTTATGTGAAACCTAGGTAGGCTTGTCTGGCTCACTAGGCGTATCTATCTATCTATCTATCTATCTATCTATATATATATATATATATATATATATATATATATATATATATATATATATGGGGTGTGGGGCGTGTGTGTAATGTACTAATATTTATATTTTATCACTTAAAAAGTCATTTTTAGTGGATATTCGTATTTAAGTATATGTATATATGTGTATTTATTAAACAGTATAATTATTTATTTTCACCTACTGGCCTGAATTTGCGAAAAATCTTCGTAAAAAAATTCGCTCAGATACGTGTCTCAACTTAAAATAAAGTTTCAATTGCTAAAAATCTGTCGAAAAAATTAAAAAATTCATTCTAAAATTCTAAAATATTTATATATACATGTACTTACACACACACATACACACGCGCACACACACACACACACACACACACACATATATATATATATATATATATATATATAAACTAGCAGTAGAGCCAGGCGTTTTTTTACGAATTGGTCAAACCCAAACTCAAACAAAAACATTGTTTTCAATCGTTATGAGTCTACCGATTGAATAGAATTTTATTATAAACAATTGTCTTGTAAATGGAATTTTTAAAGCATTCTGAATGTAAAAATAAAGGAAAAAGTGTGCAAGACAATAAGAAACACTACCTGCCAAAAAAAAAAAGTGATGTTTTGTTGAAATCGGTTGAAAAATGTAGGAAATCCGATCCCATATATAAACGAACACACACACACACACACACACACACACACACACACACACACACACACACACAGACAGATAGATACACACACAAACAACCTGGGTTTTATAATAAGTATAACTCGATATGAGTTATCCCCCTTTCATTCTCGCGATGCCTCTTATCATGGTTTCAAATTGATTTCATGCAAAAACAATTGTGTTTTTCCAATTTTTGGCACTGTCAGAACCACCGCAAGGTAATTATACGTAGTCCTATGAAGTTTTGTTGAAATCGGTTGAAAAATGTAAGAAATCCGATCCAATATATAAACGAACAGACTCACGCACACAACCTGGGTTTTATAATAAGTATGCTGTAGCTCTTGAAAAAATACTTTTTTAATTGAGCACTGTTGAATGACAAGCTAGTTCTAAAAACTACGGCCGTAAAATGAACGGAACACTATGAGTGCTTGGTGTTTGTTTATGTTTATGAACAATACGCTAGATTTGGCTGACTCATTCTGTCGAGTGAAGATGGCTCAATGGTAGAAGCTCTGACTGACACCAAATCGGTTTGCTTTCGATCCGGGCATTCGTTTGTCTAGTCGCGCTGAGGAGCTGTGATACAGCGAAACAGCACTGTCTGACACACACACACACACATATATATATATATATATATATATATATATATATATATATATATATATATATATATATTAGAAAGAATCTGAAAACCATATTATTGGTTAACCCAAGACTTGTGAGTTAAATTGATGGAAACCTTGGGGGTCGTCGATGGGTGTGCTAGCACGAAGCCACAAGTCATCGTGACCGAGGGTTTGAGCGTGCTGGCCTAAATAACGCGTTCTCTCTCCCAGAAACCGTAACTAAGATCTTCTCAACATAGTTTCAGCCACAGATGGCTCATTGGCTATTAAACAAACACAAATGCGCCTGAGCGGGCGTCTGTAAAAGGAATTCGCTAGCAGGTCTAGTAGACGGGTATTATCAAATATGAGTAGCCAAGTATATATATATATATATATATATATATATATATATATATATATATATGTGTGTGTGTGTGTGTATATATATATATATATATATATATATAGATAGATAGATAGATAGATAGATAGATAGATAGATAGATGTATATATGTATGTATGTATGTATGTATGAATAGATATAGGTATAAATATAGATATAGATATATATGATATGAAATGGAAGATGATGTTTCGGACTCAGGCTAGGAGAACAATTTTTTGAAGAAGAAAACGATAAAAAAAAATAAAACACAAGAAAGATTATCAACCCCCAAAAGGTAAAAATGCAGACCTTGGTGAATTCTGTAATTACATCTCAAACTTCCCCCATTTCACAAACTGGTAATGCCACAAACAAAGTCCAACTTCACCAGACAACAATGAAACCAACGAAATGGCTTAAAATTGGGAAAAAATATTTGTTATATAAGTGTATAAAAGAGGCGCAGTTGTTATTATGGAATAGAGAACAGTACAAAAGCATCATACAAAATATGTTACAAGACGATAGCTACTATGAAGAAGCCAGAGAATAACAACCTCACAAAGTCATGAAAAAAAAACTCATCAATTTAATGCACCATATCGAGGCTGTTTTACTTTAAAGGAACGTGCATACCTTACAAACTTTAGATATAAAACAAGCATTTTTTTGTATATGCCTATATTTCTGAGATGAGGTATTATGTACATTATTTACATTATTCGGACTATTGTCCTCATCTTTGTCACCATATTTATTACAACGTTTCGGCCTTTCAGTATCTGTCTATATTTCTGAGATGAGGTATTATGTACATTATTTACATTATTCGGACTATTGTCCTCATCTTTGTCACCATATTTATTACAACGTTTCGGCCTTTCAGTATCTGTCTATATTTCTGAGATGAGGTATTATGTATATTATTTACATTATTCGGACTATTGTCCTCATCTTTGTCACCATATTTATTACAACGTTTCGGCCTTTCAGTATCTGTCTATATTTCTGAGATGAGGTATTATGTACATTATTTACATTATTCGGACTATTGTCCTCATATTTGTCGCCATATTTATTACAACGTTTCAGCCGTTGTACGCTCCGGCCCTCTTCAGTTGGTTGGAATGTCGAACTGAACCCTTTATTTCGCTCACTGGGGTAGACTGCTTTAGTTCCATGTGCCATGTTTAATAGATATCAGTTATCAGTTATCTCCTGTTAATTTCCCTCTGAAAGTTCTTCAATGCTTTAACCGGGTATTGAACTCACACTCTTTGGGTTTGTCACTGGATCTAACTAACGCATTTATCCACTGTGCCATGTGTCCTTGAGGACATCTGTGTATATGAATTTCTGGGTATTATAAACGTAATGTCATTAGCAACCATTTTTACCAGAGCTCATATTGCAATTTTTGTTGTTATTATCGTTTTCCTCCGGCACTCTTTATTAAGCAATTCACAAAAGTAAGCTCAATACCGAAAATGCAAAACTGATTATGTGAATATACCCGGAGCAAGCGACTCAGGCCTATAATAGGACGGCCCGACATTTGCAAGACAACCCTGTCTAATCAATTTTCTAGACATCGTTCGGAGATTCATTCGAGATGAACAAGATTTTCTGAATCAGCTGCCCAACTAGATAAACCATAATACTTACATGGTCTGAACGAATGTTATGAACCTATATCGCAACAACCCCACAGAACTACGGAATAGAGGCCATTTAATACAGGTTAGAAACGTTTCCCCATGAGCTACTGTCGAGGGGTTCACCCCTTTTTACACAAATGAACTCACCCAGTATATACATATACTACGGCTACGGGAAGACCCGAGATTAAGACGAGAGTAAGACGAGAGCAAGACCGAGGAGTCGAGTCAAGTCCAGAGTAAAAGGTTGTAGGTAACCGGAACAGTGAGGGTGAGGTAACAGCGTTGTAGGAGTCTGTTATGGTCCGGTTCCTTGTACCACGGTGATAGTCCAAGGTAGAACCAATAAAGAAGAACTCGAACACGGATATAGAATAACACAGATATATTACAAACAGGAATATATACAGAGAAGTAGAAAAGTGTTAGTACGAACAATCAGGTTTAGTAGTAATTGTGTCTGACTAGCTTGCTCTGACTGACTGACAGACTCCTGACGGACTTCACTCCAGACGAGGGCATCATGTGGCACAAGGACGGTTTAACGTGGGATCTCCGAGCTCGGACAAAAATATGCCCTTTCAAGCCGTATAAACGGGTTCAGGGTCGGTTTACCTCCCCGAAAGAGAATCCGCCCTTCGGCGTGTCCTTGTTCGGGTTCCTCCCCGCCCGAAGGCAGAGAGTTCAACCGATCAACCGGTCGCCAGGCTTTAGGCTGAACTCCCTGCTTCCTCTTGAGGCACAGTATTTATTACGTATGGAATAGTCCATTATATTGTTATGGGTAAGGTCCCCTGACAGAGTCAAAGTGAGCGAGCACGTAGACTCAGTAAGAAGTCATACAGCGATACTTCAATACCAATGACTGGATATATATATATATATTGCTACTAACCCGTATTCCTGGAACTACTAACCTGCATTACCAGTTTGTATTATTACGTTAATACATTATTTTCATATATTCATTCCTGGCGTTTGTTATTTATTGGTACCGGATTTCAACCAGGAATCCAGAACAGCTACCAAATCGTATCAAATGAAATTTCATCATAGAAAGCCTTGGGTTTTCTTAAAAAACAACTATTAGTTTGGTGCAAAAATAATGACGTTTTTGACGTATTTTTTAACGTCAAAAAACGTCATTATTTTTGCACCAAACTAATATTTCACGTTCAACGAAACACCCTGCCGACAAAAATCTGGAACAGCCATGGGGACAAATGTTGCACCAATATATGCCAACCTAGTCACGGGATACCATGAACGAAAATTCTAAGAAAGAACCTCGCAAACTATGGGAATTACTCCAGTTGCAATATAAAAGAAAACTGAAAACGACATCTACATGACTGTTTCATTCTGTGCAATGAAAGTCTGGATAAACTAAAGAGATTACAAACATGCATTAATGATATAAATCTTAGCATCCATTTCAATATGAAGTACAGTAAAAAAAAAAAATCCTTTTTTAGACATATTAATAACAATCTAGATGCCGAGATATATTTTAAACCTACTTACTCTCGCCAATATCTTCTTCTTACATCTTCCCACCCGAGAACACTCGTACAAACATTCCACTCAACCCAGCCAAACGGATATGTAAAATAGTCTCAAACAAAACCGACAGAGACCACAGACTAGAGGAGATGAAAAAAAATACTCATCAAGAGAAAATACCCTCAAAGTTTGATCAACAATATTATTGAAAAAGCAAAACAAATTAACATCCACACACTCCGAGAAAGAAAAGGAAAAAACGAAAAAAAAAAAAAAGGTCATCCCTTATATCTTAACTTTCAACCCACAGAACATAGAAATCTTCAGATAACCAATCTTACTAAAGGACAAGAAATTGAAAAACCTATTACAAAAATACCAAATCATAAAAAGTAAACGACAACACAAGCACTAAAAAGATACGGACGAGCGCAAAACTGCAATTAAGGGCCCTCATGTGAAAAAATGCAACCGACCACTTTGCGGGATATACAACTACCTATTAGAGGGCCATGAATTTCAGTTCAAAGACGGATCAAAATTCAAAATCATTTCTCGTGCGACTCAGAGAATTTAATATACATAATTACATGCAAACGAGCATTACTTTGGCCAAATCGGCCAGACACTTCGACAAAGGATGACAGTTCATCGCCAAAAAAAAAAAAAACAACAGAAAAATACCCCTTAGCCAACATATAGAGGAATGTGGTGGACAAAATCTATCAAATTTTAGTATCTTCTCATTCTACCAATTCGAATATAAAACCACAGAATAAAAGCGCATTCATAAGGAAATATTTTTCATCAACAAGTTCAAATCCATACTTAATTCATTGCATAAATAGATTCTACCAAATTCCCCTTACCAAAAAAGAAATATGTAGCCTGTTATGCCCCTTCATTTTCATTTTTTTCATTTGTACAAACCATAAGCATCAACACGTGGACATAGAAACAGTTAAAAACGTTTTTTGAAAAGCTAAGCGAAACTGGTTAAAGTTTTAAAAAGGGAAAACAATAAATCATTTTTCTAAGAAAAAAACAATGAAAATCCAATTGTAAGTAACAAATTTTTAATTCTTCTCTGTAAAAATTCGTATATTATAAATAAATAACACTATCTTAAATATTAGGTGCCTTTTTTTCCAATCCTTATCTCTATCTATAAAAGGCAGGATGTGTGTGTGTGTGTGTGTGTGTGTGTGTGTGTAACGAATGCACGGCCGCAATTTTCGACGGATTTGCACCAAAATTTACATGCACATGCTCCAAGTTAGCGGGAAGGCCACGACCGACGTTGCATTTCCGAACTCCCATCGATAGTGGAAATAATCGATTTTTTCATGCTTCTATGGCAGTTTTCATGTAGTTTGCGGCCATTTTGTACTGGCAAGAGTGAGAACCTCTAGCTGGCTGCCACGAATAGTCAGGAAGACTCTAATGGCCAGCGTAAGAGCCAACAGCTGACTGACACGAATGCTAGCATGCAAAAAAAGTCGATAGCTGCATTCGTCACAAGTGGGAAAAATTTTAATCTACTTGGCACTTTAGTCCAATTGGCTCATTCGCTTGCTTAAACTCAACGTTGATTCTGATTCCGCAGAACTGGGTTGGGTGTGAAAAAGTATTTGTTGTTAACATTCTTTTTTCATTCGGTTTTTTCCAGTTTTGAGTCCTTTTTTTTTAAAAGCTGATCGTTTTGTGTTCATTTTGTTTAGTTCTTTTTTCGTAACAGATTTAATGTTTAGTATAGAGCTTAGAAAAAATTTGCAGTGTGAGATAGGCAAGAAGTAAGGCATGTAGCAACATCATCACGGCAAAGGGCACTCCTATAAAGGCAAGGAAGGGCAAAAATATTTTAAGTCAAGTGATAGCGATTGCTGTATGAGTCGTACGATTTTTTAATCAAGCACGAGTAACGCCGGGCAATGCTGCTAGTTTTAATATATATATATATATATATATATATATATATATATATATATATATATATATATAAATTTATGCGCCGCACTAGACTGACGGCAAAGTTACAACGTTTTGTATTGATCTTATGACATGTATAACTTCTAAATTTGAATAAATACTATATTACATTTGGTCAAACTGGCCAGTCACTCCGGCAAGGTATGACAGTTCATCGCTAATAAATTAGTGACCCCCACACCAGAAAAAATACCCCTTAGCCAACATGTTGAGATCGCTGCACAATAGATTTCACGTTTCGACACTACGTTGTGCATCTTCAGGCAATAGGAAGTAAATGGTAATTAAAATGGTGATAATTTCAAAAGCAAAGTGTTACCTCTTTTTCCGAGGGGGTCCATGAGAAAACACAAGGTCAGTATGAAAAATAGATTTGTGGGTTTGTCTTGATTGACCAATTAAAAGTCATGATGTATGTGGATGTGTGTCTTTATAAATGCGTCTATACCGAGGCTGTTTTACTTCAAAGAAACATGCATACCTTACCGACTTTAGCACCAAAATCCTAACACGAAAGAAGCATTCCAATAAGTTAAACAAGGTGCTGAGGAATGGGATGGACAAAATCTATCAAATTTTAGTGTCTTCCCATTCTACCAGTGCGACTAAAGAACTATTGAACAAAGACGGATAAATAAAGAAATATTTGGCATCAGTCAGAGATCCTGCCCCTAGGCTATCGTTGCATGTCAGAGTGAAAGGGAAATTTTAAAGTTTTATAACGCCCGTGACCAGGAGAGCTCAATTCAGTTGAAGAGAAATGCGTTAATAGCAGTAGGAGTCACTGTTTTTTTTTTTAATTGCACTTTTCTCAAGAGAGCTCAACCGGATTTCCCGATAGCATATCTATTGTCATCCACAGACAGACAGTTTCGCTGTATCACAGTTTTTCAGTGTGGCTAGCCGTACGATTGCTTGAAGGCGGAATCGAAACTATATATATATATATATATATATATATATATATATATATATATATATATGTTTATATATATATATATATATATTAGGTTGGTGCAAAAATAATGACGTAATAATGTCGTTTTTTGATGTATTTTTTAACGTCAAGAAACGACATTATTACGTCATTATTTTTGCATTCCAAGAAGTTAAGCAAGGTGCTGAGACACGGAAAAAAATTGGTGGACAACAAAGAAAAGAGCAGCTGGATTGCCATGTGATACCCATCCTCTTGCATAGCTGTCAATGTTGGACTAGAAAGGAGAGCTGGATTGTCACTTGATATCCAACCTCTTGGATGGCTGTCAATGTTGGACCAGAAAGGAGAGCTGGATTGTCACTTGATATCCAACCTCTTGCATGGCTGTCAATGTTGGACTAGAAAGGAGAGCTGGATTGTCACTTGATATCCAACCTCTTGCATGGCTGTCAATGTTGGACCAGAAAGGAGAGCTGGATTGTCACTTGATATCCAACCTCTTGCATGGCTGTCAATGTTGGACTAGAAAGGAGAGTTGGATTGTCATTTGATATCCAGCCTCTTACACGGCAGTCAATGTTGGACTAGATTGCTGGATTGCAATGGGATATCCATCTTCTTACATAGCAATAAATGCTAGACTAGAAAGCAATGCTGGATTGCAATGTGCCATCGTAAAATCTAATGATGGCTCTACTTGTCTCTAATTGCGTTTCTTGCAGTCTTTTCTTGGTGTTTTCTTGTGACCTTGTTGATACTAAATAATGTAAACTGTTGTGGCAAATGTCTATAAATGCGATATAGAATGCTGGCAAAGTCTGATAAATTTCACAAATTGGAGAAATATCTTATTGACTTGATTATGCGTTTTGCCATCGCCAGGTAAGCCTCCTCGGAGCAGAACGAAAAAATATATGTGTACGAATTCCTGCGTTTTCTTCAATATTAGATCATTAATACTTTTCTTTTCGCTTAGCTGTCCTCCGACGGTCGTGATGAAAGGACAAAATTGCGTGAGTTTTGTATAAAAGTCGTTAGATTAATTTATTGTTATAGTAATGTATATTAATTGTGGCAAATGATCAGACCCTGTTTACAACATATTATAGAAAAGATTCTATATGTTGTTATAATTCTCTGTAACACAGTCTATCGATACTTTTGGAGTAATTGGTCATGGTTAAAGACAATTAACAAAATTCTCAACAATATTTAACATTCCCCCCCACCACGTGGAATGTATGTGGCAGAAGACCGAGTTTAACGTGGGTTTCTCCCAAAATATACCCTTTGAACGCGCCGAGACGGGTTCAGGGCCTGTCTACCTCCCCGGACGATACTTTGCCCTTCGGCAAAGCTTCGTCCGGGTTCCTCTCTGCCAAAGCAGAGAGTTCGACAGAAGTCGTACACAAAAGACGTACACGTCAGCGAATGGAATTAACAAAGTTCTCAATAAACAATAAGAAAACGAATGAAAAAAGAACATGGCGATATTCTATCGTTATTTCCATGGCAAATATTCAGATGCACTCCATTCTTCAGTTCCAGCAGTTGAAACCTTTATAGCCAAGACACGCATTGCTACTTCTAAAGAGTCCAATCAAGAGTAGAGGTTATTCAAACTGGGATTTGGGGAAACATAATTTTAATGTCTTACTCCTCACTAATAATAAAGTAATAACAGTATTTCCTTTGTTAATTCTCACGGAATGACAATGAAGATTTTATTATTGTATTATTTGGTATAAAGTCTTATTTTCTCATTGTGATTTGATACAAAACCAATGAAATAATGATGCACTTTCAAAAACCAAGATGATTGGAGGCTTGCAGCTGCTCTAACCTTTGACCTAGCCCTAAAATGGCTTGTAATTTTCAGTACCTCAAAATCCAAGTTAGTATCATCCTCAAGTGGAACACATCTATACAATCCACTGCTAAAAAAATCTTGAAAAATGGTTGGCTTATTATATATATGTAAAAAGTATTTGACTCCTTCTGTCATGACTAATCTTTACAAGAGTCAGCTTAGGCCAGAAGTGGAGCATTGATGCCATATCTGTGCTTACATTAGTTTGTAAAGTTAAAAAATGTTTTTTGTAAATAGAAAGTTCCCATATTGTTGTTAATGTTCTGATCTGTCATTGCGATAAAAAGTTTGATACAAAACCAAGATGATTGGAGGTTTGCAGCTGCTCTAACCTTTGACTTAGCCCTAACAGCTCAATGAGGAAAAAATGGCTTGTAACTTTCAGTACCTCAAAATCCAAGTTAGTATCATCCTCAAGTGGAACACATCTATACAATCCACTGCTAAAAAAATCTTGAAAAATGGTTGGCTTATTATATATCTGTAAAAAGTATTTGACTCCTTCTGTCATGACTAATCTTTACAAGAGTCAGCTTAGGCCAGAAGTGGAGCAATGATGCCATATCTGTGCTTACATTAGTTTGTAAAGTTAAAAAATGTTTTTTGTAAATAGAAAGTTCCCATATTGTTGTTAATGGATCTGTCATTGCGATAAAAAGTTTGATACAAAACCAAGATGATTGGAGGTTTGCAGCTGCTCTAACCTTTGACTTAGCCCTAACAGCTCAATGAGGAAAAAATGGCTTGTAACTTTCAGTACCTCAAAATCCAAGTTAGTATCATCCAATACAGCCTATCTAAATGAAGGAGAAGGTAAGAAAGGAGTCCTACAGGCGTGTGCGTCTGATACTGAATACCGAGCTGAATTAAAAAAAAACAAAAAAAAACAGAATATCAGCCATAACCACCTTGGTTGTCCCAATAGTGCAATACAGCTTCAACATCGCTAACTGGACCATAGTTGACATCAAGCGAATTGACGCCCAAAACGAGAAAGCTTCTTCCTTGCCACCGCATACATCATCCAAAAAATGGTGATCGTCTGTATGTGCTCTGATACGAAGGAGGTAGAGAATTAGTTCAACTAGAACTGCCTACAACAATTGGCCTTCAAAGGTACCTGGAACCGACAGAAAACTGGGTGATGATCTGTGTTAAAGAACATGTAAGAACTAAGAAACTTTATTCTGTAATAAAGGAAGCCATCAAGTTCAAAATGGAGTTTCAAGTGGATGAAGAAATGCAAGTAAATCATAATATATCGTCTGCAGCTGTAAAATACTTAAAAAAGAAAGCAAAGGCAAATTCAACCGACAAGATGGTAAGATAAACGTCTTCACGGTCAATTCTCTGCCCGTAACAAACAAGCTGATGTAGACAAACCCTGTACCCATCAGTGGCTACGTAGAGCCCGGTTAAAAGCTGAAATTGACGGTTTTATTACTGCTGTACAGGACCAATGCTTACTAACTAATAATTAGCAAGCACACATACTGAAAAATTGTGTTGACACAAAATGCAGATTCTTTGATAAATATCCAGAAACAATTGACCATCTTGTATCAGTTTGCGTGATATTCGCACTCGCTGAATATGAAACGCGGCATAACAGATTGGGCCAATATCTGCACTGGAATATCTGCAGCTTTTACGGAAAGGAAACTGAAAGAAATTGGTATGGACCCTACCCAGACCCGGTTACCTGTAACAATTTTATGGGAATATACAATACGTAAAGACAAAAGAATCAAAGCTAATCGACCAGACATACAGTGCTGTTCGATAAAAGTGACTCACCGGATTTTTTTTTTTTTTTTTTTACTAAATGTTCTCTTCTCCGATGAAACGAAAGTTGATCTAAATTCAAAGGATAACCGATCTAAAATCCGAAAAAGAAGCTTTGAAAGCTCTTTGAATTTAGCAGTAAGTTCTGTCAAGCATCGGTTCAGTATAATGTTCTGGGGATGCTTTTCTTTTCATGGAACTGGTTTCTTAAAACCTATTGAAAAGACCCTCAGGAGCGAGCAGTAGAAGAGAATTTTAGAGTCGTGTCTGCTCCCTTCTGCTGAAAGGGTGCAAATCGACCCCACCAAGCTCATTTTTATGCAATATAATGCTCCCTATCACAAATCAAAATTGATGATGGGATACTTTGATGAGAAGCAGGTGAGTGTTATGACATGGCCGCCCCAATCTCCTGACCTCAACCCCATAGAAAACTTATGGAGCATTATAAAGTACAGGCTCTTGGGAAAGCAGTAGAGCCACAAAGAGGATTTGTTTGTGAATTTCATATCCGAATGAAATTCAATGCTTGGAGATGAGATTTGCCAGAACCTAATCAAGTCAATGCAAAAAAGGGTTGAAAAGGTTATTTAAAATAAAGGAGGACCCATAGATTATTAAATATTTCGAACTATATTACCTATTATAAATAAATTATACCTCTATTATTCTTTATTTAATGCTGTTCGGTTATGTTTCTATTGATTACTAGTTGCAGGAAATAAGTGAGTCACTTTTTTTGGCCTAAATCTCATTTATATCCAAAATTATAATTATCAATAGAATACCTTAGGGTGAGTAAACTTTTTTACTAGGTGTTCCGGAAGGGGTCTTTATATTAGTAAGATTAAAAATTAGTTTGACCCTAAAAACAATAGGCGAAAAAATTGTTAATTTAAAAAAAATCAGGTGAGTCACTTTTATCGAACAGCTCGGTAGTTATTAGAGACTGTAAAGACAAAATGTGCCTTCGTATTGACATGAAAGTTCTTCCAGACTGCAAAGTATCAAAAATCGAAATCTCAATAATGTGGCACATGAGGGCCTCAACAATTGCAGTTGTAGTTGGAGCTCTTGGATTGATTGGTAAACATTCCAAAGGACTCATTAAAGGGATTCTTGGGAGTTCATTCTTTAAAGAAATACAAAAAAAATGTTCTCACAAGTACAGGCCATACGTGCCGAAGGGCTTTATCTATGTAAAATATGTGTAATTCTTTTTTTCTTTTTTTAAACTACTCATTAGAAAAATTCATGATGTCATTTCTGTCCTTAGGTCTCTGGTCGGGACCCGGAAGGAAATAAGTACACACCGGAAATCAAAGGAATAATAATAATAATAATAATAATAATAATAATAATAATAATAATAATAATAATAATAATAACTGGTATGAACACCACCCAGACCCGGTTACGGAGATAGGACCTGTTACAATTCTATGGGACTACACAATTCACACTGACAGAACAATCAAGGCCAACCGCCCAGATATTGTTATTAAAGACCACAAACAAAAACGGTGCCTCCTTATTGATATGGCAGTCCCTGCTGACTGCAATGTATCTTTGAAAATATTAAAAAAGCTGTCAAAATACAAGGACCTTGAAATAGAAATCTCGAAAATGTGGCATATGGGAACATCAACAATCCCTGTTGTAGTTGGATCCCTAGGACTGGTTGGAAAAGATTGCAGTAGACTAATTGAAGGGATTCCTGGAAGTCCATGCCTCAAGGAGATACAAAAAATTGTTCTGACAAGTACAGCCCACACTTTACGAAGGGCTTTATCTATGTAATTTTTTTTTTTTTTTTTTTTTTTGTCTGGAAAATGTCATGATGCCATTTCTAACCTTAGGTCCCTAGCCAGGACCCGGAAAGAAATGTGTAAACGCAAGAAATCTAAGAAAATAATAATAATAATAATAATAATAATAATAGGTTGGTGCAAAAATAATGACGCAATAATGTCGTTTTTTGACGTTAAAAAATACGTCATAAAACGACATTATTACGTCATTATTTTTGCACCAACCTAAAAATAATAATAATTCCTTTTAAACAACATTAAGCGAAATTAAAATAAAATGAAAAACAATATTTTAAGATGACATATCCACGCAATCTGGACTAATGTGTAAAAAATAAAAAAACCTTTCACAATAATCTGTTGCGACATGTCTACAGCAGATTCACACCAATAGCTGCCCCCCACCTCATCTGCTGTCTTTCTTTTTATTATTATGTAACTGTAAAATAAAATAATAATAATAATAATAATAATAATAATAACAGAAACTGATGCTTCTAAAGTTTCTCCGATAAGGAATAAAAATCAATTTCTCTTTCGAATGTAGACAACACTTGCTGTGAAAATGTCCTGCATTATCCAGTGTTATTGCTACAAAAAAAAAAAAAAGAAAAAGAAAAGAAAAAAAAAAAGAAAGGAAAAGAAAAGAAAAATACAATCCCTCCACAAATGACAATATATTCTACGGTCCGATAATCATATCAGTGAAATCAGCTATTCATTTTCTTGGTTTTCGTTGGAGAAAAAGAAAATACTTGTAAAATCGATCTAAAATATTTTAAGGGAAAGAATAAAAAAAAGAAAAAAAGAAAAACAAAAAAAGAAGAAAAATTACCTGTTCCATATAAAAACCAGCAAAAAACCTCAAATGGTGTAGGTTGAGTATTTATCACGGAAAGAAACTGACATCGTAAACTTGTGTCCATAAACTGCATAGCATTGAACTTTTGTCCACGTTTAGGGGCGTGTATTCCCCTCATCAGCCAAAGATTTAAATTGATTCATTTTTTAATTGATTGACTTATTCATTTTCTATGACTTATTGATGCAATGAATATGCATACACCTGGGTCTCCCCTCACAGTAATATGATTGGCTGGTGTCAGCCATAAATACAGACTGATGTAGAGGCTTAGGGACGACGCCTATTTCCTACGCCTATTGCCTACGCCTATTGCCTACCAGTACGACGAGGACCAGTCCATTACGGTTACTTACTAGATTGGCCTACTCGGTTACAGTAGTCAACAACCACTTTGCTGCTTCGAACAAATATATCCCCGTTCCGGGTCATATCACTTACCAATTTACATTGTAAGAATTTTGGGTGGGTGAGGGTATAATAATGGTTTAGTGATGCAAGTCTTACTAATTAACCTATATCTGGGGGAGAAGAGGTGAATGCATACCTAATTTGAAATAATGTGGATGTGAAGTGGGGGATCAATTCTGTATTACAATTAATATATAAACTGATCCCTCACTTTTTGGTCGCAGTAGATTCCGTACATTTATATTCCAGAGGATGTAAATAAATCTAAAAGCCATGCCTGTGTGACACTATTTGGCTTGCCAAAAGGGAGAAAGAAGGAAAAAGGAAAAGGGAAAGGCGAGAATTAAATTTAGGTGATAAGAGGCCATCACGAAAAAGACACTGAGCGGTGTTATTTTTCTGACAAGGAAAAGTGGTAAGATTTTTTTTTTATTTCCATTGTCGAGAAGTCGAAAAAGGAATATACTGGAATTAATCTGATTTATGTTACAGGACGGGTGAAAATTCCAGGTTGGCCAAATAACCTCAGAGACAGAATTCTAAATAGATAAACATTTAACTGTGTCGCAGGAATGCCCATTTGAGGCCTCCCACAGAATCCTAAAGAGATAAAAATTAAATAGGTCATCCGCTGACCGAGAAACAAAAATGTCCGCTGACCACCATGAAGTAGAGGTTAAGCCTTTGTCGATGGGAAGATATCGTTTGGACAAGGCATCTGTTTTGTGTTGAAATTCGGCTATGACAGCGAAACTATTTTATCGGATCAGAAATTGGCACTAAGAATGAAAATACGTCTAAAATGGCCAGCCACTTGGTGACGGCGAAAAGCTAATTGACGAATTCCAGGTTGGCCAAATAACCTACAGGGCAGAATTCTAAATAGATAAAAATTATTTAGGTCGCAGAAAATGTCCGTTGGATAAACCGCAGAATTACAAAAAAAAAAAAACAAAGCAAAAGACTAAAACATTAGTATCTAAGGAAAGATATCATTTGGAAAAGGCATCCGTTTGTCGTCAGGCTGGCTATGGTGGCGAAACTATTTTATAGGATCAGTAATTGGCACCAAAAATGCGATCTCATCATATGACCACCCACTTGATGCTGGCGAAAAGTCTCGATTAATAAAGTCCAGGTGACATTGGGATAAGAATTGAGATTAAGGGATCACACTACGGGTCGTATTGGTTTGTTGTCGGTCAGAGGAAAAGAGAGAAAGAAAAGAAAGAAAAAGAAGAAAGAAAAAAGTAAGATAATTTTTTTTCTTTGAGCAAGATTTTTTAAAACGAGTCTAGTCTGGCCACACCCACACTGCTGAGCGCCCATTGGCTGAGTGGTGGCAGGAGTATTGGGCGGAGGTGATCATGTGAGGCAGGAGGGGAAAACCTGCTGGCACCCATTGAGAGGATAGGTGTGAGATGCCAATATGAGAGAGATGGAAAACCGTTGACACCCTCTGAGGGTATGGTGAGATACTAATATGAGAACAGAAGAAGGTGGGAAGACGAGAAGACTTCCAAAAATGGAAAAGAACAAAAATTTCCTGACCGAAACCAAAGAAGTGGATTGTGGGTTTGGAATTATCAAGGAACCTCAAACCCCGACGAGCCCACCCCGGTTTTGGTCGGCGTCCATATAAGCAAAGTCGCAGCGAGCGAAAATCAGTTCCAGTTCCAGTTCCAGTTAAGTTCGCAGTGAAGTTCGCAGCTGAGTTGAATTGAGTTTGGACCGCCTCGCAGAAGCTAAGATTCACGCAATTCCGAACTCATCTTCTAATCAAGAACAATTTATTTTTGAAGAACGACTTAGACTCACACCACCAAAACAATTTTCACGAATATCGCCTGAAGATACACCAAGAACCAGTTTCTTAAAGAACAAACAACTTAAGATGTTAAGACTCGCCTAACAAACACAAAGTGTCACGAATCCATATAGCGGGTTTGGGAAATAGACGCAGTCCTGTATCCAGCAACTATATATAAAAGATTGTTATCCTTTTTTTAACACATTTGAACTTTTCGAGTTATTATTTTATTTTTTTTGCATGTACTTGTGCGATATCACCCTTATTCGAACTCGGCTTGCATTACGGCCCCGGCAACTGATTGATTTCGTCTGCCTAAGATCATCTAACAACGTGGATAGGCTAGACTGGAAATCAAAGCAGTTACTTCGGCAACCAGACGTTGGAGGCAGGCTGGGAACGACGAGGCTGATACCGAATCTAACCAGATTCCCATCCGAATCACCAAAAGGTTAGAACGTCACATTTGGTGCCGTGACCAATACTAAGCCAGTTGGTCGTCACAGGACAGGATAGCACGACGGACGCAGCCAGGCAGACGTCACGTTTGGCGCAGCGACACCGGCGGACGTCACACCTGTGTAGCTAATCAGTATTTCGTTGATTGATTCGTTTTTAGAAACCGTATAACTTTAGAAACCGTATAACTAGGTTCAGGTGCTATCTCCCCGGATGAAATTTTCGTCCGAGTTCCTCTCTGCCGAGGCAGAGAGTTCGACAGAAATGAACAGTCTAGTCGAATGATCTCCCAATCCCTTCTCTCCTACTAATCTTATAGTAGGCGAAAGAGTCCAACATTGATTCTTTAGAGGGAGGACACCGTAATATATTTCTTGATCGATCTTCTACCCAAGTAAAGCAGAGGTTTATCCCTAGTTTTCTGTTTAGGATTGGGTTTCCGGTTCCTTCTAAAGTCCACTTCAACTCTCTACTTCTAACGTCTCCGCCTAAAACACTGAACTTTTAATTACTATTTATTTATTTTTCTTTTCTCAATAGTAGATAGGATCGTCTATCACCCGGTTCACACTCCTCTCCCGTCTTTGAAACAGGGGAAGAGCTTTATCCTTTGTTTCCTGTTTATGATTGGGTTTCTGGTTACTTCTAAAATCTTTTCTTTCTCTTTCACTTCCGGTGGCCACTTGCGTCTTGGTGGCATTGTCACCTCGCTTGGCTTGTTCCACTTACTCTATAGCACTCTACCTAGAGTGGCTCTTGAGCCTTGTACAGGGTGAACATCATTGTAAGAGCATCATTGTAATTATTATCTGTTACAAATTGTATCGTCTTTTTGCACCGTATCACGTTCAAACAACGCTCCCCGTACAATCGCCGAAGTTAAGCAATTAAGCCTGGACATCACCTAGATGGGTGACTGATGAGGGATACCAAGTGCTTAAAACTTGGATGTGCGGGTGGTGTAATAGATAATGGCTAGGAATAATTGATTGGTGGGCCGAGTTTCGATTCCTGTTGGATTCATTATATTCACGTGCGCGCAAATACCCGTAGGAAAGATATCAAGCCATCTCCTCTCCCCCAGCTATGGGCTAATTAATAAAAATTCTATTATTCAAACTGTAAATATCTCTCCCTACCAAACAAAAAAAATCTTATAATCTATAAATATTTTCTGGCAAACCTGCAAAGGGTTGATAAGCCGTAAAAAACAAATGAATCAATCAAATACTGGTTAGCCATACAGGCAGTCTTAGATTTATTTGCATTCTCTGGAATATAAATATGTAGAAACTACTGCGATCAGAAAATGCGGGATCAGTTTATATATTGATTGTATTATAGAATTGATCCCCCACTTTATATCCACGTTATAATTTCTTGTTCATCAAATTCTGATTAGGTATCAATCTACCCCTTCTCTCCACCCAGCTATGGGTTAATTAGTAAGACTTAAAGCACAAAACCATTATTTTTCACAGAAAAAAATATTTACAATCTAGAAATATTTTCTGGCTTTAAATGACATATTCAATTTATTTACATTCTCTGGAATATAAATGTATCGAAACTACTGCGGCCACAAAGTGAGGGATCAGTTTATATGCTGATTATACTATAGAATTGATCTCCCACTTTATATCAACATTATTATCTCCAAAAAAAATCTTAAAATCTAAAAATATTTTCTGGCTTTAAATAACCTACAAAGGGTTGATAAGCCGTAAGAAATGAATCAATTAATGAAATACTGATTAGCTACACAGTCATGTCTTTTAGATTTATTTACATTCTCTGGAATATAAATGTATAGAAACTACTACGGCCACAAAGTGAGGTATCAGTTTATATAATGACTGTAATATAGAATTGATCCCCCACTTTATATCAGTATTATTATCTTCCCCATAAAAAATTTTACAATCTAAAAATATTTTCTGGCTTTACATGACCTACATGTCATGTAAAGCATGTTAGAGAACCCACTGTAAACTTAGCCTTGTGCCAAATACATCCCGCGTGGGTGTGTGGGGGGGGACGAGGGCTGTTAAATATTAACAGTCGACCAGACTGTTCGTGACTGTCGAACTCTCGGCTTCGGCAGAGAGGAACCCGGACGAAGCTTTGCCGAAGGGTAAAGTTTCGTCCGGGGAGGTAGACAATACCTCAACCCGGTTATGCGGGTTCGAAGGGATTTTTTTTTTGACCGAGCCTACGGGCTCGGAGAACCCACGGTAAACTCTGCCTTGTGTCACATACATCCCTCGTGGGAAAAGCGGTCTGTTAGATATTAACAGTCGACCAGACTGTTCATTTCTGTCGAATTCTCTGCCTTGATCAGAGAGGAACCCGGACGAGCCTTTGCCGAAGGGTAAATTTTCGTCCGGGGAGGTAGAGAGTCCCTGAACCCGTTTATGCGGCTTCTACGGATATATTTGGCCGATCCTACGGGCTTGGAGAACCCACGGTAAACTCGGCCTTGTGCCACATACAACCCTCGATAGGGGGTAGTTGTTTAATATAACAGTCGACCAGATAGTTCATCTGTCGAACTTTCTGCCTCAAGCAGAGAGCAACCCAGACGAGGCTTGGGGTGGGGCGTGGCTGTTAAATATTAACAGTAGAATAGATTGAACGCTGGGTCAACCGACACACACTCACTAGTCGTGTAATACTCTTCTGTTGAAATTACTGTTTAATATACGATATATCTGCAACACTTGTTTTGTTGTTTCTTTAACCATTTACTTGGTCACAACAAAATAATTTCACAATTCTGAATTACATCCCTATTGGTTAGAGAAAGTAAAAAATAATTAGGCATAATGTTTTCAGTTCTTTGGAAATTGTTTATGACGTTGGTGGCTGAAAGAGAAGTATGTGGATTTTCTACGGGTAGCGTAAATGCGGTACAAGGGCAGTGAGGACCGTATTCACTCCTCTGCCGTAATGTGTTTTAGCGGAACAAGCTTGCTAATCATCACACAGTGTGAATTCAATAAATCTTTATTAATTTTCATGTGTTTTTCCTTTAGCATCCCGCTAACACCTTTATTTATCAATGTCGATTTTTGTGCAAATCTGTGCAAAAAGCAGATCACAGAGTTTACCCAGCTTCATACATATTTTCAGAAAACCTCAACTTCTCATTGGTCAATAAACACACAAGTGGGCGTTGCATTGTTTTTTTTGTTGTTTTTTTTTTTTCCAGCGCGTGACCAAGTCAAATTTCCTCGCCAAAAACTAGAAATGCTTCCAGGAGCCGATCACGTGATTACGTTGATTATAGATACCAGACATAAAAGTTCGTTCTTCCTCTACTCTACTCTCTCTTGTGATTTCGCTCACTTACAAAAATGTAGCCGTTAAAGATATCGCGTCCCTATCCCCGTTCGGGCGGACGCTATGAGAACATATTCGCACACGTACACACGTGTAGTGCGTACGAAACTTTTCAAACTTCATTACGAACATTACAAACTAAGATATTACGAATATTCAACTACAAGCAACGAAAGTTAATTACATAACATTAAAAGCATTGGAAACTTAATTAAAAACTGATATGTCCCGGAAAGGGATATATTTGATCGAAGTAGCTAAGTGGGTTTGACTACTGTAAGCAAATAGTACACGGTAGCAGTAATCGACTGGTACTCGTCGTAGTCACAGGTAATAGGTGTAGACCAATAGGATCGCCAATGGCGTAGTCCAATTGGCGTCGTCATAGACTTAAACTCTGTCGTACCTACACGTCCGTCTGTATTTATGACGGACACCAGCCAATCATATTCCAGTAAGGGCGGACTCAGATGTATGCATATTCCATTATAAGACAAACAACTCTCTCGCAGTAAAAATTTTGAGCGGCAAGTTCATTCAACTTTTTATGGGCTCGGATAAAAATATTTCATTATTAAAAACTTTAATTCCAGTCAAAGGGAAGTAACCCCTATGCTTGTACACTATTACAGACAAATATATTCTTTGTTGGTTATAAAACCATTTTATGGTCTTTCTTGTTTCATATTTTGTGGTATTTTGCGTTAAATGTAAATTCGACAGACAAGCGACTTCAGCAACTCTAATGGAGGAGAGAGAAAAAAAAAATAGTAAATTAATTTCAGACGGAGACGTTAGAAGTGTAGAATTGAAGTAGGTTTTAGAAAGGACCCAATCTTAAACCGGAAAACAAGGGATAAACCCTCTACTTCCGTTCAAAAGATCGGGAAGCTATTTTGTCTGGTTTTCAATACCCAAGTGGCGTAATTAATAAAAGCAGTCGCCATCTTTTTCTGAGTTCAAAAACTGCGTACGAAGCGACCTTATCTCCAATCGTGTAATTTGTCTTTTTAGTTTATACTTTCCTAAAGGAATGTGTCTCTATTTGTCTATTTTATTCTCACTGTAACAATCGTGCTTTCGTATCATGCTTGCGCAGAGTGATAGCATGTCTCATATGGACATGAACGGAGATCTTTCAATTTGTAAGAAACAGACGACAAAAAAAATGTCGCTGGCAAACAGAGCTTCATTATTCCTCGTGTACGGGATATGTTTTTATTTTACAGTTTATTTTGTTTGTTTTGTTGCTTTTTTTTTTTTTTTTTTTTTTTCTTATGTATTTTCACTGGTCTTCTTATGAATGTACCTATTGTTCGGGCTTCTGAGATATTTGTCCATGTGTGATAAGAGGTGATTTCCTGCATTTATACTTACGCTTAAAGGTTTAGGACCTTACTACCCTTAACTCTAAAATGCAATCAGGTTGTGATACATATAAACATAGCTAGATAGATAGATAGATAAGAGATAGATAGATAGATAGATAGATAGATAGATAGATAGATAGATAGTTATGAATCGATTGAGATAGATATGGATAGACTGAAATAGATATTAGTAGCCTGAGATAGATATAGAGATATTAACAAAATGCAATAGTCTAATATAAATAGCTATAAATCAATTTCGAGAGATAGGAATATAGATAGATAGAAAATTATCAGACTGAAATAGATAGACAGATAGATAGATAGGTAGGTAGGTAAGAACGGACAAAAATAGATATATAGAAAGATAGACAAGAACAGACATAGCGAGAAAGATAGACAAGAACATAGATAGATAGATAGATAGATAGATAGATAGATAGATAGATAACAATAGGCAGAGATAGATAGATAGATAGATAGATAGATAGATAGATAGATATGAACAGACCGTGATAGATAGATAGATAGATAGATAACAATAGGCAGAGATAGATAGATAGATAGATAGATAGATAGATAGATAGATAGATAGATATGAACAGACCGTGATAGATAGATAGATAGATAGATAGATAGATAGATAAGAACAGACAGATAGATAGATAAGAAGAAACAGAAATAGATAGATAGATAGATAGATAGATAGATAGATAGATAATGATCAGACTATGTCAGCCATTTTCCAACGTTTCATTTGTTTTAATCGCTTTTCTAATTATTTTTGATCGAACATTTTAGAGGCAATTATTTTTTATCTGTACTTTTATTGCCTACTCATTCTTTGTAAGTGTGATAAGTTTCTTTTTCCGGATTTAAAAAAAAAAAACCGCATTGTCCCTAGAAAATAAGAAAAGAGCGAAAAAAAAAAGCTAATAAAAACGACATTGACTCAACGACAGTTGTGTGACGTCAGTGATCGTGCCTCGATATGAAAAAAACGTTTTACACGATTTAATGAAGGTTATGTGTGACAGCGTATGCATATGGATAACTAAGAGAGTGTCGAAAAGTAAGTTATGTGAGCGCGTAGCTTTACATTGAAATCAACAGGGGTCGAATATATATATATATATATATATATATATATATATATATATATATATATATATATATATATATATATATATATATATACCCAAGCACAGTGTTGGTACAGATGGAATAAAATTTCGATAACCAAAAAAACTCAATGCCGAGTAGAGCAAAGAATATTTATTCAAAATTGTATTAGGTTGGTGCAAAAATAATGACGTAATAATGTCGTTTTTTGACGTATTTTTTAACGTCAAAAAACGACATTATTAAGTCATTATTTTTGCCCCAACCTAATAACATATGCATGTTATAAGATCATTGAAAAAAATTTTTTTCAACACTACTGGTGTCTTATATAAGATATAACTGTAGTGATGTTATAACATACATATGTTACAATTTAGAATATATATATATATATATGTATATATATATATATATATATATATATATATATATATATATATATATATATATATATATATTCGTCTTTCTCAAGAATAGCGACCCGCAAAGATTTACATTATGTATTTATGCGTGCGTGATAGAAATTATTAGGAGGATTTGAGATAATTATCATTAATAATTTATCGAATCCTGAAGAAACCTCAACACAAAGCAGCAGTTTCCTCCCATATTTTGGACTTCTCAGCAGTGCTCATTCACTACCGAGAATTGAAACCCGGACAGTTACGTTATCAGGCAAACGTCATATATATATATATATATATATATATATATATATATATATATATATATAATATGAAAATAGGAAAGAAACTGGTTTGGTAAATAATCCAAACTTTCTTAGTATTTTTGTAATTATATTTAAAAAATAGTGCTCGATACGAAAGTAGAGCATAAATATAATTATTTATTTAAAAATATGATTCCAACTCGCTACATAAGAGGTCTCATGTTTCAAAACAAGAGCCGAAAACTTCAAAATAATATTTGAATTAACTTGAGTTAAAGTAGGCTCTGTTCCATCTTCAAGCGAAATTTTTTTGGGGAATGACTTATTTCTGAAACTTACGAGTTTTAATAGTATGGTCAGAATTGAAATCAAAAATTTCCATGGTAACATCAAGGGCGGATTGTTTAGAATCGGCAGGGGAGGGGTGTTAATAATTTGTATCAGTATAGAGTTATTTTCATAGATGCTGGGTCACGGTAAGGTGGGCGTGGCTAAATTTACGACGAAAGACTGGCTTGAGCGTCCACGGAGATTTATTTATTTATTTTTATTTTATTCTTTTATTATATCTCTTTATGAAAGGGATTTGTGTATATAAAAAAGCCGTAACGTTTGTTATTTGACGACTTCATAAAGGGTTATCAGTTTTTGTAGGGTATTAAAACTGTGTATATGGACTATGGATTTTAAAATTTATTTTATTGTGTGCGTGTTTTTAGCTAGTTATTCAGAGCGTAAGTTCGGTTGTGTCGGCAGAAAACCGTTAATTCTTGCCTGTTGTTTAATAGGTTTTTATTGTTTAGAAGCTTAATAATGTGTAGTTTCTCATGGAGGCACAAAGGGCATGGGTCATCCCAAGTTTTGCAAGTTCTAGTCCTGTTAATGATTTTCCATTTTACTTTAGGTGTCCTATTTTTTTCTTTCAGGTGCCAAAAATATTTGGATAGAGAGGTCTGATGTCTAAAGTTTATGTTGTTGAAGGAGCATTTATGCTGCCTCCATCTGGTTTTAAAGGTATTTTTCGTGGACCCAATGTATATCATATTATTGTTAGGGTTCTCCGTGGATGATATAGTGCATTGGTATACCACAGATTTGATGCAGCACTTATTTTCTAATGGGCAGTCTACCGGGTTTCTACAATCGCATAATTTTTCCCTATCATTATCTGATTTAAGTGTAGAGTTATTAAAACTATTCAGGTAAGGGGGTTTGTTCAGGATTTTATTATTGTGTCTTCTTATTATACCTTCTAGATTTTCAGTGCAGCTAGAACTCAATTTTAGTGTGTTCTTATTGAATATATTACTAAGCCTACTTTTGGTGGGGAAGTGTTTATCGATTAGCGCTAAGAACTTCTGTCCTAGTTTAATGCCAACCATTTGGTTGACCGTAGATGCTCAAGCCAGTCTTTCGTCGTAAATTTAGCCACCCCCACCTTACCGTGACCCGGCATCTATGAAAATAACTCTATACTGATACAAATTATTAACACCCCTCCCCTGCCGATTCTAAACAATCCGCCCTTGATGTTACCATGGAAATTTTTGATTTCAATTCTGACCATACTATTAAAACTCGTAAATTTCAGAAATAAGTCATTCCCCCCAAAAAATTCGCTTGAAGATGGAACAGAGCCTACTTTAACTCAAGTTAATTCAAATATTATTTTGAAGTTTTTGGCTCTTGTTTTGAAACATGAGATCTCTTATGTAGCGAGTTGGAATCATATTTTTAAATAAATAATTATATATATATATATATATATATATATATATATATATATATATATATATATTGTAGGACAAAATATTCTGAGTAAATGGGAACAGTACGAGAGATTGAGTACGTGAAAATATAAAACTGGACACTGATATATATATATATATATATATATATATATATATATATATATATATATATATATATTTATTGAATAATTGGCATAAAAAAACTAACAAACAATAAAATAACTTTTAACATCCATAATCCTAATAAATAGTTTAAATGCCCTACAAAAAAAGATAACCCTTTATGAAGTCGTCAAAAAACAAATGTTAGCAATTTACGATAGTTTTATATACACAAGACCCTTTCAGAAAAAAAAAAATAAAATAAAATAAATCTCCATAGACGCTTAATCAGACTAGACGATGCCATCTTCCGCTTTAAATTTAGACACCCCAACCTTACCCTGACTTGACTTCTTTGAATGTAACTGAGATATTGATACAAATTATTAACACCTTACACCCCTTTTTCTTTAAACAATTGCTCTAGCCGTTACCATAGAAATTTTGATTTCAATAATGAATATGCTTATAAAACATGTAAATTTCAGAAATAAGTTATTCCCCAAAAAATTTCGCTTGAAGATGGAACAGAGCTTACTTTAATTCAATTTAATTCAAATAATTATATTGAAGTTTTCGGCTCTTGTTTTGAAATATGAGACCTCTTATGTAGCGTGTTGGAATCATATTTTTAAATAAATAATTATATATATATATATATATATATAGGCATTTCGCCCCAAGTAAGGCGGGAGTGACACTAGCACGCAAGGGGTTACAGAGTGTGGGGAACAAGAATAAAGAGGCATGTTTAGGGGGAGGATAAAGAGAAGGACTGGGAACAAGATGAAGGTGTCAGAAAATGTCGATTGACATTAAATTTGAATATTTGAATCTTATAATTATTATTCAGTGAAGCATGTAAGAAGAAGAAGATTCCACAGACGAGAAGTGCGAGAAATGAAGCTATTTGACGAGAAGAGATAGTTATACATTCAACTATTTTGACAGTGAAAGGGTTGGACCGAGATGCCAGCCTAGTAGCTCGCTTAAATTCATGCAGTCGTCGAACCAGAAAAGGCAACTCGTCGGAACAGTTGCCGTGAAAATATTTATAGAAGAGACAGGGTGAAGCCACGGCATGTCTGTGAGAAAGCGACTGTAGACTAGATGCCAGATCAGGACCTATCTCATAGCATGTCCGTCTCTGTAGTTTATCGATGACCTCGAAACTTACACCGGGGGCACTAGACCATATATGACAGCAATATTCCATGTAAGGACGGCTGGTTGATTTGAAGAATGGACTCAGACGAGAAAAACTTTCTGGCACGACATAGAGAACCAACTTTCCTTGCGATATATGTAGCTATTGATTCAGTGTATTTATTCCACCTTATATCAACGGACAGCATGAGATCAAGCAGGCTCAACGAGGCGCTTTCAAGGAATTGGGAATCAGCCATTCTGATATGAAGCAGAGAGGGTTTTCTGTGGCGGGTAAATGAGAGCATCTTTCATTATATATATATATATATATATATATATATATATAAACTGCTACCGCCAAAATAATAGTTACTATAACAATCAACCCCAAAATTGAATAAATAACTTTAATTACCTTCCCAAAACAAAACAAAACTATTAAATAAGTCATATAAACAAATTTTTACTACGTTAATAAAAACACCGACTAATAAAAAAAAAAAATAAACATATAAGAAATAAAAATAAAAAAATAAAAAAAAATAAAAACAAGTAAAATAATTTGACCCGAATAAATAAATAAATAAACAAATAAACGACATCCGGTAAAATAATCGCCAAAATAGACTACCCACAATGCACCACTGACCCGTATATATAAATAGCTGAGAAAAATAACAGCACTCGTGACCTGACGATTGTATCTAGCATGAAACAGACTGACGCCTCTAAGTATTGACTTCTATGTTCACTTTTATATATATATATATATATATATATATATATATATATATATAAAAGTGAACATAGAAGTCAATACTTATATATATATATATATTCGAATGTAGTGAGAACGAATATAATATAAATTCTAACGTTCAGAGCATTAATTAAAAAGAGGGCCCAATAATAAGAGCAGAGCAATAATTATTTATTATGATTTTTACATACTGACAAAAACAACTTACTCACTACAAAGATGCATTCTTGTTTCGATGCGGCTGCATCTCGAATGATGAGAACCAAAAGTGGTTATCTTTTGGTTCTTAACATCCGAAATGCAGCCGAATCTAAACAAGTGTACATCTTTGTAGTGAGTAAAGTTGTTTTTGTCCGTATATAAGAATAATATATATATATATATATATATATATATATATATATATATATATATATATAATAAAAAGGCTTAAACACTAATATTCCATGGTCATAATTTATTGCATTGGAATCGTAAATACGATCCAATTCATCAGACCTACAAATTCAAAAATAGACATTGAGTTCTACCTCTTGCAATTATTTATTACACATATATATATGTATGTGTATGTATGTATATATATTTATATAGTTTAGATATATGATTGCATATGTATGTATATATTAACCACTAATATTATATATATATATATATATATATATATATATATATATATATATATATATATATATATATATAAAATGCATGTATGTATGGTAAAGTGGATAAAGTTTTTCGTGTGACGTGTTCCCTCCTTTAGGAATTAATCGGACTAAATGCGTCGCATTTTTTCGACTACCCATGCGCACGAACGAGGGATGCTGGGAATTTTGAATTGTAATTTTTTGGCGGATAAGTAGTATACAATATATCCAATTTCATTTAGATTTTTTTTTTCTATTTCTTTTTGTTTCTATCACTTATGGGGTCGATAAACAATCTTTACACATCAAGAACAGTTTTGGAAGAAAGATGTACGACAAATTGGAAAAAAAAAATTCATTTGATGCGTTTCCTCTCCTCATCAGACTAAGTTTGTTTATGAGATGGGACTGCACATGCGCACGAACGAGAGACGCAGGGAATTTTAAATATAAAAAAAGAATATTTTAACTATTCATGTTATGTAATCCAGTCAATTTTATCTTAGATTCTTTTTCGTTTTGTTTCCATCATTTTTGTTATTAAATATCTCACTTTCGGATAACAGATCCGCCAAGAATGGCGAAACCCCATCATGACCAGGACGCAAATTTACTGAAGATGATTTAGCAAATAAAGCACTTTGTAAACATTTTCATCTTAGTGAATTATTTTCTCTTTTAATTAGGGTAGCATTTTCTTTTTTTATGTCAAAATTGTGGTCAGTTTCGTTACAGTGAGCAACTAATATGTTTAATGTGTTGATTTAAAAAAATGTCCCCCAGTGTTCATATAATCTTTTATTTAAAATTCTTGAGGTTTCTTCAATATACTTTTTGTGTCAGTCTTTGCAGTTGATAGAGTAAATTCTTCTTTCAAATTTTGGCTCGTTGTTTTGTTTTGTGTTGAATAAGTCATTTATTGTGTGTAGTTGTGTTGAGTTTAGATAAATTCTTTTCGATTGTAGTTGTTTTAGACTTATATATCCACTAAAAATCATGTTTAAAGTAATATATATATATATATATATATATATATATATATATATATATATATATAGTCATCCACACTGAAACGGTTTCGCTCTATCAAAGCTCATCAGTGATCTAGACATCCGATTGCTTCAAGCCGGGATCGAAACCCGACCAATTTGGCATCGGTCAGACCTCGATTCATGTAGAAGAGCATTGCATTAGCAGCAGCATCCGCTGTTTAGGAAATTGAATAATTTCGAGAGTATAAACAGTCATCCACAGACAGTCTGTTTCGCTGTATCACTGCTTATCAGTGTGGCTAGATATCCAATTGCTTCAAGCCGGGGTCGAACCCCGACCAATTTGGCATCTGTCAGAGATTTTACCCACAAGCTATCGTCGCACGGCAGAGCGAAAGGGAAATGTTAATGTTTTTACTATGCGAAAGACGTCAGTAGCTTGGAGACCTCGATTCAATTAGAAGAGCATTGCAATGGCAACAGCAGCAGCTTCCACTGTTCATAAAATTACCCATTTCTCTCCGAGTGCTTTGGTTTACCACTGCTGTATTCTAATCCTCTGAAGAAGGCCGGAGCGTACAACGGTCGAAACGTTGTGAACATGACAATGAAGATGATAACGGTCCGAATAACCTAAATAAAAACAGTTCCCGTACTATCCCAGAAGTTAAGCAACATCGAAGCTGGTCAGTACTTAGATGGGTGACCGATGGGGGATTCCAGGTACTGTATGCTTGGATATGCGTCTGGTGTAATGAATAATGGCTCAGAATTTTTTATCGGAGAGCCGAGTTCCCATTCTAGTTGAGTTTTATTCACTTACACACAAAAGCCCTTGAGAAAGGCATGAATCCACCTCTTCTCTCCCCAGCTTTGGGTTAATTAGTAAGACTTGTATCACTAAATCAGTATTATCACCAAAAACAGAAAAAAAATCTTACAATCTAAAAATATTTTCTGTCTGTTGTAAGCCGTTGAAAATGAATCAATTAATGAAATGCTGATTGGCTACCCAGGCATGTCTTTTGGATTTATTTACATTCTATAAATGTCTAAAAACTACTGTGGTCACAAAGTGAGGGATCGGTTTATATGATGATTGTAATATAGAATCGATCTCCTACTTTATATCCACATTATTATCTTCAAAATAACTCTTAAAACCTAAAAACATTTCCTGGCTTTAAGTAACCTGAAAAGGGTTGACAAACCGTAAAAAAACGAATCAGTCAATCAAGCAGTCACTTGTGGAATTCTGTCCCAGTATCTTGCTGTCCATTAAAATTTGATCTTCGAAAATTTAAAGGTAATATTCTCTAACGTTCAGCAAACCCTTGCGTCTTAGTGGCTTTATTGCCTTGCTTGGAGTGAAATGGTTTAAAAAAAAAGTGAATTTAATAAACTCCACTTGAATTTGAACTCGGCTCGCAACGCATGTTACGGAGTATATAGCATTTTCCGGATGTGCCCCCTCCTTCTATGTGTTATGCATTTATTTGTTTTTAGCTGATTTTATGGCATACCTCGAGACATTCTTGAACGAAATTCTTATAGCACAATTCCCAAAATCTGTCCAATGATGTCTGTACAACCTGGAAGATTATATTTTCTAAGAAGCTAAAATGTTAATTTTTCTTGTATTTTTTTTAAAATCATTATCTTTTGTATTTTTTTCCATTGTTATCACTGCTTTCCAGTAATGCCACTAAAACAAAAGGGGTGCCAAGGTGTGGAAAAATTAGGAACAGAAACATTAAAACAAAGAGAAAAGAGCAACCAGGCGGACAGTAGATAGCGATTGACATTGCATTTAAATTTTTACAGATTAAAGTTGGCTGGAAAGCATGTAGACAGAATGGAATTCCACACGCGAGAAGTGCGAGAAAAGAAACTGTAGAATTTACGGTTAAATCGGCTCAACTGTCAAAGAATGTATTAAGTATTGAGCTTAATTTTTTTTTAAATTCTAGGTACCATAGCGAACAGCTCATTCGAACACTGACCATGAAAGTTTTTATAGAAAAGACACAGAGAGGCAACCTTACAGCGGTGGGAAAGTGACTGGAGCCGAGCCACCAGATCAGGGCCAATAATATTGCAGATCCTATTTTGGTGGGGATTTTACCAAGGTGCTAAAGGTAAATAAAAGGGGCACCAATATTCTAAGCATGGACGAATGGTAGACTTATAGATATGTAAGATAGATTCTGGAGAGAAAAATTAATTGTTTCGTCCGACATAGTGAATCGACTTTCTTATCAGGTGACCTAGCAATAGATTCAATATTGTCATATCAGCAGAGAACGTGAATTTGAATCCGAATTTGGATCTGTTTTGGTTACTGATATAATGGAATATGCATAGATCTGTGTTCCCCACTCACTGGAATATGCTTGCCTGGTGTCCGTCATAAATACAGACGGACGTGTAGGTACGACGGAGTTTAAGTCTATGACGACGCCCATTGGACTACGCCATTGGCTATCCTATTGGTCTACACCTTTTATGTGCGTCTATGACGAGTACCAGTCGATTACTGCTACCGTATTCTACTTGGTTACAGTAACCAAAACCACTTAGCTACTTCAATCAAATATATCCCTTTCCGGGATATTATCAGTTTCTATGTTTAATTCCGTGATTTAAGTTGGGTGTAGATATATAAATGTTGCGCGAATCCTTAATATTTGTTTATTTTGGATAGTAATGGAACTGATGATATCAACCAGGTCAGCAGAGCTGTATCTTTTTATCATACTCTTGATCAATTTAACTTGCTTTCTCGAACAGTCTCGTTTCTGTTAAAGTTGTATTCATCCTCTTTTACGTGTGTGTGTGTGTGTGTGTGTGTGTGTGTTGGCATGTCCCTCTGTTGCATTATCCATCTAAGTATCAACTTTGTGGATTACCCCAACTGGCTTCGCCAAACGCTTGTTAGGTGGCGCTGTTAAACCTCTGAAAAGACAAACATTTCCTACCTTTTCCTCTTTCTTCGTCTTGCTCCAAGATGTAGCACATCGTAGGTGAGGACGTCCCCGCTGGCACGTGTTCCTTTCCCCGGTTAACTGAAGTTTCAACCACATTCGTGCAAACACGTGCGCGTATCGTACACACACAAACAAACGCATTCTTAACTATTTTGAACGTCTTTTCCTTTCCTTTCGACTTAATGTAATTTCTTTTGCTAATACATGCAATGAGGGTCACAAAACACTGCCTGAGTGGGCCGATCAAGCTAGTGCTTCTCCCTAGTTGGGGAGCTCGGAGGTAGTACACACAAGCCCTATCTACAAATATGGTTGTGTCGAACTCTTTGTCTTCCTCCGTCTTTTTTTTATTTTCTGTTTCGCTGTCCATGGTTTTGGTACAGTTGACGTCGCTGTTGTGAGTTGGAGTGCTGTTCTCGCGCTAGTTTGAAGCAGTTGGTAGTGTATGTCGCCACTGAAGCAAATGAAGTGTGGTTACTACTAGGAGTGGGTTTTTCGTTAGTAGACAGGAGTAGGCATACGTTTATCTCGCGAGATCAAAGGTGGCTCCCTGTCCGGTCAAAATTCAATCCTCTGTTGGTGAAACTGTGGTAACCACTCCAGAGCACGAGTTGAGTATATAAAGGCCGTACGCTACCCAGACGTCATGCTCACTCCCTTGGCCGCACCGACAAGATCCAATGGATAATAGGGCATTACATTTGAGAACAACTTAGCTGCAGAAATTCCCGGAAATTTGCCAGTTTTGACGACCAACCTTCTTTAGAGCTCCACTCCGGATTTTCTGAGTGGATTTACTTCCATATCCTTTTCCGTGTTTGGATATGACCGCAAGGCGGCGGAGGTTTAAAATCAGTTTTTTTTCTTCCCCAAGATCGACTGCCTTCCTAGGCTATCGAGCTCAAACCTACCCGAAGTAGCTGGTTATGAGGCGCCAGTTTTCCGCCTTTCGCCCGTTCTGCAGTTTGGAGCGGGACTTAGTTATTTGAGACGCATGCCACGGAAGCATATTGTAGACAGTGAGATTTTGTCTCCACTATCAACCACGCATATGACAACTTTTATAGATACGGAAAAATGATAGATAATAAAAGCAGCTCTTTTTCGATAGATTAAATTAATATATTTCAATGAAACTTTATACGCCATTAAGCACATATATAAGATACAAAAATCAATCGATGTGGCCACTATCGGTGACCAACACTCTCTCCAGGTGAGAACGGAAGCTGAACCAGGACTTGACGATAACGTCCCTGTACACATTGGCTATGAAGCCTCTGATGGCTGCCTTCAGAGACTACTTGGTATTGTAGGACCTGTTATTCACCTCCCTCTTCATGACGTCCCGCAGAGTCGAGAGGATTGCAGTCTGGCGATGGAGGGCGAGCATAAGTCGGCCGAAAATGTTGACAAAATGGCGCCTCTTGAGCATAGACGACTTATAATTCAAGTCCTCCTTGACAAATCGTCTGATTGTTTGTCTGCTGGTACCCACTTTCTTCTTATACTTTTGCTTGGGATTCATCTTTTTTTTTTCGTCTAGTCGGCGTCATAGCGTTTCTTATGAGTCCTGCGTTCTGACCTAAAAATGTCCTTGTCATGTGAGGTCCCCCACTTGACTTTGCGACGACGTACACCATGGTTTTAGGATATTTAAACCGTTCAATGATTTCCTTAGCCTTGCTGCCGGTGCGGAGGCTCTCCACGGATGAAGACATGTCGATAACAGAGCACCTCCTTTTTTTGTTGTAGTAGTAAAAGAAAACTCGTAACAATTTAACTATCTAGCTCCAAATTACAGCAAAGCAATCTTGCGTGTTAATGCTGAAACTGAATAGTGATGAAAAACATGTAACCGAAAACACAGCAGGATATTGAATCGGGACGAATTTCCCCTTTATGTAATTTGATATGTCCCGGAAAGGGATATATTTAAAAGAAGTAGCAAAGTTGTTTTGGCTCCAATAACGAAGTAGAATACGGTAGCAGTAATCGACTGGTACCCGTCGTAGTCACAGGTAAGAAGTGTAGATTAATGGCGTAGTCCAATGGGAGTCGTTATAGACTTAGCTCTCACACTAAGGCTCTTGACTCTCCTACACGTCCGTCGGCATTTATGACGGACACCAGCCAATCACATTCCAGTGAGGGGAACATAGGTGTATGCATATTCCATTATATCATAATTTTATGTTGGAAATTTTTATAACAACATTATGAATGATGATGACGATTATTGTAAAGATTTCCGGTCCCACTAGGGAATGCTGGGATGAAGACGGATCAAGCCGGGAGTTTAAAATAAATTAGTTAAGTTTACCGCGGGTCGTGTCGTTTTTGTGTTGCGTCGAATTTTCAGCGGTCTGTCTTATAAAATAGAAAATAGACTTTTAAGAAAGGAACCAATTAGTGGTTATTACAAGGATCAACTAACAATATGAGAGAAACTATCAAGAAAAACAAGGCGAGGACGAAAAATACAGACTCCAAATATATATATATATATATATATATATATATATATATATATTGAGGATTCGGAGAGCCGAGTTCGAATTCCAGTCGAATCCATTACATTCACTTACGTGCTAATACCCTTGGGAAAGGTATGAATCCTCTTCTTCCCCCTCCAGCTACGGGTAAATAGCAGGACAGACTGTGTTCTATAGCCATGGATGGCAACTGGTCTAGGAGAAGGACAACTCTGAATTCAAAACCTGCGGAGGGTTGTTTGGGGACCTTGTGGCACTTAGTGTACCAGGTCTCTGTATTCGGCCCTTCAAAAAGTGTGGCTGGTCCTGCACGAAACCTTCACCACTATAAGCAAATCTCATGTGCTGTCGGTTTCCTGGGAACTGATCTGCTTGACCCACAAACGTCGAATTCGATGGAAGAGTCGAGCGAGTGATATATATATATATATATATATATATTTATTTATTTATTTATTAAAGACATTTTTATGTTTAACGTTCTCTTTATAGATACAAGTATTTAAGTAAATGCTCTGTTTATAATAAGCAGTATTAAATAACATTTACCGGCCTGAATGTCCGAGAAATTTTCATAGAAAATATTCGTCCTTTGACAGGATTCGAACCTGCATCCTATACGGAACCGTCATTTACGCTGACGTGCCTAACCGCTCGGCCACAAAGGATCGTTCGGTTGGCAAGGTCGAATTGAAGTTTATAAGCAGTAAATTCGACCTTGCCAACCGAACGATCTTTTGTGGCCGAATCGGTTAGGCACGCCCGGATAAATGGCGGTTCCGTATAGGATGCAGGTTCGATCCTGTCAAAGGACGAATATTTTCTATGAAAATTTCTCGGACATTCCTTTAAACCTGGCTGGTTGTGTGGAAGTAGTCTGGACAATAGGACTTGATCTCTGGGTGACCAACGCTTCTACCATGTCAAGTAGCTTATCTGGATCAGTGGTAAAGAAGTCGGGGGGTGTTGATTATGGCATTTTGCACAGTCTCATCAGCACAATTGTATAAGTGAATATTAGCTTGGTATATTTGTCATCTTGGTAAAGACATCCCTGTCAATTCGGAACTTCCTGAATTGCTGTGGCGTCATCTCGAGATTGAGATGGGGAGGCTTGGCTGCTAGTGCCTGAATGTGGGTTGTCTGGGTGGAGGCTTCCTTAGCCTGCTTGATGATACACAGGGCTTCTCCCATTAATGTGACTCCGAGCTCCCTAAGCATATGTATAGGGCTTGTTTCGTTGTTCTTGCTTGGACGATGAATTCCACGGGGAGCCAACCGTGACATACGAGTGTATAGCCTCCCACAGCTCGGACGACTTTTCTTGATGGAATGAGGTTGTTGGTAGTGAGCCCCATATTCAGAAGGTGAATTTTTTTGCTTTTTTTGCTGATCCGACATTTCAGCGGTCAGTCTTATCAATATAAATAAATTCGAATATGTCAACTTCACTCCCAATGGCCATAGCCCAAATATATCATACCATTTTGGAATCAGGCCGACTCCGCGAGCAAATTAGAATTATGCGGGGCCAGATCCGGACCCACAATCCTGAAATTTTGCATTCCCAAGTTTTCATTAAAGCGATTACTTTCGGATTCCACCATCTTGGCTTCTACTGCTAAAAACAATTAAAGGGACACAACTCTCTAACTTTCAATAGCATATGTTCAAATGAAAACAATTACTGTTCTCAAATTAGTGTTTCAAAATAAAATTGTCCATGTTTTCAACTTTACTCCTAGAAGCCGTAGCCCAACATAAGATAACATTTTGGAATCAGGCCGATTCCGTGAGCAAATTAAAATTATGCGGGGCCAGATCCGGACCCGCAATCCTGAAATTTTGTATTCCCAAGTTTTTATAACTGCAATTTTTTTCGGCGATTTTTAAGTGATTTTTTGTGACAAATATTTTTGTACGATAACAATTTTTATAACTTGGAAATATATTTGGGAATAATTGAAACTAATGGCAAAATGAAAAAAAAAAAGAAAAAAAGTCGCCCATGAAATAAAAATAATTGTTTGTAAGGAACTTCGTACATCAAACTGTCTTTAAATCAAGTGGCGACAGAAGAATTATCGTTGAACTTTTAAAAGGTAAGCTTCAGTATTAATGCAATACTTAAGTGCAGCGATCAATTTTGAATTCTTCTGTAGTTTATTGTTGCATATCGCATACGGTTGCAGTATTCCTTGCAAAAAAGAAATCTACGCCAACAGTGGAATGCAATCAAACGAGCCAAGTAAAAGAAAGTCCCGAGCAAATGAAAACTCAGATCAAATAGCAGCCAGTAGAGAGCTTCCAATGCCAAGAATGGTCAATGACTTAGGGACTCTCAATCTCCGAAGGCCAAATCACGATCCCTCAACAGGAGCTAGCTTAAATACCTACCAGTACTATGTCTCTTTTTAATTGCAGCAGATTTAAAAGAAGACCACAAAACGTACCCAGATGAAAAACTCTCTTAGTATCTCCAGTCTGATCGTCGATATATTCCCCTTCCTTCTAAATAGTATCACCAGGATTAGTAAAAGACTAACGCCTTTTCTTCTTGTGTTACAACAGATTTACGGTAGGCTTACATATTAATGCAATATTTAAATGTAGCTATCAATTTTGAGTCCCTCTGTAGTTTATTGTTGCCTTTCAATATACGGCAGCAGTATGGCTCGCAAAAAAGAAATCTCCGCCAACAGAGGACCAGATTGCAATCAAAAAAGCCAAAGCTGCGGCGAGGAAACTTACTCTCATTAATGTCTACATCAAACTGTGTTTAAATTAAGCGGCGGCAAAAGAATTATCGCTGAACTTTTAAAATGTAAGCTTAGATATTAATGCAATATTTAAATGCAGCGATCAATTTTGAGTTCTTCTGGAGGTTATTGTTGCCTATCTCATAAGGCAGCAGTATGGCTCGCAAAAAGAAATCTCCGTCAACATAGGACCAGATTGCAATCAAAAGAGCCAAAGCTGCAGCGAGGAAAAGAAAGTCCCGAGCAAATGAAAACTCAGATCAAATGGCAGCCAAGAGAGCTTCTAATGCCGAGAATGGTCAATGACTTAGGGACTCTCAATCTCCGAAGGCCAAATGACGATCCCTCGAGAGGAGCTAGCTTCAATACCGCCCGGTAGTATGTCTCTTTTTTTTAATTGCAGCAGATTTAATAGCAGAAGACCACAAAACGTACCCAGATGAAAAAACTCTCTTAGTATTTCCAGTCTGATCGTCGATATATCCCCCTTCCTTCTATATAGTATCAGTAGGCTCAGTAAAAGACTAACGCCTTTTCTTCTTGCGTCACAACAGATTTAAGGTAGACTTACATATTGATGAAATATTTAAATGTAGCGATCAATTTTGAGTTCTTTTGTAGTTTATTGTTGCCTTTCAAAATACGGCAGCAGTATGGCTCGCAAGAAAGAAACCTCCGCCAACAGATGACCAGAATGCAATCAAAAGAGCTAAAGATACAGCGAGAAGAAAGTCCAGTGTAAATGAAAACCCAGATCAAACGGCAGCCAGGAGAGCTTCCAATGCTGAGAATATGCAAAAAAACTTAGGAACTCTCAAACTCCTGAACAAGTGGAAGGCCTAATCTAGAGCCCTCTGCAGGAGATAGTTTGATTGCCGGCCGACAGGGCGGTTTTTAAGCTATATTTCCACCCTAAGTCTGGTGGAACAGTAATGAATTTACAGACTTGTTTTGATTCGTTTGTGTTAAATTGTCATATGTGACAAAGAATATAAATGTTTTTAGTATTATGATTATTTGTTTGTGTTAAGCATTTTCTTTTTCATTTTTTTTTTGTTGTTGGGTTTTTTTTTTTTTTTTTGGGTGGGGGTTGTTGAACTGAATATATCAGGCCCAAATTATCTTACGGATGAAACAGCGTGACCGGTAACTAAATATTGGTGACTCTTATTTCTTGGTTTTGTTGTGGTTAAGTTGTGACGTCTGTTGTCTTCGACAATCTAAAGTCCTACTGCCTTGTCCAGCGGTAAGCGTACAAATCGCAGATACCAAAATGTAAATACCTAGAAAGTGTTTTAACAGGGGGACAGAATACGTGACACCGAAATCCGAAGGCGAGCTGTGATAGCCAAAGATGCTTTCCAGAAGCTAAGCAGAGTATTAAGAAATAGAAAAACTCCGCTAGAAACAGGGAAAACTGTTACCTGATATAGTGATTTTCCAAGCGTAGCTTGGATTTGGCACAAGTGCGAAAATAAGGGGCACCCAGTGAGTATCGAACTCACTACTACAGTCGTAATTATTCTAGCGAGACAAACTTGTTAACCATTACACCACCTCGAAGTGCCCGAACTGTTACGCGATATATGTCCTCCTGTATGGCAGTGAATGTTGCACAGTCTCCTCACAGATATAAGAACAGACTCGAAACAACAGAAACGTTGTTCTGCAGAAGGATGCTGAGAATGCCATGGACCGATCATGCGAGCAACAATGAAGTTTTAGAGAAAATGGAAACAAAAACGAAACTTATAATTAACATCAGGAACAGATGGAATTTCTAGGCCACATAATAAGGAAAGAGGGCTTGGAAAATCTGACACTCACAAGACAGATTGAAGGCAAGAGGGGGAGAGGAAAATAACGTATAACATAACTTAGTGAGCTTGTGTAAATGGATGAAGGAAGAGGGTTTAGGAGAGATGACAGAAAGAGAAAAGTTATTAGGAGTTACAAAGGAGATGAAGTTGTGGAGGGTCATGATCACCTACGTCATGCGGATGTAGCGACTACTACTATGTTTGCCACGCCTATATTTTTCTCAACTGTGATTGGTTAAATAATAAATACTAATTATCACAGGACAATTTACTGATCGCATTCACCACACTGAAATTTTCCTACCGTTAATTCACAAACATGCTTTTGTTATAAAATCACCGATTGGTTAATTTTTCATCCAATCAGATATTTTTTGTGTTCTTTCACAATTTATCCCGACGTTGTTCTGGGAGTCTACCGGTAATAATAAAAGCCAGGTTTCGTTCCAAAATTCAGCAACTCACACGCGTCTACACAGACTATTCATTCTACTGACTGCGCACACACACAGACACAGAACTTGAATATCATTCACCATCAGTTCTTTGTGAACAAGCCAAGTTACAAACAACGCTGTTAGTTATACAAATAACACACAACTGAATTTACTGTATGTTCTTCTGAATAGAACATTCTATTTCAATATAGAACTTTGAACATTCTATTCAGGAAACTTCCTTAATTACATTTATTCTTATTCAAGCTAACAGATAAAGGGAAACTACTTTTTTCTTCTTAATATTCACACATTACAAAAATTGTTTTGTATTTGTTGATTTTAATATATATTTTATCGTTCAAACAAAAATCGGTTTTCCATTGTTTTTCCTTGATTTAAAAAATGTATAAATGTTAAATGCTCTTCAACACGCAGTCACATTAATTTTTTCAACACAAGCAGCATTTACAAGGAGACATGGAATATACAGAAGAATTCTAGTGCCCCATAGATATTGGGTGCGGAAGAAGAGAAATTTTCTTTTTTTTTTAGTTGTGATTAAAAGGCCAAGCACCAAGTTATTTACGGTCCACAGTCACAGACAAATTCCTCGAATTCACATTGGCACGTACCTGAGAACAATGGCGTGTACTTGAAAACACAGGCACATACATTTTGCTGACATTTCAATTTCCGCTCACACCATCCGCACATCCGACCAATGTAAGCATAATCTTCATAATATAAAAATCAGATGTTTGAGCAATCAGGAATTCAATCACCTTCATTTTTTTTTGGTGGGGTGGGGGGATGCGGGGCGGGGTAAGCTTTCAGGATTAATCATTATTTTTTTTTTTTTAAATGTGGCGATAACAGTAAAAGAAATGGAATTGGTTTTCGAACGCAGCGTCCGAAGATCAGCCAAGCAAAATAAGTGGGTTTCCATCGCAACATTTCTAGACCAAGATAATCGCCTCCTGGAAGGATCTAGCAAACACCGAAAGGTATTTTTTTTTAAAGACGTACCTGTAAGTTAAGGCATAAATCACTTCTTTTTTTTTTCTTTTAATTTTTCTATTTTTTTTTTTTTTTTAAATTTCCTGAAACCACTTTTAAAAATTCATTCTTCAAATTCAGCCTTTCCGCTTAAACACCCATCAATTTCTCCTTCTTCATCAACCGGCAAATTCACATCCTCTTCGTTTCGGTCGTCCTTTGGCAGATTCGCTTTTTTGATAACCTCATATTATATTCGGCAACGTAAAATTTACAAATCTTTTCTTTATCTTAATCTTTTTAGGAAATCTCGTTTTCAATAACAACGATAGAAAAAAAAACGCATTTATTGAATCCTTCTTTTGATAAACTCGATATTAAATCCATCGATTTTTTTTTCTTTTATCCATAGAAATATTCTTTAACAAACAAGCCAGGATATAAAACGAGATTTTCGTTTTTCGTATTTTTTTTTTTACAGCCTTTTTAGCCAGACCTTTTTTTTTTTTTTTTTTCAAACCATAATGGATCTAACTTCCTTTCGCTCTACGTGTAATCATTTTCTCGTTTCTCAACCAGCCTTTATCAAGCCTGTATTTTTTTTTCCGTCAGTCAGTTATCCGAAACATCCTTCTAGGTGGGCATTCAACTGCATATATATATATATATATATATATATATATATATATGTGTGTGTGTGTGTGTGTGTGTGTGTGTGTGTGTGTGTGTGTGTGTGTGTGTCTTGTATACATACACACACATATATATATGCATGTAGGTATATATGTGTGTGTGTATGTGTGCATATATGTGTATGTCTCTGTGTGTCTTGTATACATACACACATTTATATATGCATGTATGTATTTATGTATATGTGTGTGTATGTGTGTATATATGTGTATGTGAGTGTAGATAGAGATAGATAGATAGATAGATAGATAGATAGATAGGAGCACACTGAGATAGATAGATAGATAGGAACATACTGAGATAGATAGATAGATAGATAGATAGATAGATAGATAGATAGATAGATAGGAGCACACTGAGATAGATAGATAGATAGATAGATAGATAGATAGATAGATAGATAGATAGGAGCACACTGAGATAGATAGATAGATAGATAGATAGATAGATAGATAGATAGATAGATAGATAGATAGAAGTACACTGTGATAGATAGATAGATAGATAGATAGATAGATAGATAGATTATCATTTTCCCTGAATATGGCGTTCCTAATATCCTCATCCAATGACATGTAATCATTACATATTTCTACATTAAGAAACGTATTTTTGCCTCAGAAATACAACTGATAAGATATTAGAAGTAAGAAACACCTAATCTAATCTAACGTTCCTATACTGAATTTAAATCTCTTTTTTTAAAAAAAAAAGAAAAGAAATCCCTTTGGCAATATGAGCCGTCATCCACACTCTGATACAAATGCGTACAATGCCAGTTGATTTAAGCATGGCGCTAAAAATACAAAGCTTCTCGTTGAATCATGTCCGTTACAAAAGCCGCCCTCGTTTCTAAATAAAGTCCTTTAAAGGAAGGTTCATCAATATATCTATAGCTCCTTGTTTTGCCAACGTGCTGTGGCGCAGAGGTGTGAACGATCCCCTCCCCACGAGACCAGAATTATGTGTGTTGGCAAAGAACAAGATTATATTTGAAAATATGAAAAACACAAACTGAAATTCTTAGTAGAGGTCATCGTCATCATCATTATTCGACCGTAGTGGGGATCATTGAACAAATGTTAACGGCCCTTTTTTTTTAGCAGTATAGTATGTGCTACGCCAAAATTTAGAGTTATATAAAGTTTTGAATTAAGAGTTACTTTCTTCTAGACCGATTGCCACCCAAGGCTATAGTACCCAGTCTGCTCTGTTATTTTACCCATAGCTGGGGGAGAAGAAGGGTATTAACACATAAGTGAATGTAATGGATCCAACTAGAATTCGAACTCGGCTCTCCGATTCCACAGCGTATTACAATTGGCTATCATCATCATCATTTGACCGTAGTCAGGATCATTGAACCAATGCGAATAATCATTTCTTTAGTTGTATTGTATGTGCTACACCAGGGCTACATAAAGTTTTGAATTAAGAGTTACTTTCTCTTAAACCGGTTGCTACCCAAGACTATAAAACCCAGTCTACCCTGCTATTTTACCCATAGCTGGGAGAGAAGAAAGGATTCATACTTTTCCCAAAGGTATTAGCAACGTAAGTGAATGCAATAGATCCAACTGGAATTCGATTCCTCAATTCGAGCCACTATCCATTACTCCACCGTGCCTCCATATATATATATATATATATATATATATATATATATATATATATATATATATATATATATATATATATATATATATATATAAAGACATTTTATGTTTATACATTGTTTTTATAGATACAAGTATTTAAGTAAATGCTCTGTTTATAATAAACAGTATTAAATAACATTTACCGGCCTGAATGTCCGAGAAATTTTCATAGAAAATATTCGTCCTCCGACAGGATTCGAACCTGTATTCTATACGGAACCGTCATATAACCTGACGTGATATATATATATATATATATATATATATATATATTAAAATAATGAGAAAATAGTAAGATTTATAATCTGGTGTTCTTATTAATATATATATATATATATATATATATATATATATATATATATATATATATATATTAAAATAATGAGAAAATAGTAAGATTTATAATCTGGTGTTCTTATTAATATATATATATATATATATATATATATATATATATATATATATATATATATATATATTAAAATAATGAGAAAATAGTAAGATTTATAATCTGGTGTCCTTATTAATTATTTTTATTTTTTAAAAAACAGTGACCAATACACTTCTATAGAACATAAACATTATAGGTCTTTTTATATTATACAATCTCACAGTATATCACGAAATTAGTGTAACTAACATTGGGTTGTACAGAGATGCTGGGCTTATGGCTATAAAGAATTCTATAAACTTTAAAATTGGTAAAATTAGAAAACTATTATACAGGGAATTTAAATGCCCGAACTTGAAAATTACTGTAAGTACAAAATTAAAAAAAAAAGTGCACTTCCATGATATAATATTAGATATAATGAATAATATATACATACCTTATTAAAAAAACACAATACTTATGATTTGTATATACACCTTCAATCTAATCTTCCTCCATCCATAATTAAGCATATACCTTTATCTATCGAAAAGAGAATGAGTACAAATTCAGCAAATGAGAAAATTTTATATGAACCTAGTAATTTCTATAATAAAGCTCTAAAGAATAGTGGCTACAAATGCCCAAAACTCAATTATATAAAATAAAAAAAATGAAAGTGGAAACCATAGAAAACACAGAAGTAGAAAAACCATTTGGTATACACCCCCATGCAACCAAATGCTAAAAGTAAATTAGGACAAAAATTCCTTGCATTAATCGTTAAACATTTTCCTAGAGACTGTAAAGTCAGTACAATTTTTAATAAAAAAAAAATACCCAAAAATTTAGTTACAGTTGTACTGAAAACTTAGAAATGATTATTAAGAAACATAATGCTAATATCTTGAGTAAACACTTAGACCAAAATCAAAAAATTAGACAGTATAATAAAAAGAAATGATAATAAAGAAAAATTATGTAACTGTAGAAATCCTCAAAATTGTCCTCTTATAATAAATGTTGCACTGAATCATTTGTGTATCAGTGCAATATCTCATCTATTGAGGATCCAGACAAAGTTAAAGTCTACGTTGGATGAACAAGACACGAATTCAAATGACGTTGAAACCAACATAAAAGTTCTTTTAAAATAAGTAAATACCGAAATCAGACGTCCCTATCTAAATATTTCTGGCACTTAAAGGAAACGACTAAAACACCTACTGTAAAATAGAAATTAATAAGAAAAGCTAGAGTTTGTAGGTCATTAAATGACCCGTATCATTTGTCAATACATGAGAAATTATACATTATTTATTATATGAAAAAT
>OZ010614.1:48494397-48514397 GCA_963932145.1 Acanthosepion lycidas
TAATAAATCTATTTGTCCATATTTATTTATCTATGAGGTGGGTGCAAACATAATGTCGTTTTCTCGCATAGTAACATGTGTGATGAAAACGACATTATTTTTGCACCAACCTAATAAATCTATTTGTCCATATTTATTTATCTATGAGGTGGGTGCAAAAATAATGTCGTTTTCTCACATAGTAACATATGTGATGAAAACGACATTATTTTTGCACCAACCTAATATATCTATTTGTCCATATTTATTTATCTATATATTTTTTTATCCATCTTTATTTATCTATATTTATCTATCCGTAATTATTTATCCATATTTTAACTTTATGCTGCGTTAATCATTTTTTAAATCATTTCACCCAGTAAAGCCACTAAAACTCAAGGGGTTCCTGAGCGTGACAGAATTTGAGAAAAGTTATAAAGTAGAGTTCTACAAGCAAGAAGTGTGAGAGAAGAAACTATTAGCATAGAACTTACGGTTCCATCTGGTCATTTCGACTCTAAAATGATGCGACCTGGCTACTGATCTACAGCGTGATTGAAAATTAACTCCCTGTTTTATCTATGATAGACTCTAAGTTCTAACTATAATTTTTACAAGACGGGAGAGTTCATCATAGATAAAATAGGAAGTTACTTTTCAATCAACTTGTAGTATTGTCCTTCAATTCGTAAAGTCTAGGTAGCATAGAGGAAAGTAATATTTATTTTGAAGAATACAACAATGTGGCACAAGGCCAAAAAGAGGGAGAGATAAACTCTGTTCTTTAATCTGTCTTATCTTAAACTTAGCTAGCCACATTTACTGAACCAAACATACCACAGTATTCCTTACACTAAAACAACACATTCTTACTCACAATTCTTACAACAGTCACCATAATACCTCAAGTCTCTATGAAGTCCTAACGAGTCCTAAAATGCATTAGGTTGGTGCAAAAATAATGTCGTTTTCTCACATATGTTACTTTTATATATGATTTCTGAATTAATTCATTGATATCTATAGCCATGTTATATATCATTTTGAAGCGCGTTTTTCGCTCTATCCAATTGTGTTATTCGTTACCGTTCTCAATCTCTTCATTCATTTTTTTTTTTTGCAGGCTTTTCGACAGCATGGACAAAATTCAAATCCGCACGATTTTCTTGTTCCAGTTCAAACTAGGCCGAAAAGCTGCCGAGACAGCTCGTGATATCAATGATGCGTTTGGCCCAGGAACCACTAACGAACGTGTGGCACAACGGTGGTTCAAGAAATTTCGCAATGGTGACGAGAGCCTCGAAGATGAAGACGGTCGCGGCCGACTGCGGTTGATAACGGACATTTGAAAGCCTTAATTGAAGCCGATCCTCGCAAAAACACACGAGAAGTTGCTGTTGAACTCGAGGTCGACCACTCAACAGTCGTTCGCCATTTAAAGCAAATAGGGAAGTCAAAAAAGTTGGATAAATGGGTGAACCAACCTAATACAAATTTTTCTGCGGGGGTGCAAAAATAACAACTTTTTAAAAATGAAACCCCCATTGAATACAGGAAAGGTCCTCAGATTAATTACCATGAGAATATTTATAGAGTAAAACACAGGAAAGCTGTTACGGCGGTGGGAAAGTGACTGAAGCCGAGATGCCAGGTCAGAATCAAGAACATTACAGATTATTCTTTGGATTTCATCAAGGATCTCTGAATAGATAGCGGTGGCACAAGAGCCGACGTGATAGCAATGTTCAAAGCATGGATGAATGCTAGACTTATAAACATGTAAGATAGATTCTGGTGTAAAAAAAAAAAAATTGTCTAGCACAGCACAGTGAACAAACTTTCCTAGCAGTCGACCTTGGACTTGATTCAATATAACCTTTCCATATATATATATATATTCGTAAGGACGTCCTCCCTCCCCATCATGTTAATTCAGTGATTTACCAATACAAGTGTAGTTGTCGACACGACTACATAGGGAGGACGTCCCAGCGTTTGGATTCGAGAATAAAACAGCATTTACCCTCCAGGATTTTGAATCCGTCCTCCAGGAATAGCCAACTGACTAACAGTTCTGGTTCTGCTATTGCTGAACATTTGATAAATAGAAGGAGATGTGTGGAAAATTTTAGTGGTGACCGATTTATTATTTTATCGAGGTCCCACTCCGCATTTCACCTCAAGGTCCTGGAGTCCTTGTATATCAGATCCCGTGAGGCCTTCTCTTCGTAAACAGAGGGAATGCTTGCTGGGTCTAAATATTATTGGACTCTAGTTTCTTGAAATTCATAATTCCACCCCTCCCCATTCGATTACATTCGTTAATTAAAAATTAATTTACACGCTTTTTTAAATTCCCAGAATAAATAAACTTGATAAGTCCTGGGACGAAACCGGTTGTTTTTATTTTAGCTTTTGCTTTTAAAAAATGCCTTATAAATATTGTCTTTTCCTATCTAACATATATATATATATATATATATATATATATATATATATATATATATATATATATATGTGTGTGTGTGTGTGTGTGTGTGTGTGTAATGAAAAACAAACCACTTTTTTTTAATGAAAAACAAATCACTTTAGGATAATTTATTTCACCCAAAATCATTTTTCTTTGGGGGGGGGGAGGTGAAATAAATTATCGTAATGGTACCTTAAAGTGGTTTGTTTTTCATTACATATTAGCTCTGTCCTCACATTGAGCTCTCAGGATTTCATCCTCTTTGGATTTACCAACTCGGTTTACCAAGTTCCTTATAACTTAACTATATATATATATATATATATATATATATATAAAAGGCAAATGGTCAGAGATGAATAAGACCAGGAAACTGTAATATTAAAAAGTGCTCAATAAACGTGTGAAAAAATAAAATGAAATTATAAATAATATGTACAGCTTTAACTTTAAAAGTTCACATCCTTCGCCTCCCTTTTCATTAGATCCAAGGTCGTGTCTTTGTTCATTTATTGTTGAAAATAATAATATAGCGTTTATTAGCTTAAAAATAAATAAAGCGTTAAGAGGTCATTTGATAAAAAAAAAATGGCTGAGGATACGGTAATGTTGAAACAAGCGTAGCGGATTCAATTGACCTCGTGATGTTTAAAGTATATATATATATATATATATATATATATATATATATATATATATATATATATATAAGCATAAGTGCTCCTTCAACAATATAAATAAAAGAAATCAGACATCTCTATCTAAATATTTTTGGCATTTGAAGGAAATGAATAAAACACCAAAAATAAAATGGAAAATTATAAACAAAACTAGAACTTGTAAAACTTGGGATGACCCATGCCCTTTATGCCTACATGAAAAACTACACATTATCAAGTTTCTAAATAATAAAAATATATTAAACAATCGACTCGAGTTAACGCTTTTTTGGCGACATCAAATTTTCACATTTAATAATTAGCATAAAAAATAAACAATTTAATAATAAATACAAATTTTAAACTCCATAGTCTAAATAAAAAGTTTAAAAGCCCTACCCAAATAAAAAAAAAAGAAAACCCTTTATGAAGTCTTGACGACTTCATAAAGGGTTTTCTTTTTTCTCTTAACAAATGTTAGCGAATTATGACAGGTTTTTTTCAGGAAAAAATAAAAAAAATAAAAAAATCTCCATAGACATTTAACCAGACGAGACGATGTGATCTTCCGCTTTAAATTTAGACACCCCAACCTTACCCTGAATTGATCTCTTTGAATGTAACTGAGATATTGATACAAATTATTAAACCTTACGACCCGTTTTTTAAATAATTGCTCTAGCCGTTACCATAAATTTTAATTTTAATAATGAAGATGCTTATAAAACGCGTAAATTTCAGGAAATAACAGATCTTGGTACTTTAATTCAATTTAATTCAAATAATTATTATATTGAAGTTTTCGGCTCTTGTTTTGAAACATTCATTTCGGAATCATATTTCTAAATAAATAATTATATATATATATATATATATATATATATATATATATATAGAGAGAGAGAGAGAGAGAGAGAGAAAGAGAGAAAGAGAGAGAGAGAGGAAGGATGGACACGGTATATATAGGTAGAATGCATTCATTGAAATAAGTTTAGTTAAAAAGGGCTGACAAGAGCTGATAATTTTTTAATTGCTTAAATGTCAAAACACAATTCATTTCGGAATTTGTGAAACAGAGAGAAACGGAGAGAGGGGGCATGCTTCACTTTGAATAAAATATCTGGAAGGAATATTATTCAATATCTTCTCATCTATAATCCCATGTCCGTCACACTTTTTCTTATCCAACTTTCATAAAGCCTCGTGGAAACTTAATGAATTTAAAATCCAAACAACTGCGGTCGATTTAACCAGTCTCTCACGCCAACACACACTAAACACCGTCCAATCAACACGCGTACCGACACAACCAAGTCCCGCAAGACCTACTACAAATGTGATATTCAAACATACAAGCACTTCATGATCACACTATCATCTTCACGGAAACTACCAGATAAAATGCACACTGGAATCCTAGCGTGTGCACACGCGAGCACGCACAGGCACCCACACACAAACACACATTAACTTCACAAGACTATATATATATATATATATAGGTGAATCATTTTCAAAAATTTCTGAAGAAGCTTAAATAAAATCGAACGTCCTGGGTATGACGGTAATCTACATCCGCGTCCTGGGTATGATGATAAACTACATCCGCGTCCTGGGTATGATTATAAACTACATCCGCGTCCTGGGTATGATGATAAACTACATCCGCGTCCTGGGTATGACGGTAAACTACATCCGCGTCCTGGGTATGATGATAAACTACATCCGCGTCCTGGGTATGACGGTAAACTACATCCGCGTCCTTGGTATGACGGTAAACTGCATCCGCGTCCTGGGTATGGCGATAAACTGCATCCAACAGCAAGATCTCACATAATGTTTTCAGAAAAATAATGTTGCCAGCTCTAAGTTTTTGAAACAATAATGTTGCCAGCTCTAAGTTTTTGAAACAATAATGTTGCCAGCTCTAAGTTTTTTTTGTAAAGGAATAATGTTGCCAGCTATACGTTTTTTTTTTGTTTTTTTTTGAAACAATAATGTTGGCAGCTATACGTTTTTTATTCCATACAAAATAGGCATTTAAAATTCATATAAACTGGATTTGGCATTAAATAACCCACAGTGGTTGATATGCCATAAAACCCAAACAAACAAACAAACAAACAATAAAATCGAAACAGATTAAATTTATTAATGTTTCCTCTTTTTTCTTTCTTCTTCTTTTTTTTATCATTCGTCCATGTTCTCCCTGCTATTTATCTGAAGCTTCTTGATAAAATGCAAAGAATCAGCAATATTATTGGTCCTGATCTGGCGGTTCGGCTTCAGTCATTCTCCCACCACCGTACGGTTGCCTCTCTGTGCTTTTTCTATAAATACTTTCATGATAAAGTCAAAATGGCAGCTGATGTCCAAAACGACCCCAGGTCCTTCGTTAACTGGCGCAAAAGATAGCCTGTTGATTTTACAACTCTCCATTAATCATTTGAGAATTTCCATCAGTATGGCTGATGCTGTCCTCCAGGATATTGACTTGTTGTGCCTTCTCAGTCTCACGATCTTTGCTGATATGAAGTGGAAAGATTATATTGAATCCATTGCTAGGTCAGTTGCTAAGAATGTTGTTTCACGGTGTCATGCAAGACAATCTTTCTTTCCAAAATCTATCTTACATAATTATCCACCTACCATTCGTCCATGCTTAGAATATTGCTGTCATATATAGTCCAGTACCCCTGTCATTTACCTTGAGCTCGTTGATAAAATCCAAAGATGAATCAGCAATATTATTGGTCCTGATCTGGGGGCTCGGCTTCAGTCACTCTCCCACCACCATAAGGTTGCCTCTCCATGTCTTTTTCTATAAATACTTTCATGGCAAAGTCAAAATGACCTCCGATGTCCAAAACGACCTCAATTCCGTAGTTAACTGGCGCAAAAGATGGCCTGCTGATTTTACCATTTTCGTTTAATCATTTGAGAGATCCCTTTTTTAATTTCCATCAGCATGGCTGATGCTGTCCTCCAGGAAATTGACTTGTGGTGCCTTCTCAGTCTCACGATCTTTGCTGACATGAACTGGAAAGACTATATTGAATCCATTGCAAGGTCAGATGCTAAGAAAGTTGTTTCCCTGTGTCATGCAAGACAATCTTTCTTTCCAGAATCTATTTTACATATCTAAGTCTATAATTCGTCTATGCTAAGAATGTTGCTGCCTCATATGATTCAGGACACTTGCTATTTACCTTGAGCTTCTTGATAAAATCCAAAGATGAATCAGCAATATCATTGGTCCTGATCTGGGGGCTCGGCTTCAGTCACTCTCCTACCACCGGAACGTTGCCTCTCCATGTCTTTTTCTATAAATACATTCACGGTAAGGTCAAAATAACCTCCGATGTCCAAAACAACCTCAAGTCCATAGTTAACTGGGGCAAAAGATGACCTGCTGATTTTACTACTCTCCATTAATCATTTGGGAGATCCCTTTTTTAATTTCCATCAACATGGCTGATGCTGTCCTCCAGGAAATTGACTTGTTGTGACTTCTCAGGCTCACGATATTTGATGATATGAAGTGGAAGGATTATATTGAAACTTATAAAAATTTTCAATAAATACATCATCTTGAGCAAGCACAAGTTAATGAAAATTATTTTTGCAATCAAATGAATTAGAAAAGACAGGCTTAAAGATGAGTATGAAGAGTTCAAATGCAGTCCTATTGACAGTCTTTTTAGGGAGTCCTTTGGGGCCATGATGGGCATTTGAGTTGAATCGTGAACTTGAGGAGGATCTGAGCTGTGATGTAAGGAGGTCCCACCTCACCCAGTCACATCCATTACCCACATTCCTCTGTGACTCCTACTCCTGCTCATGACTCTTCAAGAGTAAGCTGGACTTTCATGGCCATCTCCATCACTGCCATCAAAGGGGAGAAAAGGAATAAGGAGAGAGGATGCTCAGATGTGAGCAGGTGCTGCCAATGGTAACTGAAACAAAGTGAAATGTCTCTTGAGGATGTTTGTTTTCCTTTTTAGTTTAGAAATAATTTATGGGAAGTAAGGATAAGAACAGGTAAAGATTGTTGTTCATAATGACGGTCGTCTTTGAGTATAGAATCCAGAAGTTAGCAGTGAATATTTCGAAGAAAGTAGGGAAGCGTAGTTCAGGTAAGCTGTGGAGATCCTGGTAAAGTAGCACAGCGTAGTTCAGTAGTTCTTCCTTCTGTTCTTTTGTCTGACAAGTTGGCACTAGACATTCGGGTAGAGTAGACAAAATGGCCGCCTTTATACACGACGGGTTGAATGTTCTACGTCTTCTGATTGGTTAACCTTCTATTGGTGGACTATAAAGTGAGTCAACTCATTTTGACTTGCTCACTAGTACACACATATACACAAAAAACTGCAACAAAGATGGCCGAGATCCAATTCAGTGTCACATTGAGCTGGGATGGCTGAATCTCTCCTTCATGGGCAGGGCTGCTGAAAACATGTCTGGACGATATCATTAGAAAGTGGACACAGAAAGATTCTGTCCTTCCCAGAAGTGGGTGTCATAAAATCGCACATGCGACCAGAAACCCTTTCCAGTTTGTTTATAATTTGCATCATGGGAAAACTAATTAATTTTTTTATTCTTTATTATTATTCTATTCATTTATTTTATAACATTTCCCCACAGTTTCCCAAACTAGGGGCCATGGTGCAATGAAGTGCCCCAGGGTCAAGTTTGGTGTCCCATGAAAAATCAAAGATATATTTGAAAATGCGAATTATTTTATAACATTTTCCTACAGTTTTCCAAATGTGAAAAATACAAACTGAAAATTTATAATAATGTTCTTATAAAACTATCAACTAGAACTGAAGAGGGCGACACTGATTTAGAGGATATTAAGATGGAAAAAAAACCTCGTCTAAGTTAACACATGCCTAATTAAGATTCAATTTTTTTTCTTCGACAAATTGAGTACCAACAGATGTCTTGTTATAATCAAATGAATTAGAAAAAAACAGGATCTAAGACTCGTATGAAGAGTCCAAATCCAGTCCTACTGACAGTCCTTCTAGTGAGTGCTTTGGGTTAAAGATGGACAACTACTGAGAAACATTGACTTATATGGTAATATGATATAAAGTAGAATGAATCGGAAAGAAAAACTTACACTAAGATAACAGATTTCTAATTAGATTGCAAATTTTTTCATCTTTTTTTGTTCTTCCACAGAATGAGTGTCAATAGATATCATTACTTTTAGTTTTACTTACATTGGGTGGAAAAATTTATTTCTGGTGAATATTTTGGAGTAATGATGTGTCATATAGGAAGAAAATGAATACTACCTACACCGAGGTTCGAACGTGACACTCTAGACTTATGAACATATGTTTTTCGCCAGGTGTATAAATATCGGTGTCAGGCTGCTGACTGGAGTGACTATTGAGTGGAACTATCCAGTCGAATTAGTGTGAATTATTGTGCGTCGATGATTTGGGTTTTGATTTAGAATTTACCAGACGTTAAGCCGAACCGCGCTACTAACAAGGTATTCACTGAAATGGTTAATTATTTTTGGTTGACTTTTACTTCCTTGATCTTATTAAGTATTTATTTGCCGTTGTAATAAAATACTGTTTTTATCTTAACATTGAAGTCTTCAGTTATACGCAATTAACACAGTACTTCACAAAAAAATATTGTCCCGGATTTAACAGTGGTAATAAATGGTTTAATACCATGGATAGAAAAATTATACAATGAAAATTTCACATACAAATTTCTTCCTTACCATTCTTACTACAGTCACCATAATACCAGATTGTCTCTATGAAGTCTGTCATATAGGAAGAAAAGGATAATTAACCATTTCAGTGAATACCTTTTTAGTAGCGCGGTTCGGCTTAACGTCCGGTAAATTCTAAATCAAAACCCAAATCATTGACGCACAATACCGACACATAGCTTCGAGCATGACACTCTGGACTCATGAATATATGTTTTTCGACAGGTGTATAAACAGCGGTGTCAGGCTACTGACTGCAGTGATTATTGAGTGACTATTGAGTGGAACTATCCAGTTGAATTAGTGTTAATTATTCTGCGTCGATGATTTGGGTTTTTACTGTTGTTACTAAGTACTGTTTTATTTGACATTGAAGTCTGGAGTTATACTTAATTATTAACTGCCACCGTACATAACAAAAATAGGTAATTTGGTTATTTACTGTCAAAATTTTCTTTGATTGACTTTTACTTTGTTCTTGTGAAGTAGTTATTTGCGGTTGTAATTAAATACCGTTTTATGTTAACATTTAATGTTAGCATAAAACAGTATTTAATCTTGAGTTATACTTAATTATTTAACGGCCACTGTACGTCACAAAATGATGGAAAAAAACAATGAGAAGAAATGGTTTCAGGCAGCGTTTTCCAAACTGTTTGCCATAGTTCACTGGTGTGCTCAAAAATGAAATTAGTTACGTCACGAAAAAACAAGGACATATTTAAAACTGTGAAAAATACAAACTGAAAATTTATAATAATGTTCTTATAAAACCATCAGCTGGAACTGAAGAAGGCGTTCGACTCCACCTACAATGTGGTTAGGTTGTTGGGCAGTTAGCCATTATTCGAAGACAGTCTGAGCTGACTAACGTTTTCTGATACGGACGTTTATTCCTTTTTATGGTAACTGCATTGAAACCAAGTGAAAAGTGATGAAATTTGTTTGGCCTTGAAAAATACTGCGTCATCTGTGATTGCATCATATTTTCATCACCCACAAACACTATTGTCACAACTGTCGATTAGTTGTCCTACGGCCATTGTCATTGAAGGACATTACTCCAAGAACGCATACGAAAATTGTAATGCTGCACGAACACAATGGCAAACCTTACCAGTGAGCAAATCAAATCATCTGTTTTCTCCATTGCTACTGGTGAAATTCTGAATCAACAGCCCGCAACCTTTTCTTAATCAAAGCTCATTCTTTATATAAATTTGAACCTTTATTCCAAATACCTATTTATCTATATATTTATGAGTTGGAATCAGATTTTGTCTTAATCGGTTTCACCTGATCTTTTCTTTTTATGTGCTATGTCCTTTCAGGATGTAGGTAATCATGGCTCTCCACCTTCCTCTATTCCTTGGAGCTCTCAACAAGTTCCTTCCCTCTGCTTCCTACCGCCAGACCACATTCTGTCATCCATTTGCTTAAGTCCACTAGGTATATCATGCATTGTTTTCCCTTGTCTTTCTTGAGTATGTCTGTTTTAACTTTTAGAATTAGAAATAATTCATGAGAAATAAGGATAAGAATGGGTAAAGATGGTCGAGCTCAAGTTAGCCTTGCGCTGAGTTGGAATGAACAAATCTCTTCATGAATAGGGCTGCTGAAACACGTCAAGATATCGATGGAAGATGGAAAGAGAAAGATTCTTTGCTTTTCAGAAGTGGGGCCATAAAATCGCGACCAGAAACCCTTTCTGGTTTGTTTATAATTTGCATCATGGGAAAACTAATTAATTTTTTTTTTATTCTTTATTATTATTCTAATCATTTATTTTATAACATTTCCCACAGTTTCCCAAACTAGGGGCCATGGTGCAATGAAGTGCCCCAGGATCAAGTTTGGTGTGCCATGAAAAATCAAGGGGATATTTGAAAATGCGAAAAATACGAACTGAAATTTAAAATAATGTTCATATAAAACTCAGCTACAAGTGGAGAAGACGTTCAATTCAAACCTACAATGTTGTTAGGTTGTAGGGCGGTTAGCAAGTACACGAAGACAGTCTGAGATGAGAGTGTCTGCTGTGTTCCATTTAATGAATAAATAAGTAAATACATTCAGTTTTTTTTTATCTGTATTTTTAATTATGATTATTTCATCTTGACGCTATGCTGATATGTAAAAATACCTCTTTTGATTAATTTTCAAATTAATGTACTGAGCGTGCATAATATCTGGAGATGTTATCAAGTGCACTTTGTGTAACTAACCCATTGTGATAGGTAAACAGCTTTCGCAATATCAAAACTTTGCTGATCTTCAAGATAGTTTTGCATTAATAGAGGAGTCTCTCAACGTTTTGACCTTGCAACTACATTGTGCTTAATTTTTATCAACAACCGTCCTGATGTCACCAGTTCTCAACTTGGTATCTATGCTGGTGACACAACTATTTACTCCCGTCTTAATAGCTTGTCTGCTTGGTTCAGTAAGGTCAAATTGGTGACTAATCTCAAAGGCAATCTGAATTCTGTTGTTAACTGGGGCAAGAATTGGCTTGTTAATTTTAATACCTCTAAATTGAAACTTTTCTTTTTTTTAACAATCTAAGAGAATTCTATTAAACTTCCATCAGCATGGCTGATGCTAACCTCCTGTTTCACCTTCTTGTACTAACATTTTTCTGTTTTAATGAAGTCGAAAGATTATATTGCATCAATTACTAGTTCTGCTGCTAGGAGAGTCAGTTCACTATGTTGTAATAGAAAATTTATCTTACCAGAATCTATCTTACATAATTATAAGCCTCTTATTCATCCATGCTTTGAATATTGCTGCCAAATCTGGTTTGGTGCTCCTGTTATATATTTAGAAATTCTTGATAAAATCCAAAGTAGAATCTATCTTAAATATTTATAAGTCTAGCATTCATCCTGGCTTTGAATATTGCTGCCACATCTGGTCTAGTGCTCCTGTTATATATCTAGAGATCCTTGATAAAGTCCAAAGATGAATCTGCAATGTTACTGATAATGACCTGGCATCTTAACTTCAGTCATTTTTCTACAATCATAGTGTATGCTGTTGACACAATTACTTACTCCTGTCTTAATAGCTTGTCTGCTTGGTTTGATAAGGTCAAATTTGCAGCTTATCTCAAAATTGACCAACAATCTGGCTTGTTAATTTTATGCCTCCAAAATTAAACTGCTCTCTTAACAATCTGAGCGAACCCTTTTTACCTCCATATATTTCTTGCTCTTACCTGCTACTGGGACAATGGACTGCTCCTACTTATAAATAAAGCAAGTAGGCACATTAGAGCAGAATTTGAGGAGTATTTGATTTACTCAAGTTTTTCTGTTGCATGTATGAGTATTTAATGAACCTCTTCTTTGTTTACCCTACATCGTCTTCTGTTCCTTTGTTACACTCACTAAGGCCCTTCCTAAATCTTGGCTATTTTGAATCAAGACATCATTACAACCATGGCAAGAGGATGAAATTTGAACTGACGTTGGGATCCCCCCACCACAACTAAAACAATTTCTTTTTTTTATTTATGATCTACTATAAATTATATTTCATTGACCAATATATATATGATAGAAAAGCAAACAGTATCAAGTCCTGGAAATGTGGTCGATGAGTGGTTTATATTGTAAGAATTAACACAATAAAATTTGTTGGAGAGCAGGAATCTGTTTGCTTTCCTACTACTGTGACAATGGACGCCTCCTACTTATAAATATGGCAAGTAGCCACATTAGAGTAGGATTTGAGGAGTATTTGATTTATTCAAGTTTTTCTGTTGCATGTATGAGTATTTAATGAACCTCTTCTTTGTTTACCCTACATGGTCTTCTGTTCCTTTGTTACATTTACTAAGGCCCTTACTAAATCTTCCCCGCCTACAACTAAAACAATTTCTTTTTATTCATAATCTACTATAAATTATATTTCATTGACCAATATATATATATATATATATATATATATATATATATATATGATAGAAAAGGAAATAATATGAAGTCCTGGAAATGTATTTGATGAGTGGTTTATATTATAAGAATTAACACAATAAAATTAGTTCATGTCATTTTCATAGTGGTGTGTATAAATTCCTTTCTTGAGGAGATGGGGAGGAAAGAACATCCACTAACCTGGAAATGGACCTGTATTTAAATAATTTTGAACACATTATCAGAGATGTAACTATGTATTAGAAGCTCCTTATCTGCAGTAGGTAGCTTCCCAGTAGATGGTGAAAAATGCATATTACATTTTACTTTTCCTTTTTTAATCTTGTAATGAAAGATCTATTTGAATAGGAAAAGACGCCTTCCAAAAGCTAAGTAAAGTATTAAGAAACAGGAAAATTTTGTTAAAGAAAAAGAAAAAAGAAAAAAAGAGTACTGAATGGATCTAACTAACGCCTTTATCCACTGTGCCATGTGTCCTTGACACAGTGGATAAAGGTGTTAGTTAGATCCAGTGGCAGGACCCAAAGAGTGTGAGTTCAATACCTGGTTAAGGTGATGGAGAACTTTGAGAGGGGAATTAACAGGAGATAACTAATAACTAACATCCATTAGACATGATACGTGGAACTAAAACAGTCTACCCTGTAGAAAAATCACGTGGTCAAGATAAACACTCAGTTGTGGAGCAAGCTAAGTGAATAATAATTCAACCTTGAGAAAGAGAGCTATTTATGGTGCCATGGAGCATCTCATTGTGCTAAAGTGGGATAGTCCATTTCTTGGGCTGTGATTGGCTGCTGGTATATGAGTGGAGGTATTTCTATATAAATACCAGCTTGATTCATCAGTTAGTTTGCAGGGTTTGTATTGAGTTACAACCTGCTTTATTTTTGTCTGCCAGCTGGATGCTAGCTGGGACCCTTATGCCGGTAAGTGCTGTTTATTGTATTGTTATTCTACATACCCCAGTGAGCGAAATAAAGGGTTAAGTTCGACATTCCAACCACCTGAAGAAGGCTGGAGATTACAAGGGCCGAAACGTTGTGATAAACATGGCGACAAAGATGAGGACAATTGAGAAAAAAAAAGAGTTCCGAAATATTATGTGTTGTGGATTCCGGTACCAATAAATAACAAACGCCAAGAATGAATATAGGAAAAAAATGTATTAACGTAATAATTAAAACTGGTAATGCAGGTTAGTAGTTCCGGGAATACGGGTTAGCAGCAAAATAACTAAACAGTATGACGTCTTGTTCAGTCTACGTGCTCACTCACGGTGACTTGCTCGCTACGTTCGTTCTGTCTGTCTGTTACCTTCACCCTTTGTTGCTCTCGTATTACTCTCGGGTCTTCACATAGCAGTAGTAGATGTATAGACTAGGTGAGTCCATTTGTGTAAAAAGGGGAGAACCCCTCAACATTATGTAATATGTCCTCCTGTATGATAGCAAATGCTAAATGATCTCCTCACAGAGGAAGATGAGACTTGAAGCAACAGAAACGCAGATCTACAGAAGGATGCTGAGAATACCCTTGACTGAACATGCGGACAATGATGAAGTTATTGAGAAAATGGAAATAAAAAGGACGGTTATAATTAGAATCACAAAAAGAGAGTTGAAATTTCTTGGGCATATATTAAGGAAAGAAATCTTGGAAAATATGATACTCACAGAACAGAATGAAAACAAACGGGACAGAAGAAAAAATGGATGGTAGAACAGGGTTTAGGGAAGAAAAAACAATATATATATATATATATATAGTAAGAGCTACAAGGGAGAAGTTGAGGAGAGACAAGATGTCAAGGAAATCCAAGAGAAAGTGACAAGAGATCAACACACTAACCCAAGAATAAATGACTTCCTGGAATGCTTCCATTAATGGAAAAGATGCAGGATAAACGTAATTATTTTGAAGGACATAAAATGCCAAATTAGCATGTGTTGTACAATTCTTTTATATTACCAATCCTGATAATTTTTTAATCAAATCTTGTAATGCATAACACATAATGAAATCATTTCCAATAATGATAGGATGATCGCCAGTTATATTAAATCAATCATTTCCCATCCATCCTTAATGTGAAAAAAATCTCTAATCTATTCCTAATAGGAAAAGCTTTTCCATGACATTGCAATAGTAAAATAATCTGTAATGCAAAGAAAAGATACTTATAAAAATACTTAACAATGCATTCCTAATAATAAAATCATTTCCAATGCATTTCTAACAATAAAATCATTTCCCATGCATTACTAATAATAAAATCATTTCCAATGCATTCTTTATAGTAAAATCATTTCCAATGCATTCCTAATAATAAAATCATTTCTAATGCATTCCTAATAATAAAATCCTTTCCAATGCATTCCTAATAATAAAACCATTTCCAATGCATTCCTAATAATAAAATCATTTCCCATGCATTCCTAATAATAAAATCGTTTCCAATGCATTCCTAATAATAAAATAATTTCCAATGCATTCCTAATAATAAAATCATTTCCAATGCATTTCTAACAATAAAATCATTTCCCATGCATTACTAATAATAAAATCATTTCACATGCATTACTAATAATAAAATCATTTCCAATGCATTCTTTATAGTAAAATCATTTCCAATGCATTCCTAATAATAAAATCATTTCTAATGCATTCCTAATAATAAAATCCTTTCCAATGCATTCCTAATAATAAAATCATTTCCTATGCATTCCTAATAATAAAATCATTTCCAATGCATTTCTAATAATAAAATCATTTCTAATGCATTCCTAATAATAAAATAATTTCTAATGCATTCCTAATAGTAAAATCATTTTCAATGCGTTCTTAATAGAAAAATAATTTTTAGTAAATAATTTTTGCTGAGTCTGAGTCTATAGAGAGGAGTAACAGACGAGAGAAGGTGGGGGATTAATATTTAAGAGAGAGAAGTTTTTGAGAGGTGAGTCAAAGACGGTTTAAGTGAGAGAAATATGAATGTTGTAGGATGTCTAATACATTGAAGATGTAACCGGAAATTATCCCCTAACGTTCGTCCCACACTCTCCTACTTACACTCTCTCTAAATTCTATTTTTATTTCCGGAGTAGGTTTTTTTCTGTTTTCTTTTTGAATTTGTAGGTCTGATGAATTGGATCGTATTTACGATTCCAATGGAATAAATTATGACCATGGAATATTAGTGTTTAAGCCTTTTATATTATATCCTTACTCTGTCCTGGACATTGAGTTCTACCTGGATTCTATCCTCTTTTTTTATTCAAAATATATATGTAGGTGTATGCATGTATGTATATATATATTTATATCTTTTGCATATGTATTCGGTTCGTGCAAAAATAATGACGTAATAATGTCGTTTTTTGACTTTAAAAATACGTCAAAAAACGACATTATTACGTCATTATTTTTGCACGAACCTAATATATGTATATTTACCACTAATATATATATATATATATATATATATATATATATATATATATATATAAATTCTACTCAACACACTCTTTAATGGATACACAATGAAGAAACCTGGAAGTATTTTTTGATTGCGTTGTTGTTATCTTACTAAGTCAATTCAATGTTGATGTCCGGACAAGAATTAAAAAGTCAGTCGCCGTCGAATATTCTAAAAAAAAAAAAAACAAGAAGATGAAAAGGGAATGTAGAAACCAAAAACTTCTGTAAACTTTAATGAAAACAGTTAAATCCAAAAGAACTCAAATCACAAATTCAATTACTTCTCCTCCAATGTCAACAAACATGAAAGACGTGTCCGGATCAAAGAAAACTGCAGTTAATATTGTATTTCTCTCTGGTCGTATACCCGTTGCCCCGGTCGCGTTTCACTTCGATAAAATCTCTAAATATCTGCTTCCGTTTTTTGTCTCGTTAGACGCCATTGAAAATCGCGCCCACTTCACAGTGCGGACGACCATTGAGTTTGAACCCGTGACATTCAAACACCAAACTTAGATTTGTGTCTCCATTGACAGTGGCTGAAATATGGGCGTAATCTCGATCACAAATGAATATTTTTGGTCGAGGATGGTATCAATCTTTAGATATAATTGAGTCCAAACGAAAGCTCCTAAGACGCATGCGCCGACGAAGATATGCGCAAAAGGACAAAAGAACGGAGATATTTACGGCACAAAAAACCACGCGTACAAACGTGTATTCATAGAATAAGAATACATATATTAAGATATATCTAGTCATATATCTTTTAGTGAGTAATATATATATATATATATATATGTGTGTGTGTGTGTGCATATATAAAGGTAATATATATATATTCCTAATATATATATATGCAAATATATATATATATATGTATAAAGTTAATATATATATATATATATATATATATATATATGTATATATAATAAAAGGTAAATAAAGGTTATATATATGTAATATATATATATGTAAAATATAAATAAAGGTAATATATATGTAATATATATGTTATATATATATATATATATATATATATATATATATATATATGTAAAATATATATGTAGATATATATATATATATATATGTGTGTGTGTATAACGGTTATATATATATATATATATATATATATATATATATATATATATATATATATATATATATATATATATATATATATATACCCAAGTATAGCATTGGTGTATACGGAATAATTTCCAAGAATCAAAAATACTATTCTTAAAAGTGTGCTCAATACAGATTAGAGCAAATATAATAGTGAACACCATCACTTGATATATCTTTCCGTGAGTAATATATATATATATATATATATATATATATATATATATATATATATATATATAATAGCTGGTCATTATATGTAATAAATATATATATATATATATATATATATATATATATATATATATATATATATATATATATATTACATACAATAATGTATATTACATATAATGACCAAAATATATATAATATATACTTATGTGTGTGTGTGTGTGTGTGTATGTGTCTATATCCACATATTTGCTTACTTATATGTCTGTGTATGTATGTATGTATAAATATTTATATATTTTACACACACACACATATATATATATATGTGTGTACATATTATCTCTCTCTCTCTCTCTCTCTCTATCTATCTATATATATATATATATATATATATATATATATATATATATATATATATATATTGAAATTTACATAATATAGGTTTAACTATAATATTCACTCCCTTCTACCTCTTCAAGTATCGAAAGTATAACTAATTATAATTTTTAAACTCCCACCTCTATAATCTCTATATTAATTATAATATATAAACTTTCCCTTGCTCTAATATCTCCCCAACTCTCTTTCCATTAATCACTTACATCTATTTATCTATATATTTAAATTTGTTTTCAAATCCGTTTTTATACTTCTTTTAATTTTAAATTAATATTTCAATTCTTCATATAACCCCAAAGTAACGTCATAAGGTTTAATCTTCGAGTTTAATTTTATAAACCCCTGTCTCGAACCTTTCGCCTGTCTGAAACTTTTTGCTTTCACAGTCGAATTCTATTTCAACCCCTCCCCAAATGTATAGACACGACCTCAGTCCACACCGGAGTTGATAAGACAGACGACCCATATCTTCGTCTGCCGAAATAGGCTATTCCTCATATGAGGTGATTTTGGATTTTATTGTTTATTATATATATATATATATATATCATACTTATTATAAAACGCAGATTGTGTGTGTGTGTCTGTACGTTTATATATTGGATCGGATTTCCTACATTTTTCAACCGATTTCAACAAAACTTCACAGGACTACGTAAAATTACCTTGCGGTGGTTCTGACAGCGCCAAAAATTGAAAAAAACCCAAATGTTTTTGCAAAAAATCAATTTGAAAACACGATTAAGAGGCATCACGATAATGAAAGGGGGACAACTCATATCGAGTTATACTTATTATAAAACCCTGTTTGTGTGTGTGTGTGTGTTCGTTTATATATGGGATCGGATTTCATACATTTTTCAACACTTTTCTTTGTTGCTGTTGCTTCAAGTCACTTCTTCATCTGTGAGGAGATTGTACAACACTCACTGCCATATAGGAGGACTGATAATACGTAACATTTCATTACTCTTTTCTTTGTTTCTGTTGCTTTAAGTCTCTTCTCCATCTGTGAGGAGATTGTCCATCATTCACAGCCATATAGGAGGACTGATATTACGTAACAGTTCAGTACTCTTTTCTCTGTTTCTGTTCCTTCAAGTCTCTTCTTCATCTGTGAAGAGATTGTCCAGCATTCACTGCCATCTATGAGGACTGATGTTACGTGACAGTTCAGTACTCTTTTCTTTGTTTCTGTTGTGTCAAGTCTCTTCTTCATCTGTGAGGAGATTGTCCATCATTCAATGCCATATAGGAGGACTGATATTACGTAACAGTTCAGTACTCTTTTCTTTGTTTCTGTTGCTTCAAGTCTCTTCTTCATCTGTGAAGAGATTGTCCAGCATTCACTGCCATATATGAGGACTGATATTACGTGACAGTTCAGTACTCTTTTCTTTCTTTCTGTTGCTTCAAGTCTCTTCTTCATCTGTGAGGAGATTGTCCAGCATTCACTGCCATATAGAAGGACTGATATTACGTAACAGTTCAGTACTCTTTTCTTTGTTTCTGTTGCTTCAAGTCTCTTCTTCATCTGTGAAGAGATTGTCCAGCATTCACTGCCATCTATGAGGACTGATATTACGTGACAGTTCAGTACTCTTTTCTTTCTTTCTGTTGCTTCAAGTCTCTTCTTCATCTGTGAGGAGATTGTCCAGCATTCACTGCCATATATGAGGACTGATATTACGTAACAGTTCAGTACTCTTTTCTTTGTTTCTGTTCCTTCAAGTCTCTTCTTCATCTGTGAGGAGATTGTCCAGCATTCACTGCCATATAGAAGGACTGATATTACGTAATAGTTCAGTACACTTTTCTTTGTTTCTGTTGCTTCAAGTCTCTTCTTCATCTGTGAGGAGGTTGTCCAGCATTCACTGCCATATAGGAGGACTGATATTACGTAACAGTTCAGTACACTTTTCTTTGTTTCTGTTGCTTCAAGTCTCTTCTTCATCTGTGAGGAGGTTGTCCAGCATTCACTGCCATATAGGAGGACTGATATTACGTAA
>OZ010614.1:48519397-48524397 GCA_963932145.1 Acanthosepion lycidas
GGAGTTGGGAAACGCAAAGTCGGTTTTGGCCTTCCCGCTATCTTGGAGCATGTGCATGTAAATTTTGGTGAAAATCCGTCGAAAATTGCGGCCGTGCATTCGTTACACACACACACACACACACACACACACACACACACATCCTGCCTTTTATAGATAGAGATTAAACAAAGGCGATTGATTTTTTACGTCGCAAAGAACTATTTGAACTGTTGTGTAAGCTTCATTTATTTGGGCTTGGTTTGATTTGGTTTGTTTTACAGCATATCAACCACAATAGGTTATTTTAACGCCGACAAATGTTGTATTGCTGCTAATAATTTTTTCCAAAGGGGTATAGCTGGTAATTTTTTTTAAAGAAAATGTATATTTTGGTTTGGTTTGTTTTGTGGCATATTGACCTCGATGAGTTATTTAATGCCGACAAGATTTTTTTTTTGCTAGTAATATTTTTTTTTTTTCAAAAATTTATTATAGGTATTTTTTTTTTTTTTTTGAAATTTATTGCTGGTAGTAATTATTTTTACAAAGTATTTCTGGTATTAAAACCTATTTTGACACTCCCATAGTGTATTGAGCCAGGTTAGGGGTCAACTATTTGCCCATAGCTCGGACCCTAACAGGTGCTACCACCCCGGGGCTGGGTGAACCTGGGAACACCAGCAATTAAGATTATGATCTTGCTGTTGGACGTAGTTTAACGTTCTTGCCCAGGATGCAGATGTAGTTTATCATCTTATCCAGGATGGTCATTTTTTTAGGTTATTAAAATAATTCAGAACTTATACTGTAAGCGAACCGCCTGCATACGGATCGAATATGAATTCAGCAAATGCGCCAAAACAGAAAGGATACGAGAGAGAGAGAGAGAGAGAGAGAGAGAGAGAGAGGCGATTCTGAATGAATTAGACATCCTACCAGGATTTATTCATGGCGGTCACAGTCTTAACAGCATTAGACATGTAGATGACACAATGTTCATGGCAGACACAACAGGACAAAACAAGGTGCTCAGATGCGCACAAAAAGAAAGGGGCGTAAGACAAGGATCACCAACTTGAACAACACCAGCACGCTCAAACCCACGGTCAAGATGACTTGTGACTTCATGCTAGCACATTTATCGACGCCCCCCCTAAGTATTCCGTCTACCCAATTTCATTTACAAGGCTTCGGTCAAACAGTGGTATGGTTTTCAGGCAATTTCCAAAGGTGGGGCACACTGGGACAGTCCCCACTCCAGACCGATAACATCAGGGAGTCAAATCGATCATGGTGAGAAACGAACGTTCTAACCACACGTCCATATATATATATATATATATATATATATATATATATATATATATATATATATATATATATATATATATGCTGTATTAATGTTAATATAATGTCAACGTAATAATATTAATACAGCATAATTGCATATTAAGATTTTTGTTTGTTTTTTCTGTGTATTTTTCTTCATAATGTCGGATCTATATTCATATATTTGCTTACACACACACATATATATATATATATATATATATATATATATATATATATATATATATATATATATATATATATATATATATTTAATAAAAACAGACCACGTTAAGGTTCCATGTAATAAATTATTTCACCATAACCCCTTTAACAGGGCTCTGGATCATCAGACTTTACTTCCAAAAATTGAAATGAAAAATGAAAAATGAAAAGAAATTCACACATTTTTGACGGACCTCATCAAGTATACGTAAAATTAACGAAGTGAGGAAGTGAGGTGGGAAAGAGGATATGAATGTTTTATATGTATCATTTCAAATTCTTATTTTTAATTTTTAACTCCAATGTGTCGGCTAGATGTTGTTCGAATTTATTGTGTCCTTTGTACTTACATGAGAAACAAGATATTACTAAGTTTATATAAAAAATAAAAGTTTACTAAATCAGTGAAGTCAATAAGCTATTCTTGGCGTCAGTGTCATAAAGTTTACTTAAAAAAAATAATATACATACTTATAGTTGATGTAAAAATAACTCTATGTAAGGGATTCTAATACATTTACTTGTTCTTAAAAGAAATATAGTATATTAAAAATTAATAGTGAAAATATTTTTCAAATTGTAGTTAAATAAAACGTATTCTAACCTGAACGACCCCCCACCCACAAAAAAAAATTTAAATATAGAAATATAAAAAATCCCGTAAGAATTCTTGCAGTTAACAATAAATTTTTAAAAAATCCATATGACATGCATTTAACGGATGTCAGATTTCATTGAAGAATACATCCTTACCCCCTACCAAAACGTAGCTAATAACGGATACATCAAAATACAGACATAATGAACACGCAAACACCCCATGTCTAGTAGAAGTGAATTCATCTGTAACCTTGGAAACGTGAATAATGATTTTAGCTGTGTCTTTAAAACCCAGTAATTAAAAGTTACTCCAAAATTCGCTTGAGGAGGAAAAGGAACTAATGTCTTTAATTTAATTACAAATTTAAATTTGGACCTTCAATTTTTGAAACATGGTTAGAACTGTGTAGCGGAAAAACTATATTTTAAATCAATTAATTTATAATATTAATGCTCTGTAAATTTACATTGAGCACTATTTTGTAAAAATAAAAATATCTATAAGAACCCCGGATTATATAGCATACTGTTCTTTCTTTCTTTATATATATATATATATATATATATATATATATATATATATATATATATATATATATATATATACTCATGTAACGCGCGATCTCGCGTATAGTGTTTTGTACATATATATATATATATATATATATATATATATATATAGATAAATTGCAAATCTATCTTAATCTGTTTATTAATCTCTTTCTCCCTCCATCTCTTTCTCCCTCCATCTCTTTCCCTTGCTTTTCTTTCTCTCTCTACCTCTCTTTCACTCTCTACCTCTCTTTCTCTCTCTTTTGTTTCTCTCTTCTCTCTTTTTCTTTCTCTCTTCTCGCTTTTTGCTCTCTCCTCTCTCTCTTCTCTCTCGACTCTTTCTCATTTCTATCTCTCATCTCTCTCTGATCTCTCTTTCCTCTCTCTCTCTCTTTTCTCTCTGTCCTTTCTCTCTCTTCTCTCTCTCTTCTTTCTCTCTTCATTCCCTCTCTTTTCTTACTTTTTTCTCTCTCTTTTCTTTCCCTCTTCTCGCTTTTCGCTCTCTCCTCTCTCTACTCTCTCTCTCTTCTATCTCTCATCTCTCTCTCTTCTCTCTCTCCTCTCTCTCTCTCTTATCTTTCTCCTTTTTCTCAATTCTCTCTCTTCTTTCTCTCTTCTTTCCCTCTCTTTTCTTACTTTCTCTCTCTTTTCTTTCCTTGTCGCTTTTCACTCTGTCCTTTCTCTCTCTGATCTCTCTCTTCTTTCTCATTTCTTTCTCTCTTCTCTCTCTTTTCTTTCTCTCATCTTTCTCTCTCTCCCCTCTCTTTTTTTTCTCTTTTCTCTCTCTTTTCTTTCTCGCTGCTTTCTCTTTCTTCTCTCTCTCTCTTATATCTCTGTTGTTTCTCTCTCTTCTCTCTCTTTTCTTTCTCCTCTCTCTCTTTCCATTCTCTCTTCTTTCTCTCTCTTAACTCTCTTTTCCTGCTCTCTTCTCTCTCTTCTTTCTCTCTCTTCTTTCGCTCCCCTCTCTTCTTTCTCTCTTCTTTCTCTCTTCTTTCCCTCTCTTTTCTTACTTCTCTCTCTTTTCTTTCCCTCTTCTCGCTTTTCTCTCTGTCCTTTCTCTCTCTCCCTTCTCTCTCTTCTTTCTCTTTTCTTTCTCTCTTCTCTCTCTTTTCTTTCTCTTATCTTTCTCTCTCTTCTCACTCTCTTCTTTCTCTCTTCTCTCTCTTTTCTTTCTCTCTGCTTTCTCTTTCTTCTCTCTCTCTTATTTCTCTGTTCTTTCTCACTCTTATCTCTCTTCTTTCTCTCACTTCTTTCTCTCTCTTCTTTTTCTCTCTACTCTCTCTTTTCTTTCTCTTCTCTTTTTCCTTTCTCTCTTCTTTCTCTCTCTTATCTCTCTTGCTCTCTTCTCTCTCTCTTCTCTCTTTACTTTCTCTCTTCTTTCTTTCTCTTCTCTCTCTCTTCTTTCTCTCTTCTTTTTCTCTCTCCTCTCTCTCTTCTTTCTCTCTCTTTTCTTTCTCTCTTCTTTCTCTCTCTTCCCTCCCTCTTCTTTCTTTCTCTCTCTTCTCTCTCTTTTCGTTCTCAAATACCAAATACGTAAACGTTATTACATGTTTCGCATTTATTTTTGCTTCATCGTATTTCTTTACAGGAAAAGAATTATGAAACGGATTGTTTCGTTATTTCGAATTCTTGCCAATTAGTTTCCATTGGTCAGCTTCATTTCACAGGCTTATATCTTGTTTCCATGTGTGTCTATGTTTGTTTATTCCATTTTTTTTTTACTCCTTATCAACCTTTCTTGAGGTTACCCAGTGCAGATATACAGGAAATGGCTGCTTATTGACATAGCAGCACCATTCGATCGGAAGCCCCTCCATGCAAATCATCGTGAAATTGTCCAAATACAAGGATCTGGTGATCGAGATCAACAGGATGTGGGAAAAGAAGACCGAGACGGTCGTACCAATAGTAATTGGAGTTCTGGACCTCGTGAAAAAAAAAATTGCAAACGAATGTGTGGAAAAAATTCCTGGTGGCCCTGAAGTATATAAATTGCCAAATAAATCATGGCCTCTTCTTATATTTTGCGTAGATTTCTCTGCATGCAATGAGCCCAATGACTTATTGTTCTCTCCCTGATTGCACGCATGGAACCTAAATGAATTTTCCAATTTTCCATGAAGTTTATGAAGATTATTAATCTCTTGGGAGTCGTGGGGGCGGGGGTTCAGTGTGTCGTGCTAGACAATTTTTTCTCCATAGATAAATATATAGAGAGATATGAATAGACCGAGATAGATAGATAGATAGATAGATAGATAGATAGATAGATAGATAGATAGATATGAATAGACAGTGATAGATAGATAGAT
>OZ010614.1:48534397-48584397 GCA_963932145.1 Acanthosepion lycidas
AGATAGATACATATGAATAGACTGAGCTAGATAGATGGATAGATAAATAGATAGATCGATAGTTAGATAGATAGATAGATAGATAGACTGATAGATATGATTAGACTGATATAAATAGATAGATAGGTAGATAGATATGAATAGACTGAGATAGATAGATAGATAGATAGATAGATAGAGAGATAGATATGAATAGACTGAGATAGATAGATAGATAGATAGATAGATAGATATGAATAGACTGAGATAGATAGATAGATAGATAGATAGATAGATATGAATTGACTGAGATAGATAGATAGATATATAGATAGATAGATAGATTGATAAATATGAATAGACTGAGATAGATAGATACATAGACAGTTATGAATAGACTGAGATAGATATATAGATAGATAGATAGATATGAACAGACTGAGATAGATAGATAGATAGATAGATAGATAGATAGATAGATATGAATAGATTGAGATAGATAGATAGATACATAGATATATAGATAGATAGATGTGAACAAATCCATAGATACGAATATACTAAGATAAGTCAATTGCTAGATTGATAGATAGATAGATAGATAGATATGAATATCCTGAGATAGATAGATAGATATATAGATAGATATGAATAGACTGAGATAGATAGATAGATAGATAGATAGATAGATAGATAGATAGATATGAACAGTCTGAGATAGATAGATAGATAAATAGATAGAAAGACAGATAGATAGATAGATAGATAGATAGATAGATAGATAGATAGATAGATAGATAGATAGATGTGAACAAATCCATAGATATGATTATACTAAGATACGTAAATTGCTAGATTGATAGATAATGAAGATAGATAGATAGATAGATAGATAGATACATAGATAGATAGATAGATATGAGTAGACTGAGATAGATAGATAGATATATAGATAGATATGAACAGACTGAGATAAATAGATCGATAGATAGATAGATAGATAGATAGATAGATTGATAGATAGATAGATAGAGATATGAATAGTCTGAGATAGATAGATAGATAGATAGATATGAAAAGAATGATATATATATATATATATATATATATATATATATATATATATATATATATATATATATATACAGATAGATAAGATAGATAGATAGATAGATAGATATGACCAAATCCATAGATATGTATATACTAAGATAGGTAAAATGCTAGATAGATAGATAGATAGATACATATATACATTGATACATAGATATTTAGATAGATAGATAGATAGATAGATAGATAGACAGACAGATGGATAGATACTGAGTCCACCCATTTAGTGAAAAACCGTGTAAATATCTAAAAATGGCGAATTTTACTGGTTTCCTTCTTATTTTTCGTTGATCTTTCAACAATTTTCATCAAACTTAACCATTACTTTATAAATGTATCCTCTTTTACATCCCTCGTAGCACCCTGACAAATTGAATTTGAAAAACTCCAAAATAATTGTGGTCTGAAATGGGTTTTCATGTTGCCAGTTTTACGCCTTCGTGTCCTTGGCTAACTTTGGATTGAATAAACACAGACGACTTCTGTTATACCAGTAATTGCAATAATTCAAAATGTTTTTTTTAATGAAAGTACTTTAAAGAAGGAGATAGACTCTGTTACATCGAAACATGATGCTGTTTTTGCTCCATTCTAATTGAATGCTTTCTGTGATCGGCCAACTGGACATAGCTGCATATATAGCCGTGTATATATTGTGCTTATACGTTATTTTTTTATAGATACAATTTATTTAAGTAGATGCTCTGGGTTTGTTTGTTTTTTTTTAAATAAACCATATTAATTACATTTAACGGCTTGAATGTACGAGAAATTTCGTAGAAAATATGTGTTCCCGAACAGGAATAAACCAGACGCTTTCTCTGTAGCTGAGTGGCATAGCACGTCAGATCAAATGATGGTTCCGTATAGGACACAGGCTCGATTCCTGTAGAAGAACGCATTCTACAAAATTTCTCGAACATTCAGGCCGGTAAATGTAACTAATACATTTTATTTAAAAAAAAATAACAGAGCATTTACTTAAATAAATTGCAACTATGAAAAATAACGTGTAAACAGGATATATATATATATATATATATATATATGTATATATATATATATATATATATATACACAGACACCGCCCTTCCGCGTAGCCGAGTTCGAATTCCAGTCGAATCCATTACATTCACTTACGTGCTAACCCCCTTGGGAAAGTTGTGAATTCGCTTCTTCTCCCTCCAGTTATGGGTAAAATAGAAGGGCAGACTGGGTTCTATAGCCTTGGATGGCAACTGGTCTAGGAGAAAGACAACTCTGAATTCAAAACCTGCGGAGGGTCGTTTGGGAACCTTGTGGCATTCGATGCACCAGGTCTCTGTATTCGTCCCTCCAAAAAGTGTGGATGGCCCTGCACGAGGCCTTCACAACTATAATCAAATCTCATGTGCCGGTGTCGGGCTGTCGGTTTCCTGGAAACTGATCTGATTGACCCTCATACGTCGAATCTCGACGGGAGAGTCGATCCTATATGCCGTATCAATATATCTTGTGTTTAAGTGTTATTTTATTAATACAATTTATTTAATTAAACAGTATAAGTTAAACAAATTTTATCTATAAAAATGGCGTATAAACGGAAAAAATCAAATAACTGTCGGGCATAATCCAATTTCATTTTTTCATTACATATAGTGATTTTCCAAGCGTAGCTTAGATGTGGCACAAGGCCGAAAGTATGGGGCACCCAGTGAAGATCGAACTCACTATTCAGTCGTAATTGTTCTAGCGAGACAAGCTTGCTAACTATTATACCACCTATGCCGTTTTTATTAAACGCGTGTGTGTGTGTGTGTGTCTGTGTGTAAAAATGTTATGGGACCTTACCCATAATAATATAATGGACTATTCCATAAGTAAAAAATACTGCGCCTCAAGAGGAAGCGGAGAGTTCAGTCCGAAGTCAGGCGACCGGCTGACCGGCTGATCGGTTGAACTCTCTGCCTTCGGGCGGGGAGGAACCCGAACGAGGCTACGCGGAAGGGCGGTGTCTGTTTCGGGGAAGTAAACCGACACTGAACCCGTTTATACGGGTTCAAAGGGCATATTTTTGGCCGGAGATCCCAAGTTAAACCGGCCTTGTGCCACATGATGCCCTCGTGGTGGGGGGTGATGAAATACCGTTCAGTCCGAAGTCGGGCGACCGGCTAATCGGCTGATCGGTTTAACTCTCTGCATTCGGGCGGAGGAGAACCCGAACGAGGCTACGCGGAAGGGCGGAGTCTGTTTCGGGGAGATAGACCGACACTGAACCCGTTTATACGGGTTCAAAGGGCATATTTTTGGCCGGAGATCCCAAGTTAAACCGGCCTTGTGCCACATGATGCCCTCGTGGTGGGGGGTGATGAAATACCGTTCAGTCCGAAGTCGGGCGACCGGCTGATCGGCTGATCGGTTGAACTCTCTGCATTCGGGCGGAGGAGAACCCGAACGAGGCTACGCGGAAGGGCGGAGTCTGTTTCGGGGAGGTAGACCGACACTGAACCCGTTTAAACGGGTTCAAAGGGCATATTTTTGGCCGGAGATCCCAAGTTAAACCGGGGTTACTAAATACTGTTCATTCTGAAGTCTGAAGTGAGGTCCGTCAGGGGTCTGTCACTCAGTCAGGGCGAGCGAGTCAGTCAGTCGAGTCAGAGGCAGTCCGAAACAGAGTCGCGTTCAGACAATTACTACAAGACATTGGAATAGTGATACTGGTCGGGACTACATTGTTCTCTCTACTAAACCTGATTGTTCGTACTAACACTTCTACTTCTCTGTATATATTCCTGTTTATAATATATCTGTGTTATTCCATATCTGTGTTCGAGTTCTTCTTTATTGGTTCTACCTTGGACTATCACCGTGGTACACGGAACCGGACCACAACACAAATGATTTTCCAAGCGTAACTTAGATGTGGCACAAGGCCGAAAGTAGGGGGGGGGCCCCAGTGAGAATCGAACTCACTGTTCAGTCGTAATTGTTCTAGCGAGACAAGCTTGCTAACCATTGCACTACGTCGAAGTGTCCAAATGATTTTCTAAGCATAGAATAGAGGTGGCACAAGGCCGAAATTATGGGGCACCCAGTGAGGATCGAACTCAGTCTTCAGTCGTAATTGTCCTAGCGAGACAAGCTTGCTAAGCATTATACTACCTATGACGTTTTCGTTAAACCTGCGTGTATGTGTGTGTCTGTGTGTGAAAATAGTCATGGTACAACGTTAGTATTTGAATGAATTATTAAGCATTGACAAATAGTGACTGCTATACAGGTGATATGATTAAATATACTCTAAATCTTGAAGAAAATATATTCAGTATTATTATATTTCAGGTAATAAGTACTATGACAAAGCACAATAGCTATATTTTGGAAAAAGGAATTTTTGACAATATATATATTTTTTACGGATTTATGTTTATTTTTTTAAGACTTTTATCAAAATCGATACACGGATGTAGTTTATTGTCATACGACAATACACTACATCCGTGTCCTGGGTAAGACGATAAACGACGCCCAACAGCAATGAATCTGATCAGGAAGTTTTGAGGAGCGCAGAACCACCTCTTAATTGCTGGCGTTCCCAGGTCCACTCTGACTCGGGGTGGTAGAACCTGTTAGGGTCCCAGCTATGGATAAAATAGTTAATCCATCAAAGTGGGTTCAAAACACTATAAAAATGTAAAAATAGGTTTTAATATCAGAAATACTTTCTAAAAATTATTACCAGCAAGAAATTTTTGAAAAAAAATTATTACCAGTTATACATTTTTGAAAAAAAAATTACCAGTTATACATTTTTTTACAAAAATTATCAGCAATACATTTTTGAAAAAATATATTAGCAGCTCTATATTTTTTTCAAAAATTACCAGCTGTAAATTTTTAAATGATAGTCGATAGTGGAAAATAATCGATTGTTTCATGCTTCTACGGCAGTTTTCATGTAGTTTGCGGCCATTTTCAAACTGGCCAGAGTGAGGGCCTATAGCTGGCTGCCACGAATAGGCAGGAAGATTCTATTGGCCAGCGTGAGAACCAACAGCTGACTGACACGAATGTTAACTAGCATGCTAGCATGCAAAAAAAATCGATAGCTGCATTCGTCACCAGTGAGAAAAATTTAAATCTGCATGTCACTTTACTCCAATTGGCTCATTCGCTTGCTTAAACTCAACGTTGATTCTGATTCCGCAGAACTGGGTTGGGTGTGAACAAATATTTGTTGTTAACATTCTTTTTTCATTCGATTTTTCCAGTTACGAGTCCTTTTTTAAAGCTGATCGTTTTGTGTTCATTTTGTTTAGTTCTTTTTTTGTAACAGATTTAATGTTTAGTATAGAGCTTCGAAACATTTCGCAGTGTGAGATAGGCAAGAAGTAAGGCATGTAGCAACATCAGCACGGCAAAGGGCACTCCTTTAAAGGCAAGGAATGGCAAAAATATTTTAAGTCAAGTGATAGCGATTGCTGTATGAGTCGTACGATTTTTGAATCAAGCATGGGCAACACAAGACCATGCTGCTATTAACCTTTAAAGTTTTGGTAAGTGTACCGTAATATTTTCATTTGCTACTAGTTGTGTCGTTGCTTAACAAGCTTGAGAAACACTGCTCTATCCAAAAATTGGAACAATATAAAAATATTAAATGGATATTTAAATTGTTCTACTTATTTGATTTTGTCATCCCGATTTGTAATTTTCATCTTGAACTGCCCCTTTTGCAGATAACCATGGGTCCTGCTTTCTTCAGCCGTCTTACTTTGTTCTCGGAAAATTTGGACCGAAGAACAGTTTCGGGTGCAAATTCTATGAAGATCATCGCGCAAGAAGAGAGACAACTTCAAAATTTCGGTGGGTGTTATACCCACCGGAAACGTTATGAGTAACTTGCGGAGATGATACCACGGTTTGACCCAAGTTTCTGCTTAAAACTGGGTATACAAAACTTTTTCGGAAGTCGTCGATGTCAGAAACCCACACCTCATCGACAAATACAGACCCTTTAGCTCGGGATAGTGTTTTACGTATATATAGTAGCCTGGTCAACGGATTGTATCAGCCAATGAGAGAAAATTCTTAACAAAGAGTATGATCTCACGCGAGATCGCAATCCGTCGTAACCGGAAATGATGCAACATGAATCAAGAAAATTCAGACTGCTTTTTCGAAATAGTGTTCAGATTGTTCTGGCGTTTGATGGTCACGAAGTGTGGCGATGATTGATCAGTTTCCATGCTAAAATGGTTGTAATAAAAATAAAAAGACATGATCTCCAATCGACCATGTCCAAAGAACGTCTTTAAGATCTGAGTAAGCTCGGCATCTTAAATGATGAACGCCGTCTCGTTTTGGGTTCGATGACGTAATTAATGGCTTTGAGGCAATGAAAGCAGGAAGCAAAAAAAAAAAAAAATGACTCGGCATTTTGGTGAAAGTAATATTAAAATATGGCTACGAAGCACGGCATCTTGGTTAAAATTAGGATATAATCATCACCATATTGCGAGATTTATACAGGTGACAAATTAAGAACTCCAGTAAATATTTCTTTCTTTTTATGTGCCATTTCAAGACGTAGGCGATCATGGCTCTCCACTAACCTCCATCCCTTGCAGCTCTCAACAAGTTCCTTCCTAGTGCTTCCTCCGTTAGACCACGTTCTGTCATTCACCTGCTAAAGCTCGTTTGGTATGTCAGGCGCTAAGATCTCATCGTTGTTCACCTGCTCGGTCTATAATATACTTAGCAATGATGCATAAAAGAAAAAACTACTGCGGTCACAAAATGAGGGATCAGTTTATATCATGATTGTTATATTTGGTTGGTGCAAAAATAATGACGTAAAAATGTCGTTTTTTGACGTTAAAAATACGTCAAAAAACGACATTATTACGTCATTATTTTTTGCACCAACCTAATAAAAGAAGACCTAATATTAGGTTGGTGCAAAAATAATGACGTAAAAATGTCGTTTTTTGACGTTAAAAAATACGTCAAAAAACGACATTATTACGTCATCATTCTTGCACCAACCTAATACAAGAAGACCTAATATTAGGTTGGTGCTAAAATAATGACGTAAAAATGCCGTTTTTTGACGTTAAAAAATACGTCAAAAAACGACATTATTACGTCATTATTTTTTGCCCCAACATAATACATACAAAGTAAAACGGCTGAAGAAAGCGAGGCACGTGTTTGTCAGCAAAAGGGGCAACTCAAGATGAAAATTACAAATCGGGAATGCCAAATTTAAATAAGTACAACAATTTAAATATCTATTTAATTTTCTTTTCCTTTTATTTGACCCGTGAGTATCAGATTCTCCAGGCCCACTTTCCTCATTATGCGTCCCAGAAACTTCAGCTTCCCTTTTCCCCTTGTTTGTAAACTAAGATCCCATCGTTGCTCACATGCTCTGTCCATTATACACTTAACATAGATGCATAAAAGAAAAAAACAAAATATTAATGACAAAAGAGCTGCTTTTCAACAGGATGCATAAAATTAAAAGAGGGTTTGCTTTGGTTTGTGTGCGTGTTTGTGTGCGCGCTCCCGCGTGTGTATTTTACAGTAAGGTTCACACTTCGAAAGCCCTGGAGGCCACTCGAAGTAGAGGGTTTCGTTAGGAGACAATTTTTCGTATAGCAGTGGAAGATAATGGTTAACCCCAGTCTTGAAAAGGTTAAGAGTCTTGTGATCTGGGAAACATCCTCTTTGGTGTTGGTTCCACAAAATAATGATTCGCAGGAAGAAGCTGATAAAGCGGTACTTGCTTCTCACCTATGGAATACGGAGAGTGATTTGCTACTGTGTAAGTGACATGGCGTATCGTTGCCGTGAATGCTTGAATTGACTGGACCAGGGATTGTAGTCCGTCCGAGCATTTTCCATGGAAATAGCGATAGATGAACGAGAGCCTTGCCACGTCCCGCGTGTTGGAGAGAGGTCAGGAGAGTGGAGAATAATTTGTCACCCATTAGGGATCGGAGACGCTTTTGGATGTCTGGAGAGTGAGGTCTCTGCAGCTCACACCCAAATATGTAACTGTAGGAAAGGAAATCACAATATTGATACATATTTTTTAATCCTATCTAAGCTTTCGGCTTACATAAGCCATTATCAAAGATGACAATTACATTTCAATATATTAAACAATACACGGACAAAACAATAATGATTGTCTGTTTTTGTTGCATGAAAAATTTCAAAGCAACGATAAACTCGTTTTCATGAAGTGTTTTAAATTAATGGACGCCTTATTAATAAAAAAAAAACAAAAAAAAACACTCAATAATATCAACTATGAACATGGACACAATATCTTTACCGTGTTTTGAAAAATGAAAACATTATATAAATACATACATGCAACATAGTATTTAACAGTTAAAATATTTCACCCTTGAAAATGGCTAAATGTATAGCCGAAAGCATTCGGACAGTTTTTATATAATTTATCATCTGAAAAGCAAAAAAATATATCTAGATCGCATGAGAAATTGTACAAAAAGCTAAGTCAAAGCAGCTTATCTATATATATGTATATATACAAGTATATGATTGGTATTTATCGGTTGGGGTATGCAACTGTCTGGGTCAATGTCTGTGGATGTGTGTGCATGTATTTATATGTATCTATGTGTATGGAAAGTGCATCCACTTTTAATTATGTATGTATGTACGTGTGTGTTGGTTTCCCTTCTCCCATCCCCCCCCCTTTTTTTTTTTTTACATGACAGACCGTGGAGATGTTCTCTGTCTTGTCCCTTTTTTGTGTGTGTATATGTCTTGGTGCTTATGTATTAGAATCTGACTGCGTTTGTTTTACGCGTGAGTTTAGGACCCCATTTACACATCACGAGGATTAAAATGTATACATTGTAAAAAGACCGGATATTAAATATAGCTACAGTAACTTCAATGAAAAAATAAATTGAATAACATATATATTTCTTCTTTTCTCCTCAGTAATTTTATAGTTGTAAACTTGATAGCGAATAAATGTTAAATTTTGATTTTGTAATTAGCAGTTTTAAATTTTAATATTAAATTTTATCATATAATTTAGTAATTATTCGTTGGAATAAATTATTTTTTAATACTAAACATCTGAATAGATATTATAACATGACTCCGTTATCGAGCTTTTTGAATTTTCCTGTACTTGTGTTCTGATTGGTCCATCTAGCCTTTGTAACAACGTTTTCCCCTTGCGTAGAATATTAATTAATTTGAAACTTTTAAAACCATTTATTTTACATTCAACGTCATCACTTGATAAGACACTGAGGGTGTTGAAACAAAATGGCTATTTTTGTAGTGATTTTATAACATATTTATGTTATAAATTTTTTTTTTTCTTTAAAAATAAATAATTATATATATATATATATATATATATATTAGACTACCCATGACCCGTTGGGTCACTGATGATTCAGATTATGAAACATTTACGTTGATTTCAGCATTCCATTGGAATGAAATTTAATTTTATTATGATTCAATTAAATATTTTAATTCATTCGTGTCATCATATAAAAGTTCAAGTTTAACATTTCTACGGATTGTTTACAACATTTAATAGGAATAGAACTTCCGGGATAAACTTTTTATTTTATTTTTTTTAAATATGCCAAAAAATATTTTTTAAATATTTAAAATATTGTTTCTTTAAAGAAAGCTGTAATATAAACAATTACTCTACAAACAACTGGACGAAACAGCAAAGCGGCATTTCTTTTAATTTAAAAAAAAACTCTCTGTTTGAAGAAAGTTAAAATAAAAATATTTACTGTATAAACTCGTATTGTTAAATCTTATAGACTTAAAAAAAAATTAAATCAGATTACCTTAAAAACATTTTTAAAATATTTAAAACAGTGTTTGTTTAAAGAAAGCTGAAATATAAGTAATTATTCTACAGACAAGTGGACGAAACAGCAAAGCGGGATCTCTTTGTGTCTGTCTTTAATTTAAAAATGTTTTATTTAAAATAATTGTGTGTTTGGAGAAAGTGAAAATAAAAATATTTACTGTATGAAGAACTCGTATTTTTAAATCTTATTCGCTTAAATCAGAATTACTTAAATCATTGTGCGCCGGGTTGACACACCACACAAGCATACAGGCACGCACGCAATCACAAACTTTTAGTATTATATAGATTACTCTGGTATGTATGTTATTTAATAAGCTTACAAGTAGTTTGACAAGGCGTTAATAGTATGAGGCTCTTTGTAAAAAAGAAAAAAAAGTCTGGAGAGATGTCGAAAAACGTTCTAAAAAGAGTAATTTGAAAAGGAATAAGGTGACATTACCTTAGGTAGAATATTTCTTCGTTAATATTAAATGGCCGGAACTGACCTTGGAAAATATTGTTAAATTTAAAACACTTTTAAACTTTAAAGGAGAAGCAAAAGCAAACAGAAAGGGAGGAGTTCGTCGTCAGAACGAAGAGTAAGTTAGAAACGGAGAGCCAGAGGAAAAAAAAAGGAGAGGAATTATATAGGTAAAAAATAGAATAAAAAGTTGAGCGGAATATGAAAGTTGGACAAAATCTATTTTCAATCGGTCGACAGATCAATGCTGAAAGGGCGGCACATAATCAGAGGCTGTCAACAGCCCTGGGGATTCGATTTCTACGGAAGCTACAAGGAATTCTAAGAAATATATTATCACAGGAATTATCTCCCAGACTGGAGGATCTTTGTACCAACTTTTCTTTATATACTCCAAGAGAAAAGAATGGAATTTACTGCAGTAGTGAGCGCTCGATTCGCGCAAGTCAATGAGTCTGATTTTATTTCGAAATATTTTACGATACTTATTTATGTGCCATAAGCCCAGGACATAAGCGATCGTGACTCTCCACCATTTCCTCTCTTTTGTAGCTCTTAATAAATTGTGTCTTTCTGTTATGTCCCCTAAACCCTGTTCCACCATCTATTTACTCAAGCTTACTAGGTATGTTATGCGTTATTTTCCTGTCACTCTTGCCTTCAGTCGGTCCTGTATCAGATTTTCCAAGCCCTCTTTCCTCATTATGTGCTCTAGAAATTTCATTTGTGGCTTCGCCATATAAAGTATGAGTCTCTTTTTTGTTTACATTTTCTTTAAAACTTCGGCGTTGTTCACATGATCCGTCCATGGTATCCTCAATATCCTTCTGTAGAAGCAAATTTCTGTTGCTTCACTATCTTCTCCATCTGTGAGGAGATTGTCCAGCATTCATTGCCATATAGGAGGAATGATATTACGTAACAGTTCAGTACTCTTTTCTTTGTTTCTGTTGCTTCAAGTCTCTTCTTCATCTGTGAGGAGATTGTCCAGCATTCACTGCCATATAGGAGGACTGATATTACGTAACAGTTCAGTACTCTTTTCTTTGTTTTTGTTGCTTCATGTCTCTTCTTCATCTGTGAGTAGATTGTCCATAATTCACTGCCATATAGAAGGACTGATATTACGTAACAGTTCAGTACTCTTTTCTTTGTTTCTGTTGCTTCAGGTCTATTCTTCATCTGTGAGGAGATTGTCCAGCATTCACTGCCATATAGGAGGTCTGATATTACGTAACAGTTCAGTACTCTTTTCTTTTTTCTATTTTCTTCAAGTCTCTTCTCCATCTGTGCGGAGATTGTCCAGCATTCACTGCCATATAGGAGGACTGATATTAGGTAACATTTCAGTACTCTTTTCTTTGTTTCTGTTGCTTCAAGTCTCTTCTTCATCTGTGAGGAGATTGTCCAGCATTCACTGCCATATAGGAAGACTGATATTACGTAACAGTTCAGTACTCTTTTCTTTTTTCTATTTTCTTCAAGTCTCTTCTCCATCTGTGCGGAGATTGTCCAGCATTCACTGCCATATAGGAGGAATGATATTACGTAACAGTTCAGTACTCTTTTCTTTGTTTCTGTTGCTTCAAGTCTCTTCTTCATCTGTGAGGAGATTGTCCAGCATTCACTGCCATATAGGAGGTCTGATATTACGTAACAGTTCAGTACTCTTTTCTTTTTTCTATTTTCTTCAAGTCTCTTCTCCATCTGTGCGGAGATTGTCCAGCATTCACTGCCATATAGGAGGAATGATATTACGTAACAGTTCAGTACTCTTTTCTTTTTTTTCTGTTGCTTCAAGTCTCTTCTTCATCTGTGAGGAGATTGTCCAGCATTCACTGCCATATAGGAGGACTGATATTACGTAACAGTTCAGTACTCTTTTCTTTGTTTCTGTTGTTTCAAGTCTCTTCTTCATCTGTGAGGAGATTGTCCAGCATTCACTGCCATATAGGAGGACTGATATTACGTAACAGTTCAGTACTCTTTTCTTTGTTTCTGTTGCTTCAAGTCTCTTCTTCATCTGTGAGGAGATTGTCCAGCATTCACTGCCATATAGGAGGACTGATATTACGTAACAGTTCAGTACTCTTTTCTTTGTTTCTGTTGCTTCAAGTCTCTTCTTCATCTGTGAGGAGATTGTCCAGCATTCACTGCCATATAGGAGGACTGATATTAGGTAACATTTCAGTACTCTTTTCTTTGTTTCTGTTGCTTCAAGTCTCTTCTTCATCTGTGAGGAGATTGTCCAGCATTCACTGCCATATAGGAGGACTGATATTACGTAACAGTTCAGTACTCTTTTCTTTGTTTCTGTTGCTTCAAGTCTCTTCTTCATCTGTGAGGAGATTGTCCAGCATTCACTGCCATATAGGAGGACTGATATTAGGTAACATTTCAGTACTCTTTTCTTTGTTTCTGTTGCTTCAAGTCTCTTCTTCATCTGTGAGGAGATTGTCCAGCATTCACTGCCATATAGGAGGACTGATATTACGTAACAGTTCAGTACTCTTTTCTTTGTTTCTGTTGCTTCAAGTCTCTTCTTCATCTGTGAGGAGATTGTCCAGCATTCACTGCCATATAGGAGGAATGATATTACGTAACATTTCAGTACTCTTTTCTTTTTTCTATTTTCTTCAAGTCTCTTCTCCATCTGTGAGGAGATTGTCCAGCATTCACTGCCATATAGGAGGACTGATATTACGTAACAGTTCAGTACTCTTTTCTTTGTTTCTGTTGCTTCAAGTCTCTTCTTCATCTGTGAGGAGATTGTCCAGCATTCACTGCCATATAGGAGGACTGATATTACGTAACAGTTCAGTACTCTTTTCTTTGTTTCTGTTGCTTCAAGTCTCTTCTTCATCTGTGAGGAGATTGTCCAGCATTCACTGCCATATAGGAGGACTGATATTACGTAACAGTTCAGTACTCTTTTCTTTGTTTCTGTTGCTTCAAGTCTCTTATTCATCTGTGAGGAGATTGTCCAGCATTCACTGCCATATAGGAGGACTGATATTAGGTAACATTTCAGTACTCTTTTCTTTGTTTCTGTTGCTTCAAGTCTCTTCTTCATCTGTGAGGAGATTGTCCAGCATTCACTGCCATATAGGAGGACTGATATTAGGTAACATTTCAGTACTCTTTTCTTTGTTTCTATTGCTTCAAGTCTCTTCTTCATCTGTGAGGAGATTGTCTAGTATTCACTGCCATATAGGAGGACTGATATTACGTAACAGTTCAGTACTCTTTTCTTTGTTTCTGTTGCTTCAAGTCTCTTCTTCATCTGTGAGGAGATTGTCCAGCATTCACTGCCATATAGGAGGTCTGATATTACGTAACAGTTCAGTACTCTTTTCTTTTTTCTATTTTCTTCAAGTCTCTTCTCCATCTGTGCGGAGATTGTCCAGCATTCACTGCCATATAGGAGGAATGATATTACGTAACAGTTCAGTACTCTTTTCTTTGTTTCTGTTGCTTCAAGTCTCTTCTTCATCTGTGAGGAGATTGTCCAGCATTCACTGCCATATAGGAGGACTGATATTACGTAACAGTTCAGTACTCTTTTCTTTGTTTCTGTTGCTTCAAGTCTCTTCTTCATCTGTGAGGAGATTGTCCAGCATTCACTGCCATATAGGAGGACTGATATTAGGTAACATTTCAGTACTCTTTTCTTTGTTTCTGTTGCTTCAAGTCTCTTCTTCATCTGTGAGGAGATTGTCCAGCATTCACTGCCATATAGGAGGACTGATATTACGTAACAGTTCAGTACTCTTTTCTTTGTTTCTGTTGCTTCAAGTCTCTTCTTCATCTGTGAGGAGATTGTCCAGCATTCACTGCCATATAGGAGGACTGATATTAGGTAACATTTCAGTACTCTTTTCTTTGTTTCTGTTGCTTCAAGTCTCTTCTTCATCTGTGAGGAGATTGTCCAGCATTCACTGCCATATAGGAGGACTGATATTAGGTAACATTTCAGTACTCTTTTCTTTGTTTCTATTGCTTCAAGTCTCTTCTTCATCTGTGAGGAGATTGTCTAGTATTCACTGCCATATAGGAGGACTGATATTACGTAACAGTTCAGTACTCTTTTCTTTGTTTCTGTTGCTTCAAGTCTCTTCTTCATCTGTGAGGAGATTGTCCAGCATTCACTGCCATATAGGAGATCTGATATTACGTAACAGTTCAGTACTCTTTTCTTTTTTCTATTTTCTTCAAGTCTCTTCTCCATCTGTGCGGAGATTGTCCAGCATTCACTGCCATATAGGAGGAATGATATTACGTAACAGTTCAGTACTCTTTTCTTTGTTTCTGTTGCTTCAAGTCTCTTCTTCATCTGTGAGGAGATTGTCCAGCATTCACTGCCATATAGGAGGACTGATATTACGTAACAGTTCAGTACTCTTTTCTTTGTTTCTGTTGCTTCAAGTCTCTTCTTCATCTGTGAGGAGATTGTCCAGCATTCACTGCCATATAGGAGGACTGATATTAGGTAACATTTCAGTACTCTTTTCTTTGTTTCTGTTGCTTCAAGTCTCTTCTTCATCTGTGAGGAGATTGTCCAGCATTCACTGCCATATAGGAGGACTGATATTACGTAACAGTTCAGTACTCTTTTCTTTGTTTCTGTTGCTTCAAGTCTCTTCTTCATCTGTGAGGAGATTGTCCAGCATTCACTGCCATATAGGAGGACTGATATTACGTAACAGTTCAGTACTCTTTTCTTTGTTTCTGTTGCTTCAAGTCTCTTCTTCATCTGTGAGGAGATTGTCCAGCATTCACTGCCATATAGGAGGATTGATATTACGTAACAGTTCAGTACTCTTTTCTTTGTTTCTGTTGCTTCAAGTCTCTTCTTCATCTGTGAGGAGATTGTCCAGCATTCACTGCCATATAGGAGGACTGATATTACGTAACAGTTCAGTACTCTTTTCTTTGTTTCTGTTGCTTCAAGTCTCTTCTTCATCTGTGAGGAGATTGTCCAGCATTCACTGCCATATAGGAGGTCTGATATTACGTAACAGTTCAGTACTCTTTTCTTTTTTCTATTTTCTTCAAGTCTCTTCTCCATCTGTGCGGAGATTGTCCAGCATTCACTGCCATATAGGAGGAATGATATTACGTAACAGTTCAGTACTCTTTTCTTTGTTTCTGTTGCTTCAAGTCTCTTCTTCATCTGTGAGGAGATTGTCCAGCATTCACTGCCATATAGGAGGACTGATATTACGTAACAGTTCAGTACTCTTTTCTTTGTTTCTGTTGCTTCAAGTCTCTTCTTCATCTGTGAGGAGATTGTCCAGCATTCACTGCCATATAGGAGGTCTGATATTACGTAACAGTTCAGTAATCTTTTCTTTGTTTCTGTTGCTTCAAGTCTCTTCTTCATCTGTGAGGAGATTGTCCAGCATTCACTGCCATATAGGAGGACTGATATTACGTAACAGTTCAGTACTCTTTTCTTTGTTTCTGTTGCTTCAAGTCTCTTCTTCATCTGTGAGGAGATTGTCCAGCATTCACTGCCATATAGGAGGACTGATATTACGTAACAGTTCAGTACTCTTTTCTTTGTTTCTGTTGCTTCAGGTCTATTCTTCATCTGTGAGGAGATTGTCCAGCATTCACTGCCATATAGGAGGTCTGATATTACGTAACAGTTCAGTACTCTTTTCTTTTTTCTATTTTCTTCAAGTCTCTTCTCCATCTGTGCGGAGATTGTCCAGCATTCATTGCCATATAGGAGGAATGATATTACGTAACAGTTCAGTACTCTTTTCTTTGTTTCTGTTGCTTCAAGTCTCTTCTTCATCCGTGAGGACATTGTCCAGCATTTACTGCCATATAGGAGGACTGATATTATGTAACAGTTCAGTACTCTTTTCTTTGTTTCTGTTGCTTCAAGTCTCTTCTTCATCCGTGAGGAGATTGTCCAGCATTCACTGCCATATAGGAGGACTGATATTATGTAACAGTTCAGTACTCTTTTCTTTGTTTCTTTTGCTTCAAGTCTCTTCTTCATCCGTGAGGAGATTGTCCAGCATTCACTGCCATATAGGAGGAATGATATTACGTAACAGTTCAGTATTCTTTTCTTTGTTTGTGTTGCTTCAGGTCTCTTCTTCATCCGTGAGGAGATTGTCCAGCATTCACTGCCATATAGGAGGACTGATATTACGCAACAGTTCAGTACTCTTTTCTTTGTTTCTGTTGCTTCAAGTCTCTTCTTCATCCGTGAGGAGATTGTCCAGCATTTACTGCCATATAGGAGGACTGATATTATGTAACAGTTCAGTACTCTTTTCTTTGTTTCTGTTGCTTCAAGTCTCTTCTTCATCCGTGAGGAGATTGTCCAGCATTCACTGCCATATAGGAGGACTGATATTATGTAACAGTTCAGTACTCTTTTCTTTGTTTCTGTTGCTTCAAGTCTCTTCTTCATCTGTGATGAGATTGTCCAGCATTCACTGCCATATAGGAGGACTGATATTATGTAACAGTTCAGTACACTTTTCTTTGTTTCTGTTGCTTCAAGTCTCTTCTTCATCCGTGAGGAGATTGTCCAGCATTTACTGCCATATAGGAGGACTGATATTATGTAACAGTTCAGTACTCTTTTCTTTGTTTCTGTTGCTTCAAGTCTCTTCTTCATCCGTGAGGAGATTGTCCAGCATTCACTGCCATATAGGAGGACTGATATTACGTAACAGTTCAGTACTCTTTTCTTTGTTTCTGTTGCTTCAAGTCTCTTCTTCATCAGTGAGGAGATTGTCCAGCATTCACTGCCATATAGGAGGATTGATATTACGTAACAGTTCAGTACTCTTTTCTTTGTTTCTGTTGCTTCAAGTCTCTTCTTCATCTGTGAGGAGATTGTCCATCATTCACTGCTATATAGAAGGACTGATATTACGTAACAGTTCAGTACTCTTTTCTTTGTTTCTGTTGCTTCAAGTCTCTTCTTCATCTGTGAGGAGATTGTCCAGCAATTACTGCCATATAGGAGGACTGATATTATGTAACAGTTCAGTACTCTTTTCTTTGTTTCTGTTGCTTCAAGTCTCTTCTTCATCTGTGAGGAGATTGTCCATCATTCACTGCTATATAGGAGGACTGATATTACGTAACAGTTCAGTACTCTTTTCTTTGTTTCTGTTGCTTCAAGTCTCTTCATCTGTGAGGCGAATGTCCAGCATTCACTGCCATATAGGAGGACTGATATTACGTAATAGTTCAGTACTCTTTTCTTTGTTTCTGTTACTTCAAGTCTCTTCTTCATCTGTGAGGAGATTGTCCAGCATTCACTGCCATAGAGAAAGAAAAATATCACGTAACAATTTAATACACTTTCCTTTGTTTCTAACAAAGATTTTTCTGTTTCTTAATTATCTGCTTAGTTTTTGGAAGGCGTCTTTGGCCTTCCCAATGCCACTTCGCACTCTCCGTCTTCTGTTAAATCACTTCTCAGATATTCAAATGTTTTAGTATCTCCAATGTGTAATTTGAATTTTAGGCTCTTTTTGTTCTGTTAAAATTTATGCATTTTGTCTTCTTACAATTCATATTTTATCCTTTCTTCCTCGCTTGCTTTCACGACCTTTTTTTCTTTTTTTAAGCGCTTCACCCCAAGCAAGGCGAGAAGCCACTAGGGCGCAAGGCGTTACAGAAGATTTGGAGCAAGATCAGATAGGAGTGATAGAGGAAAGGATGAGGAGAAGGATAGTGCATAGATCAAGGCAACCGGAGATGTCGATTGACATTACATTTGAATAGTTGGAGATTATAGCTCTCAGGGAAACTGGAATAGGGAAGGGAGTTCGGCAGGCGTGAGGTGCGAGAGATGAAGCTATTGGAGTAGAAGAGACGGTTTTTGTGTAGGAGATTGTGTAGGTTACCTTCCGTGTCTGCTATCAACAGGGTGTCATCTGCCTATCTTATAGTGTTAAGATTGTGAATTTTTTACCAGGGTTCATTATTATGAACCCTGGTAAAAAATTCCAGTTATGTCAGAATCGACACGGTGAATACAAAGAAAAATAAATTGTTCTCTCACCTCTGTAAAATTTCTGTATAATCAACATTTTTTACAAGTCATCAGATATTTACACTATTTATATCGTTCGGACTGTTGTCCTTGTCTTCATTACCTTTTTCCCGACGTTTCGGCAGTTGCAGGTTCCGGCCTTCTTCAATATCTGTCTATATTTCTGAGATGAGGTATTGTAACCATTTACACTATTTACATGGTTCGAACTGTTGTCCTCATCTTTATTGTCATATTCACGATGTTTCGGTCATTGCAGGCTCCGACCTTCTTCAGTAGCTGTCTATATTTCTGAGATGAGGTAATGTAACTATTTACATTGTTCTGACTGTTGTCCTCCTCTTCACAGCCATATTCACAACCTTTCGGCCGTTGTACGCTCCGGCCTTCTTCAGTTGATATACGTTGAAAATTCGACCGAACCCTTTATTTTGAATGTCTTCGTTTCAGTTAATTCGTTTTTGTTCGCTATTCTGTGGACAAGTTTTGTTGGATTACTCAACCAACGCTTTACGACTAGGCCATGTGTACTTGAGGACATAGTCGTGGAAACTTTTCGGACTCTTAAACTTAATTGCCATGTAACCTTTTTTTTTTTTTACCAGAGCTCATACTATAATTGTTTGTCATTATTATTTTTTCTTGCTCCCAGTATTATAAGTTATCATATTGTATTCATGTCTATGCTTGTAGATTTTTTTTGCCTTAGCATATATCCCGATTTCTTAAGCTTCCGTATTTTCTTGTGATGCTTTCCGTCTATTATATTTTCTACGATTATCTCCCTTTTCACTTCATATATGGTCAGCCATACTTGATGTTTAAATTGCCCCTTGTTTTATGGCTTTATGGTGTTCTTCCAGTGTTAAAAATCTACCCCTGGGGACTAAATAAAGGTTTCAGTTCGAAATTCCAAAATATATCACCTGCAGAAGGTCGGAGCCTAGAACGGCCGAAACGTCGTGAATATGGCAATAAAGATGACAACTACAGTCCGAACGATGTTAATTGTGTAAAAAATTACAATACCTTTTTTTGTCATTATGAAGCTGAATTTCCTAATCTGAGTGAAATATATGAAATGTTTTCTATTTTTATTATTGATAAACTCGAAATAATATTTATAATTTAAGAGATTGACATTTTTTCGCGATTGAATTACAGTGTAACCCGGATATAAGAGAGTTGTCGGGGCCGGAGAAGAAGTCTCTTATATCCGGGTTTGGTCTATTTTGTTTAGGTAAGTCTGGCTCTAATTTGGAAACAGAGAAAATCTCTCTTAAATCCGGGTTTCTCTTTTATCCGGGTTACACTCTATATATATATATATATATATATATATATATATATACACTGTGTAACCCGAATATAAGAGAGTTGAGGGGACCGGAAAAGAAGTCTCTTATATCCGGGTTTATCTTATATCCGGGTCTGGTCTATTTTGTTTACATTAACACAGGCTCTAATTTGGTGCCAGATAAAATCTCTCATATCCGGGTTACACTGTGTGTGTGTGTGTATATATATATATATATATATATATATATATACACAGTGTAACCCGGATATAAGAGAGTTGTCGGGGTCGGAGAAGAAGTCTCTTATATCCGGGTTTCTCTTACATCCGGGTTTGGTCTATTTTGTTTAGGTAAGTATGGCTCTAATTTGGGACCAGAGAAAATCTCTGTTATATCCGGGTTTCTCTTATATCCTGGTTACACTGTATATATATATATATATATATATATATATATATATATATATACCGTGTAACCCGGATATAAGAGAGTTGTAGGGGCCCTGAAATAACTCTCTTATATCCGGGTTTGATCTATTATATATACATTAACACAGGCACTAATTTGAGAGCAGAGAAAATCGCTCTTATATTCCTGGTTTCTCTTATATCCGGGTCTCTTATATCCGGGCTACACTGTAAACCATGAGAAAAAGAAAGAATGAATATGTGTAACGAATTAATGTCTACTGACTTCCCAGTAAAAAAGCGGTAAATTTATAAAAACGGTTAGACTACCGTTGAAATCTGATGGCGACTGATATGACTGAAAAATTCAGTAAGAATTTCTTCATATTTCGTCAATGTTCACGTTGGATATTCTTTGAAAAGTACGAAAAACCTGACGCTCAAAATCCCAGAGAAGGACAATACGAAAGACAAAACTCGTCATCAAATAACATTTAAATGACAAGTCACAAGATCAAGCAGCAGTTAATCAATCATAAAAGAACCAATCAGAAGAAAATAATTACGCTGGAGTCGAATTATTATTCAAGGTCATGAATATTCCAGAAATTTATTCAAGGTCAATTATTCCTGAAAAAAGATAAAAGACTGATAATAAATTTGCCACTTTCTTTTTTTTTTTTTTAACTGGAGACACTGGAAATCGGAAAAGACTGAAAAAAGTACCATTGTCACTAATCTTTCAGAGTTTTGCATCTATAAAAAAAACGGCATGCTATCGCTGCAGAATCGAATCAGCAATCACTTCCTTCATGCTCAAAATGTTCCCAAGGAGAAAGAATCACGCAGACAGTTTTATCCCAAGAACGGCTACCTTATTGAACAGACTCCCACGTGGATGCTTTCCAGAACACTAAACTCTTAATTCTACAAGTCAAGCGACATTTATTATCTATCCTCCTAATTGCCAATTCTTATCACCTCTCTTTCATTCATATCACGCACACCCATTCCTCATAACCATTTTAGCAGCTTGAGTGTCTCTCGAGCCTTGCACTATAACAGTAGTGTAAGAAAAGATATTATTGAATTAGACTCAATCCTTGTCAACTCTTATCGGTCTATATTTCCGACATGTGGAATTATTTACATTATTTACATTGTTCGGCATCTTTAGTGCCATGTTCACGACGTTTCGGCCTTTGTACGCCCCGGCCTTCTTCAGATGATTAGAATTTCGAACTAAACCGTTTATTTCGTCAACTGGAGTAAACAGTTCTAGTTCCACGTGTCATGCCTCTGCAAAATATCCAATAGTTTGTTTACCGCCACTGTTGCAGCCAGGTAATGAAACTTGCAACTCTTTCGAGTGAAATCACTCTAATTTTGGGGTCAAAACAATCAAATTTTCTGTGATTATGTCCCCTTTCCCGCTATATAAGGTCAGCCATAGCTGATGTTCCTGTTTCCAGTTCCATTTTATGGCTCTACGGTGTTTTCAAGTGTTAACAATCTAACCCCTTTGGACTAAATAAAGGGTTGAGTTCGAAATTCCAAAATAAATACCCTGAAGAAGGTCGGAGCCTAGAACGGCGGAAACGTCGTGAATATGGCAGCAAAATTGACGACTACAGTCCGAACGATATTAATAGGGAAAAGAATTACAATATTTCGTATCAAAAATATAGACAGAAGTCATCAATTTTTAAATTTTATTTTTTATTTTTGTTATTATGAACATAAATTTTTTATTTCTGAGTGAAATATATGAAAATTTTTCGAAAAAAGTTCGAAAACTTTTTGGGGTTTTTTTTTTTTTATTTTTTTAAATAATTTTTGTACAGTTTTAAGAAAAAAAAATCTAATTAGACTAATTAGTTTTACTTATCTAGATATTTCCTTTTTTTTTTTTTTTTTTGTCAGTCCGCGTGGGTTATTAACATAATCCAACCAAACGCTTTGATTCCTTCTGGGCCAGGTGTCCTTGAAAGGGCCATTTCGAAAAAATCCAATCACCTGAAGAAGGCCGGTACGTACAACGCCCGAAACGTCGTGAACATGGCAATAAGTCTGAGTTTCTCAATTTTCTGAAAAAGCTCAGCGGGACATTGAGAAAATGATGAAAGTCCGAATCGATATCGATAAGTATTGAATATTATTGTATCGATGTAAATAATCATTACTTTACAGCCATGGTATGGTATCCATTCAATTTGAGATACATTATATAATTTCACGTATAGTATTTGTTACTATTAATAGCTTACATTTTTTTTGTGGGGGGGGGGGGTATGGGGACGGCTCTGTTCGATTAAGTTTTTAGTAACTTCAAATATACGACAAGAACATTACTTATTACGAACGCTGTACGCTTCGTTAGGACTGAATTTTCACAAGGCAACTTAAAGAAAAATTGCTCAGATATGGTATATATATATATATATATATATATATATATATATATATATATATATATATATATATATATATTTTAAATTTGAATTAAAATAGATAAAACATATTTATAAAAAATATACTTTAAAAAATTGGGAACTGGAAAAACGGTGAGAATTTCACCGTTTTTCCCATTTCAAATTTCTAATGAATCTTAATTCTTAAGTTAATCGCTGATTAAGCTCATGGCCTGTTCTACGACACCATTAAATATTTGAGCTCAAATCCTTCCAGAAAATATTGCAGAAACAATAAATATGAATGCTTTTCATTATTTAAAGACAAGGATTTACAAATGAAAAGATTTGAAATAGAAAAATTTCGCATTTCACTGAAGCAGACGTTAAACACTTCTATCTTCACTTTTTTCTTTAATTTGTTTTCTTGCTGAAACCAAGTAGCGTTCCTGATATGTCTTTTCCGTCTCTCCACACGATCAAAACGTAATATTCCGTTCTTTATGTGCCATTGACAGGAGATATCTCCCCTTTCTTTATCGCTTTTATTCATTCATCATCTCAATGAAACCAAGTAGCGTCTCTAATAGGACTTTTTCTGTCTCTCCACGCGATCAAAACAGAATAGGTAATTATTTATGAGGTCTTGACATAAGACATTAAACTCTTCATTCTTTCTTTCTTTCTTTCTTTCTTTTATCTTCTCACTGAAACCAAGTAGCGTTTCTGTTTCTCTCTCCACTCGATCAATACGTAATAGTTAATTATTTATGAGGTCTTGACATGAGACATTAAACACTTCTTTCTTCCTTTCTTTCTATATTTCTTTCTTTCTCACTGAAACCAAGTAGCGCTTCTGTTTCTGTCTCTCCACTCGATCAATAGGGAATAGTTAATTATTTAAGAGGTCTTGACATGAGACATTAAACTCTTCTTTCTTCCTTTTTTTCCTTTCTTTCTTTCTTTCTTTCTTTCTTTTATCTTCTCACTGAAACCAAGTAGCGTCTCTGTTTCTGTCTCTCCACTCGACCAATACGGAATAGTTAATTATTATATGAGGCCTTGTCACGAGACATTAAACGCTTCTTTCTTTCTTTTATCTTCTCACTGAAACCAAGTAGCGTTTCTGTTTCTCTCTCCACTCGATCAATACGCAATAGTTAATTATTTAAGAGGTTTTGACATGAGACATTAAACTCTTCTTTCTTCCTTCCTTTCTTTCTTTCTTTCTTTCTTTTATCTTCTCGCTGAAACCAAGTAGCGTCTCTGTTTCTGTCTCTCCACTCGATCAATACGGAATAGTTAATTATCATATGAGGCCTTGACACGAGACATTAAACGCTTCTTTCTTTCTTTCTTTTATCTTCTCACTGAAACCAAGTAGCGTCTCTATTTCTGTCTCTCCACTTGACCAATACGGAATAGTTAATTATTATATGAGGCCTTGACACGAGACATTAAACGCTTCTTTCTTTCTTTCTTTCTTTCTTTTATCTTCTCACTGAAACCAAGTAGCGTCTCTGTTTCTGTCTCTCCACTCGACCAATACGGAATAGTTAATTATTATATGAGGCCTTGACACGAGACATTAAACGCTTCTTTCTTTCTTTCTTTCTTTCTTTTATCTTCTCACTGAAACCAAGTAGCGTCTCTGTTTCTGTCTCTCCACTCGACCAATACGGAATAGTTAATTATTATATGAGGCCTTGACACGAGACATTAAACGCTTCTTTCTTTCTTTCTTTCTTTTATCTTCTCACTGAAACCAAGTAGCGTCTCTGTTTCTGTCTCCCCACTCGATCAATACGGAATAGTTAATTATCATATGAGGCCTTGACACGAGACATTAAACGCTTCTTTCTTTCTTTCTTTCTTTTATCTTCTCACTGAAACCAAGTAGCGTCTCTGTTTCTGTCTCTCCACTCGACCAATACGGAATAGTTAATTATTATATGAGGCCTTGTCACGAGACATTAAACGCTTCTTTCTTTCTTTCTTTTATCTTCTCACTGAAACCAAGTAGCGTCTCTGTTTTTGTCTCTCCACTCGATCAATACGAATAGTTAATTATTTATAAGGTCTTGACATGAGACATGAAATCCTTCTTTCTTTCTTCTCTTTCTTTCACTGAAACCAAGTAGCGTCTCTGATATGTCTTTTCCCTCTCTCTGCTTGATCAAAATTAAATAACCCAGTATTGATGTGCTGTTAACAGGAGACTTTAAACACTTCTCTCATCCGTTCTTTATTTATTTAATTCATTCATCATCTCAGTGAAACCGAGTAGCGTCTCTGGTGCGGCTTTTTCTGTCTCTCCACGCGACCAAAGTAGAATGGTTTATGAGATGTTGGCAGGGCATAACCTATGTGCTGGCTAAGGTACGAAAGAAGGGGCAAATAGAATTATTATGAGATATTTTTTCGTTGGAGTATGTCTGCGACTCCGCCAATCCAGTTTTAATCACGTGGAGAGGCAAAAAAGGGGTTATCAGGAAAATCTACTTGGTTTCAATGAGAAAATGAATGAATGAAAGAAGAAAAAAAAAAGGGGGGTGGAAGATAGAAGTGTTTAATGTCTCCAGTCAGTTTTTTTTTTTTTTTTTTTCAGTTGAGGATAATTTGTGTTTCATTAAGCGGGAATTAATACGATATATGATCGCTTTATCCTGCTAATGAAGCCTTCTCGAATTTGACCGTCGTAACAGTTCAGGGGTCAGTTTTATAGTCCGACCTAACAGTCAATAACTGACCATTCGCTGCCAATCAACTGATAAGACACGCCAATGTTTGATTGGCTCGGATGAAATGAAGGCAGCCAATGAGAAGATTAATTGTCGTCTAATTATTGGTTTTGAAAGGCTCAAGTGCATTCGTTTCAAACAACGGATAATTCTCCCAAGGTTTGATCTGAGTAGGTAATCAGATTGTTGTAGTCTGGAACAAGGCCACAACAATGAGCGTTCCAATCAACAGCAGTCAATTTGACATTCCTTTCTTAAACCTTGTTATTTCTGGAGTCAGAAAGCCTTAATTTTTTAACATCTTTTTTGTGGCGTGTCAATTCAGGGTATGGTCGATCATGGCTCTCCACAATTTCCTTTCCTTTGTAGCTCTTAATAAATTTTGACTTCTTGTTACCTCTCCTAAACACTGTTCTCCTATCCATTTACACAAGTTCGTACTACTTCTTCTATACACCGTGCCCATTCAGGACGTGGGAGATCATGGCTCTCCACAATTTCCTCTCCTTTGTAGCTCTTAATAAATTTTGACTTCTTGTTATCTCTCCTAAACACTGTTCTGCTATCCATTTACACAAGTTCGTACTACTTCTTCTATACACCGTGCCCATTCAGGATGTGGGAGATCATGGCTCTCCACCATTTCCTGTCCTTTGTAGCTCTTAATAAATTTTGTCTTTTTGTTATCTTTCCTAAACCTTGTCCTGTCGTCCATTTACTCAATCTCTGTAGGTAGGTTATTCACTGTTTTCCTCTGTCCCTCATGCCTTCATTCTGCCTTGTGAGTGTCAAATTTTCCAAGCCCTCTTCCCCAATTATGTACCCTAGGAATTTCAACTGTCTCTACCTGGTGTTAAGTATAAGTATTCTTTTCGTTTCTATTTTTTCTAAAACTTTCTCATTACTCACATGTTCGGTCTATGGTATCCTCAGCAGCCTTCTGTAGAACCATATTTCTGTTGCTGCAAGTCTCTTCATCTGCCCAGCGATAGTCCAGCAGTCACTGCCATATAGGAGAACTGATATACAGCAGTTCAATACTTAAATTTTTTTTTGCTTCTAACTGAATTTTTCTATTTCTTAATGCTTTGCTTACCTTTCAGAAGGCATCTTTCTCTATCCCAACGTGCCTTCGCATTACGGTGTCATATTTTGCGTCATCTGTTAAAACACTTCCCAGATATTAGGTTGGTGCAAAAAATAATGACGTAACAATGTCGTTTTTTGACGTTAAAAAATACGTCAAAAAACGACATTATTACGTCATTATTTTTTGCACCAACCTAATATCACCTAGCAAATGTACACGTCTTTTCTCTTCTTATAATCATTTCACTCCAAACAAGGTGATAAAGCCACTAAGACACATGGTTGTTGATATTATCAAAATTGTTTGAAAAGGGCAATTATCTTTCTTTGGTAAAAGTTGAATGCATGTAGATAAATGATGCCTGGTGAGTGATGTCAGTTTGTGTGGTGACAAAGTCCAGTTGCTATGTAGACTGCAAAAAAGCAAGTCATGATTAACCATGGCACTATATATATATATATATATATATATATATATATATATATATATATATATATTTAAAAGAAAAACAGACCACTTTAACGTATCATTATCATATTAGGTTGGTGCATAAATAATGACGTAGTAATGTCGTTTTTTGACGTTAAAAAATACGTCAAAAGCGACATTATCACGTCATTGTTTTTGCACCAACCTAATTTTTAATTTGATGTATTTTTTTCATTTTTCTGTCTCCATTTTGTAATCCGCATTTATTTTTTTTTAAGCATTTCACCCCGAGCAGGGGGGGGGCGGGGCACTAGCACGCAAGGGGTTAAAGAGAGCGAGAACAAATAGGAGTGACAGAGGAAAGGGTGAAGAGAAGGATAGGGGATTAGATCAAGGCATTTGGAGACGTCGATTGACATTACATTTGAATAGTTGGAGATTATAGCTATCAGGAAAACAAGAAAAGAGGAGGGAGTTCCACAGGCGAGTGGTGCGAGACATGGAGCTATTAGACTAGAAGAGACGGCTACATTTAACAGTTTCGACAGTGAAAGGGTGAGAGCGAGATGTCAGCCGAGTTGAAGGCTTAAATTAATGAAATCTGGGAACCAGAGAAAGCAGCTCATCGGATCAGTTACCGTGGGAGTATTTGTAAAAACGACAGAGGGATGCGACGACACTTCTGTGAGAGAGCGACTGCAGACGAGATGCCATATCAGGGCCAATTACACTGCATATCCATTACCGCCCCCTGACAACAATCACAGGCGGTGCGAGATTTGAAAGAATACCTCTCTTTCCTTGGTTATTTTCATAGCGAAAAGACGTATTTTCCTGTCTATATTTCTTAGATGAGTTTTTATGTACACTATTTACATTATTCGGACTATTGTCCTCATCTTTGTCGCCATATTTATTACAACGTTTCGGCCTTTCAGTATCTGTCTATATTTCTGAAATGAGGTATTATGTACACTGTTTACATTATTCGGACCATTGTCCTCATCTTTGTCGCCATATTTATTACAACGTTTCGGCCTTTCAGTATCTGTCTATATTTCTGAAATGAGGAATTATGTACACTATTTACATTATTCGGACCATTGTCCTCATTCCCAAGCAGAAAGAACCGCACATACCGTTTCATCCAAAGAGCGGCTACCTTGTTGAACAGACTCCTACGTGGATGCTTTCCAGAACACTAAAATCTTAATTCTCTAGCCAAGCGACATTTGTTATCTATTCTCCTTATCCTCATAATCCTTACCGCCTCCGCTCTTTCATTCATATCACAGACCCCATTCCTCATAACCATTGACAATCAATAGTAAAATTACCAACAATAAATATTCATAGCAAAATTACCAAAAATACATATTAAGAGTAAAATGTTTGGGATGCAAAGTTTTATAAATAGCATACATAAGACAAAGTTCTTTCTACAGTTCTTTGACCATGATTGAGAAAACTTGACCTCGACAGATGTGAACTCACATCTACAACGTTAAGAGTTGATTCAAAATACCAATTTTCAACCGTCCTGGGTAAGACGATAAACTGCGTCCGCGTCCTGCGTAAGACGATAAACTACATCCGCGTCCTGAATATGACGATAAACTACGTCCGAGTCATGGGTGAGACGATAAACTACGTAATAAATACTGCGCCTCAAGAGGAAGCAGGGAGTTCAGTCCGAAGACGGGCGACCGGCTGATCGGCTGATCGGTTGAACACTCGCCTTCGGGCGGGGAGGAACCCGAATGAGGCTCCGCCGAAGGATGGTGTCTCTTTCGGGGAGGTAAACCGACCCTGAACCCGTTTATACGGGTTCAATGGGCATATTTTTGGCCGAGCCCCCTGGCTCGGAGATCCCACGTTAAACCGGCCTTGTGCCACATGATGCCCTCGTTTGGGGAGGTGACTAAATACTGTTCAGTCGGAAGTCTGGAGTGAAGTTCGTCAAGAGAATGTCAGTCATTCAGAGCGAGCGAGTCAGTCAGTCGAGTCAGAGGCAGCCCGAACAGAGTCGCGTTCAGACAATTACTACTAAATCTGATTGTTCGTACTAACACTTTCTACTTCTCTGTATATATTCCTGTTTGTAATATATATGTGTTATTCCATATCCGTATTCGAGCTCTTCTTTATTGGTTCTACCTTGGACTATCGCCGTGGTACAAGGAACCGGACCATAACAATTGCCAGCAATACATTTTTATAAAAAATCACAAGCAATACATTTTATACTAAAATTACCAACAATACATTTTTATTAAAAAATTACTAACAATACCTTTTTATATTAAAATTACTAGCAATACTTTTCAAGGCAAAATGACCAGCAGTACATTTTATAATAGAATTAGCAACAATACACTAACCACCAATCAATCCCAATTCGAACACCAGCCGTTAGAATCAAATACATGGCTACAATTTAAAGCCGAATCCTCTCTCTCAAAATGCAATAAAGTCGACGTCATTCTAACGATTGGATGACATCTCATCCGACGCGAGATCATCGGAACGAACTGTCACAATAACTCATACCACCAGATTAATAAGTAGAGAAATTATTGTTGTCACCCTGTGGGATTTTTGACAGTAGACACTCTAAACATTGCGCTTAATTCACACAATCGAAGAGCAACCGACCAGTCGTATGACCAAAGCTATTGCACGATTTATTAACTCGGACAACCTGCGGCCATCTTTACACCAAAATTAAAGACAATCTGTCGCGGTTCTTTATTTAATATTCAATGTCACGGAATTCTTTGAGGGATATAGTCTAGTACAGACAGGTTGAAGTGGAAGTAAGATTATATGGGGGTGGTTCGAAGTCAAATTAAGACCCATTTAACAGCAAACTTTCTTCCTCACTGAGCGCTCAATACTTTTGACCTTGTGCCAGAATTAAGTCGGAATTAAAATTTGAACTTCGGTCAGAATAAAGCTTTTGACAATAAGCCCGAATGTTTAAAAAAAACACCTATAGTAAGTGTGTAGGTGTGTTTGTGTGTATGTGTGTGTGCCTGTGTTTGAATGTATTTGTGTGTGTGTGTGTGTCTGCGCTTGTGTGTGTCTGTGCTTGAATGCATTTGTGTGTGTGTGTGTCTGCTTGTGCGTACCTATGTTTGTGTATCTGTGCGTATGTTTGTGCGTTTCTCTGTGTTTGTGTGTGACCATGATTTTGTGTCTGTGTTTGTGTGTCTGTATTTGTGCGTCTGTATTTGTGCGTCTGCTTCTCTATATGTTTGTGTGTGTCTTTTTCAGTGTGTTTGTGTGTCTGTCTGTATGTTTGTGTGTTTCTCTGTGCGTTTGTGTGTGTCCATGTTTGTGTGTGTGTGTCTGTGTTTCTCTGTGTGTTTCTCTGTGCGTTTGTGTGTGTCCATGTTTGTGTGTGTGTGTCTGTGTTTCTCTGTGTGTTTCTCTGTGCGTTTGTGTGTGTGTATATATTTCGGTCTCCGTGTTTGTGCGTTTGTGTTTGTGGGTGTCTGTGTGGTTGTGCGTATGTGCCTGTTTGTCAGTGTTTGTGTGGGTTTGTGTATGTGTTTCTACGTGTTTCTATGCGTTTGTGGGTATGGGTTTGTGTGTGTGTGTGTGTCTGCATTGATGTGTGCGCGCGCACTCGTCTGTATGAGTACAAATTTCGAGTATTCCTTAACTTAAAAACAAAAAAGAAAAGCTTTTCAACTTCCTGTCTCTCATTTAAAAAACAAAACCCGGACATTCCATATTCATAATACATTCATGTTTTTTTCCTTTTCTTTTTCGTTTGATTATTGCCAAGTTCAGATTAAACTGAACAACATTCTTCTTCGACAAAAAGTAAAGGAGACCCTCATTAATTCATTGACCGAGCAGCCAGTGCCACTCGCCTTTGTTGTTGGAGTTCTCTCTTCACTGACCACCTTGACCGCTGCTTAGCGACTGACTTCAATTTTGCTGCTCGAATTGAAGATTCTTTTTATTTTTTATTTTTACAACACTGAACTTTATGCTAAGTTTTAAAAATTTAATTTTCTTACTTTGCTTTGCTGATTATTTCTGACTGAATTCTAGAATAGATTACTGTTATGGGATCTTACCCATAATAATAATAATAATCGACTATTTCATACTTAATAAATACTGCGCCTCAGGAGTAGGCAAGGGAGTCAGTCGTTCACTATCGACTGTTCCGTTACACATTCTTCCTACGGACGGGAGGAATCCGAAGGAGGCTACGCAGAAGGTCGGAGTCTCCCTCGGGGAGGTAGACCGGCCCTGAAACCGTTTATACGGGTTCAATGCGCATATTTTTGGCCGGAATGCCCACGTTAAAAAGGCCTTGTGCCACATGACACCCTCGCGGGGGGGGGGTGACTGAATATCGTCAGTCGCTCAAGTTTTGACAGACTGTTCTGTTGTACTCTCATCCTAGGGACGGGAGGAACGCAAAGGAGGCTACACTGAAGGGCGGAGTCTCCTTCGGGGAGTTAAACCGGCCCTAAACCCGTTTATACGGGTTCAATGGGCTATTTTCTGGACGAGCCCACGGGCTCGGAATGCACACGTTAAAAAGGCCTTGTGCCACATGACACCCTAGTGGGGTGGGTGACTGAATATCGTCAGTCGTTCAAGTTTTGACTTGAGCAACTGTTCGTTTGTACTCTCTTCCTACGGACGGGAGGAACCCGAAGGAGGCTACGCCGAAGTGCGGAGTCTCCTTCGGGGAGGTAGACCGGCCCTAAACCCGTTTATACGGGTTCAATGGGCATATTTTCTGGCCGAGCCCACGCGCCCGGAATGCCAACGTTAAAAAGGCCTTGTGCCACATGGCACCCTCGTGGGGAGGGGGTGACTGAATATCGTCAGTCTCTCAAGTTTTGACTTGGGCAACTGTTCGGTTGTACTCTCTTTCTACGGGCGGGAGGAACCCGAAGGAGGCTACGCCGAAGGGCGGAGTCTCCTTCGGGTAGATCTTCAGGTAGACCGGCCCTGAACCCGTTTATACGGGTTCAATGGGCATATTTTTCTCCACGGAGGGCCCACGTTAAATAGGCCCTGTGCCACATGACATACTCGTGGCGGGGTGACTGAATATAGTCAGTCGTTCAAGTTTTGACCGACTGCTCAGTTGTACTGTCTTCCTACGGACGTGAGGATCCAGAAGGAGTCACCCTTTTTGCATTGGAAAAAATTCTGTTTACAAAAAATAAAAAAACAACAAAAAACAATATGGTTGACAATATTAAATCGACCAAAAAGTGTAAGTTTAGAACATGACACAAGCGGGAATTCATTTCGACATCCCCAACATGCAGCTGAGACTTTGGGCTGGCCTCTTTTGCTGGCAACCATGTGTTCTTTCTCCATGCAATTCGCAGTCCTTTTCAGTGCAGTGGAGAACTTTCAGAGGGAAAATTAACGGGAGATAACTGATAACTGACTTCCATCAAACATGGCACGTGGAACTAGAACAGTCTACCCCAGTGAGTGAAGTGAAGGGTTCAGTTCAACATTTCAACCACCTGAAGAAGGCCGGAGCGTACAACGGCCGAAACGTTGTGATAAATATGGCGACAAAGATGAGGACAATAGTACGAATTATGTAAATAATATACATTCTTTTGTATCATCTTTTCTTCTCTTTTATAATTTTTAATTTCTATCTATAATTTTTTTCTTTCTTTTAAAAAAAGAAAATATTTTGCATTGGAAAAAGTTCTGTTTACAAAAAATAGTTTAATTAATTAATTATTTAAAAAAAAAACAAAAACACAAAAAAAAACAATATGGTGGACAATATTAAATCGGCCAAAAAAATCATTTTGGACCAAAAAGAAGAAAGACCCTCCTGATAAGGGTAAAGGAAAAGATGCTGACTCATTGAAAAATCAAGAGATAAAAGAAAGTATGGTGCCCCATAACAGCCAAAATTCGGAGATCATAAAACATCTGACCGGAGGAAACAATCAACAGGCGAAAGTATGGTGGCCGATAAAGGCCGAACTTCAGAACAATCAATTAATAAGAAAGACAAAAGCAAGAACAAAGACAAAAATGTAGTGGTCAGGGAAACGCCCTCTTGCTGGAAGTCCCCCACCAAAACATGAAATCAACATTTTCCACGAGAAAACCAAGCACAACTTGTTACTGAAGATGGGCTCTTGACAAATCCGGTGGAACTACAGAAAATAGAAAAAAGGAAATCGAAATAATATTCGTCTCCTTATAAGGAAACATTTGGCATTTACTGACCGAGCAATAAGCGCTTCCGTCGATTAAAATTTATAAGACCTTTCTCTTAAAACAATTTTTCAGGAATATAGGTTTCAGGTTATCGTTCTTTCCAGTAGTGATGGTGGTTTCCTTCCTAACCCTTTGTTTGAAGCCGTGTGTAACGTCAACATCTTATGTCATTATTTTCTCTTCGAGTTACACGTGCTATCCGTTTTAATTGTTACTACTGTTGGTAATCCTCAAGTGATGTGGTTTCTATTAGTTGGTCCAGTTCTTTGTTTGCGTGTCTTTAGCGCCAGTCTATTAAGTTCGAAGAAACACGTTGCACCTAAGAGGTACAGGTTTCTTTCGCTCGAAGTCACCCTTAAGCACCGAGAAAGGGTTTGCATGAAACTGACAGTTTAGATATTTCTGATTCGGATTGACGCTATGCATAATATTCCTATGGGAGTATTGATTTGATGAGGCTATTTAAGAACATGACTTAGTATTTACTTGACCCCCCACCACGAGGTCAGGTTGTGACACAAGGTCGGTTTAATGTGGGGAGCCCGAGCGCATGCACCCGGGCAAGGAACAAAAATTCCCCGAGCCCCCGCATCCGACGGTTGCGCTGGCCTCGGTGCGAGCACCGATCCCTCCCTCTGGTGCAATGAGAGGGCGCGGCCTCAGGTAGCTGTTCCCTAGGGGGGCTGGGCACCTCTTCAGTATAGTATTCTCAGCTGCGACTCTGTCCTTTGACGGAGTCGCCCCTGAGCGCACTCTGCCCAAAGAAAGAGACACAACTGAGAGAAGATAAGCAGATGTGTACCTACTCAAAAAAGAGTAAGTTAGGAACATGACACAAAACGGGAATTCATTTCGACATCCCCAACATGCAGCTGAGACTTTGGGCTGCCTCTTTTGCTGGCAACCATGTATTCTGTCTCCATGCCATTCGCAGTCCTTTTTTCCTTGCTTTCCTTCACTAAACAGTATTTATCGTATATACTCATGTATCATTCGAATTTTGAAGGCCTAATTTTGAAGCTAATTTTAAGGGGGTCACATCATACATGAGATATAAAATTAGCGAATGTACTGCTTGTCCTGACTACACAATTGACCAAAATATTATTATGGGGTCCACCCCTTTTTCATATAAGTGGACTCTACCAAGTGTATCTGGACTACTTCCGTTAAATACCCAGAGTTACAGTCAGTAGTCGGTAGTCGGATAGAGAGAGGATATACGGAGAGTGAGAGAATATACGAACGGAGTGTGATGTAACGTCTTGTAGAAGTCAGTTACAAGCACGTCGACTCTAAGGAAGTCCTACTTCGAGACTGTATATATCTATCTGTATTTGCTACTAACCACGTTCCTGGACTTACTAACAGTATTACTCTTTGTATGATTGTGTAAATACATTTTATTTCTTATATTTAATTATTGCGTTTTTCATTCCTTGGAGACTGAATTCATCTCGGAATCAACAAAAAATATATATCCATTTACTGTAGTCAAATTAGCTTCAAAATTAGGTCTTGAAAGGTCGCCTGATACGTGAATATATACGGTACTTAGACGGAAAATTCTCGAGAGTGTTGCTATCGAATCTTATCAAACTGTAAATCTGTACTCTGATATCCAATATTTCCATCCCGAAAAAATTGCTACATTCCTGAGTCGACATACAGGACTATAAAAATATTAAAAAATTAGAAGAAAATTTATCAAATGCATACATAGAAATAAATTCACAACTGTTATCTAAAGAATGCCAGTTATTGAAAGAGAAAATGTCTTACCGTATATACCCACGTATCATGTGACTTTTGAAAAGCTAATTTTGAAGCTAATTTTAAGGGGGTCACATTATACACGAGATATAAAATTCGTATATATCCTGCAGGCCCTGGCTACGTCGTTGACCAAACAATATATCCATTTAGTGTTGTTCAGCTGTATATAAAATAAACATGATTTTGATAAAACTGATAATAATAATGCATGAAATATTCACATATTAATATCGTATTGTAAAATACAAACAGCGAATATGCATGTTTTCCATTGGTTACGTTTATAAGACGTTTATTGTCCTGGTCAAAGGTTAGGACCAAGGAAAAACAACACGAACACAAGAGTAGAAATAACGAAAGTATATTACACAAAATTTTGTTTGTTTATTTAAAACTTAACGACCCATCGATCAGCAAGACCATTTAAGGTCAAACAGTTGTTTTTTTTTCTTTAAATAAGGTTGAAATGCTTTCAAAAAGACTTTCCCTTTCCTTTCTTTTCCTTTCCTCCTTTTTCGATGTTGTATTGCTTTTTTTTAAAAAAAAAATTCACTGTTTTCGGAGGTCCGTTGTTCTTTGGAAATTTCTGTAAGTATCAAAGTTTCCCCTTTCATCACCAGGCACCAAATTGGAATTATATTTTATTATGTAGTCCAAATTTCCTAAGAAAGGTCAAGATCAAATTGGGGTTTGATTTTTCGAAAAGTTCTTTCAAGTTGTTCACGTTGTAAAATAATTTTCGAATATGTGCCATGTCACCGCAATCAAGCAGGAAGAGCTTCACAGTATAAGCCTCCTGGCATGCTATGCATTCAGGAGGATCTTCGTCTTTTAGGAGGAAGGAGTGAGTTATGTGCGTGAGTCCTATGCGAATACGGGATAAGACCACTTCTTCTTTGCGTGATTTTCTGTGTTCAGTTAGTTGTTTCTTTAGAGAGGGTTTGATTTTAAATAATTTGTTGTTTTGACAGCTGTTCCAAGCGTCTTGCCATTTCTTCAAAATAAAGTCATTTATTAGGGGTTTATAGTCAGTGTATGGAACCTTTATGTTACTTGTGTTAAGTTTCAGAGAGTTTTTTGCAGCCACATCAGCTTTTTCATTTCCATGAAAACCAGAGTGGCTGGGAATCCAACAGAAAATGATAGTTTTATTTTGTGAGATTGCATGTATTCTATGCAGGAGTTTGATGAGCAAAGGATTGTCTAATTTTTGTTTTTTTAATGATTCGAGTGCTGATAATGAGTCTGCAAAAATAATGAATTTATTTGAGTTATGTTTAGTGATGAGGTCTAGAGCTAAATCAATGGCTGTAATTTCAGTACTAAAAATTGAGGAGTTGTTAGGTAATCTTTTCTGTAGAACAGTACTTTTAAAGATAGCCGCACATCCTACTTTGTTTTTGACTTTGGAGCCATCGGTATATATGTGGGCCCAATTTGGGTATTGTTCCAGAATATCATTTAGTTTTTCTATATAGTATAAGGGGTGTGTGTCAGATTTAGTTTAAAATGATTTTTGATCGTTCCAATAGCCAAGGTGGATGTTTGGGTAGCTTGAATTCAATTATACTATTTTTGTCTATCAAACTTATATGAAATAATTATACAAGATGTGGAAGGTGTTAGTATGACTGTCAGTCTGGTTTGGAGTGAACGACTATCGGCTCCACTCGATTCGATATTTACTTGCCCCCCCCACACACACACGAGGGAAAGCTGTGGCACAAGGCCGAGTTTTACGTGGGTTTTTCGAGCCCGTAGAAACTGTAAAAACAGAATGGGGTATAAACGGGATCGGGTTGGTCAACCTCCCAGAACGAAACTCTCCCCTTCGGCGGAGCCTTGTCCAAGTTCCTCTCTGCTCAGAGGCAGTATAGTTTCGATACGTCCCTCTCTCTTGAGAGGCGTAGTATACATAGTGTTAGGAAGAGTTCATTCTGTAGTTATAGGTAAGGACCCATGACATTTATGAAATCTACAACACCGGGAATATATGGGAAGACCTCAACAGATCTATCTTTATAGCTGTGCCTAAGAAACCAGGCGCAAACGAATGCGAACTTCTCCGAACAATAATACTTACCCCACGTTTCCTGTTTAGGACTGCCTGCTTCAACACCATGCGCCTAACATGTACAAAAACAAAGCAAACCAAATTATTTTTAAATCGTGACCTCTTCAAGTCTAGAGTTGCTATTAGGTTGGTACAAAAATAATGTCGACATTATTTTTGCACCAAGCTAATATCTTTCCTAAATAGCTCCCAAGAACGTCACTTCCTGTCCGTTCTTATGTTAATGCAACCACGCACATTGTACTTGGCAAACATTATTTAAAAAAAAAAAAAACTACAGCATAATAATATTTGTAAGGTAAATGTATTCAATAAAACCGCCATTGGCTTCAACCACGGCCTTCAGACGACTTCGGAATCTCCTGCAACTCTTCTGGACGGTTTCCTTGTTTAAGTTGATAAATGGCTGCTAAAATCCTTGCCTTTCAGTTCATCCTTGTTGCTACAAGGAGTTTTTATCCTTAAACTCTCAACGACTTCAAGTCTAGCGTCAACTCTTGTCTGTTCTATGTAATATGCAATTCTTACTTCCTTCTCTTCCCTTAAAACCTAAAGAAGAGGTAACAATCGACAGTGTTTGTCAGCTAAGAAATCCGAAATAGGAAATGAAGCCAAAACAGAACCGTAATAATAAGAATAATCAAGAATGAATCTTGAAACACCACGCTAAAAGAATAACTGACTTTGTCAATGATCGTTATTTTTTGACCAGTGGTTTCCAACCCTGTTTTTTTTTTTTTTTTTTTTTTTAAATAGGCCACTTTTACTCATAATTTTTTTTGCTCCCCACTATCCACTCAATGAAAAAGAAAAGTTTATTTTATTTTTTACTAATAGATAAATTTAGAAATTAAAAATATATATATATATATATATATATATATATATATATATATATGTGGACAACGTGAAAAGAAGATATGGGGTACACAATGGAAACTCAAAATTTTATTTTATTTTTTACTAATAGATAAATTTAGAAATTAAAAAAATATATATTAGGTTGGTGCAAAAATAATGACGTAATAATGTCGTTTTCTTGACGTTAAAAATATGTCAAAAAACGACATTATTACGTCATTATTTTTGCACCAACCTAATGTATATATATATATGGACAACGTGAAAAGAAGATATGGGGTACACAATGGAAACTCAAAATTTTATTTTATTTTTTACTAATAGATAAATTTAGAAATTAAATATATATATATATATATATATATATATATATATATATATGGACAACGTGAAAAGAAGATATGGGGTACACAATTGAAACTCAAAATTTTATTTTATTTTTTACTAATAGATAAATTTAGAAATTAAATATATATATATATATATATATATATATATATATATATATATATATATATATATGGACAACGTGAAAAGAAGATATGGGGTACACAATTGAAACTCAAAATTTTATTTTATTTTTTACTAATAGATAAATTTAGAAATTAAATATATATATATATATATATATATATATATATATATATGGACAACGTGAAAAGAAGATATGGGGTACACAGTGGAAACTCAGAATGGGACGCACTAAGAGACGCTTTAGTTGCATCAGCAAACGATATCACAAAGAAAAAAACGAATGGATGACTGATGAGATTCGCGATATGATGGAAAAAAAAACTCTGCCAAGATACAGAGTACAAGAAATGACACAATGAAATAAGGACCAAATGCAGGCAAGCCAAAGAAGGATAGCTGAACGAAAAATGTGCAGAAATAAAGACCAACAAAAGAGACATGCGAAAACAAATAAGGCAACTAACAGGACAGAACACATACTCGTTAACAGGCTCCCTAAAATCAAAGGATAGAACGCTCATATTAGAGAAGGAAAAAATTCTTCAACGCTGGAGCGAATATATTGGAGAAGTCTTCCACAACCTAAGGGAACAACCAGCAATACACAGAACAACAGACGCATCTGGAATTCTGAAAACCGAAGTAAAAGCCGCACTGGACAAAATTGAACAGAAACAAGGCAGCGGGGCCAGACGGAATTGTAACGGAAATGCTGACAGCCTTAGATGACTTTGGCATAGACAAGATCACCAAAATAACAAATGAAGTCTACAACAGCGGGGATATGCCGGAAGACCTCAGCGGATCTATCTTCATAGCTGTGCTTAAGAAAACAGGCGCAAACGAATGCGAAATCCACTGAACAAGACTTACCCTATGGGACACATAATAAGGAAGGAGGGCTTGGAGAATCTGATACTCACGGGTCGAATAGAAGGAAAGAGAGACGAGGGAAAACAACGCGTGACATACCTGGCGGAGTAAGTGGATGACAGAACGTGATCTGGGGGAGGAAGCGGAGAGAAAGGAACTTGTCTAAATAAATGGATTTCGCTGTATCCTTGGAAACTGTAAATTATATTATTTGCCGTACCTTTAAAACTCAGTAAATTTAAAAAATAAGTTACTCCAAAATTCGCTTGAGAATGAAATGGAACTAATGTCTTTAATTTAATTACAAAATTAAATTTGAAGCTGTTATTTTCCATAATGAGTCACGTGACAAAACTCATCATCCGTATTTTAATGAACAGGGCGCGCAGCAGAATCAGGCCAGAGATAGGACAAGAACATTGCAGGTTCGTTAAAGACACCGGAACAAAGAACGCGATATTCATGATCAGAATGTTATCAGAAAGGGCGATACAAATGCAGAAGGACGTTTATCTATGTTTCATAGACTATGCAAAGGCCTTCGACAAAGTACGCCACACAGATCTGCTGGAACTGCTCAGAAACCTTGATATATTCGGGAAAGATATCAGAATATGTTGTTCATGATGACGGTCGTCTTTGAGTATAGAATCCAGAGGTTAGCAGTGAATATTTCGAAGACAGTAGGGAAGCGTTGTTCAGGTTAGCAGTGGATATCCCGGTAAAGTTGCAGAGCGTAGTTCAGTAGTTCTTCCTTCTGTTCCTCTTCGCCTGACAAGTTTGCACCGGACATTCGGATAGAGTAAACAAAATGGCCGCCTTTATACACGACGGGTTGAATGTTCTACGTCTTCTGATTGGTTAACCTTCTATTGGTGGACTATAAAGTGAGTCAAGTTATTTTGGTTAGCTCACTAGTACCATATACCAAAAAAACTGCAACAGAATAATCAAGAACCTATACTGGCAGCAGAAAGCATGCATGCGCATAGGGAACGAGTTCAGTGAATATACGAAAATAGAAAGACGCGTAAGGCAAGGATGCGTCTTCTCACCGGACTTATTCAACCTATACAGCGAGGCAATTCTCAGAGAATTGGAAGCCCTACCGGGATTTAGCAATGGCGGCCACAATATTAACAACACAAGATACGAAGATGAGACGGTACTGATATCAGACGCGGAAAATAAATCACAAAATCTCCTACAGAAGGTAGCGACGGAGAGTAAAAAGAAGGGACTAAGCATAATGTACAAGTCATCATTAAGAGGATGATTCCGAAATGCGATCTGGAGGTAGGGAACACTAAAATCAAAGAGACGTGGAAATTTAAATATCTGGGAAGCCGTTTGACAGATGGCGGTTAGTGCGACACTGAGATCCGTAGACGTATTGGGATGGCCAAGGACCCATTCCAAAAGTTGTGCAGATTATTGCGAGACAGGAGGATTTCTTTGGTAACAAAGAAAAGAATACTGAGCTCTTATGTGACATCTGTCCTTCTTTACGGCAGCGAATGTTGGACGATTTCCTCAAAGATGAAGAAGAGACTCGAGGCGACGGAGTTGCGGTTCTACAGAACGATGCTAAGGATATCATAGACCGAGCGGGCGAGCAAAGATGAGGTCTTAGAGAGGATGCAAACAAGGGGGAGTCTTATACTCAACATCAGGAAGAGGCAGCTGAAGTTCCTGGGACACATAATAAGGAAGGAGGGCTTGGAGAATCTGATACTCACGGGTCGAATAGAAGGAAAGAGAGACGAGGGAAAACAACGCGTGACATACCTGGCGGAGTAAGTGGATGACAGACCGTGGTCCGGGGGAGGAAGCGGAGGGAAGGAACTTGTCTAAATAAATGGATTTCGCTGTATCCTTGGAAACTGTAAATTATATTATTTGCCGTACCTTTAAAACTCAGTAAATTTTAAAAATAAGTTACTCCAAAATTCGCTTGAGGATGAAATGGAACTAATGTTTTTAATTTAATTACAAAATTAAATTTGAATCTGTTAGTTTCCATTTTTGAAACATGGTTATTACTGTGTAGCGAAAAAAACATTTTAAATCAATTAATTTATAACATATATATATATATATATATATATATATATAGATAGATAGATAGATAGATAGATAGATATAGATACACCTAGTGAGCCAGACAAACCTACCTAGGTTTCACCTAAACGGATCGTCAGGGAAAGTATGGCTCACTAGGTGTATCTAGGTCTGCTCTACGATTGTATTGAGCTCTTTTGTTAGTTAGTTGTCTACTCGTATCGGGGTTTTTCCTTTAAGCTTCAGACCTGCATCTGTGCGATTTGTTCGACAGTAGTTCATGTTTGTAGCTCTTTCTTTTTTTAAAACCTTTTTTTCCCTCGAGATTGATTTGATTATTTGCAAATCAAAAATTCGAGGGTATTTCGAAACTAGTCTAGTTATCTATATTTATATATATATATATATATATATATATATATGTGTGTGTGTGTGTGTATAATTATTTATTTAATAATATGATTCCAACACGCTACATAAGAGTTCTCATGTTTCAAAACACGAGCCGAAAACTTCAATATAATTATTTTAATTAAAGTAGTTTTTAAATTAAAGATGCTGCTGTTACTACTAACAAAGAGTTTATTATTACACCTCTAAGAAAGATGTGCATTTTGGAGGCGGATTATCTTTGCAGGTGCTCTGATAAATATTTTTTGGCAACGATTATAGATTTTTAAATTATACCTCCTTATAATTAATCCTGGGTGATGCGGTGTTTTGAAACAAAAAAAAAATCTGCTTGACTCGACGTGAAGGATAAGTTATTGAAACTTTTCAGATTATTCCGTATCATATTCATAATTTACTCTAACTTTCGTACCTCCTTTTGTATTATTGGAGGTTCCACGCGTTCAGCATTTTCTGCCGTGGAAAGGCCTTTCAAAACGGGCATCGTTCTCAACGGATTCACGGCCAAGTCTGACACGTCAGCCAATCAGTTATTTTCACAAGGTTATTCGCGCGTAATTGAATCTAACGAACTCGATTGGAATTCGAACTCGGCTCCCCAAGTTCTCACTTCGAGCCGATATCCCTTACACCACAACGCACATCCTTGATACATCAGCACGAAAATCTATCATCCACGAAAACCTAACACAAATCTCGCTACGATGTGCCGTTTTGCTCTGTTACGGTAACACATTCACGAAAGAAAATCAGAATTGTGCAGATATATCGTGGACCTTTTTTTTTTTACTTTTCGGGTTTCTCATCTGATTTCAAGTAGTTTGAGGCGAGTCTTAACTTTTCTCACCCAATTCCTTCAGTGAAGTATCCTTATACAATAGGTTCCCTTATACGCATCGAGAATAAATACCAAACTTTGTTATTAATGAAGCCATGAGGAATTTCTAAGATAAAAGACTTATAAAGGAAATCAAACCTCGCAATGCTGTTGTTTCTGGTTTTATCTTCTTGCGACTGGCTATTGATGCGATCAGAAGCCATTGTTTGGGAAGTTGGTGTTAGTTTCTTGCGGCCTTACGTTGCAAGATGGAGTGAAAGCCAACGGCGTTCGAAAGTGACAACGGATTAAGACATAGTGGCATTGTGGGTAATTTCATTCATTTCTAGGATCACCGATAGGGAGCGCTGTCAATTGTTATTGGTTTCAATTAGCTGCAAGAGACAAATTTTCTGGGTAGAAAGTGACAGCGTTTGCCGGCTTGAAATGGCGTAAATGGACGGGTCAGTGTGAAAAAGAAATAAACCTAGAAAGAAAGAAAGAAAGAAAGAAAGAAAGAAAGAAAGAAAGAAAGAAAGAAAGAAAGAAAGAAAGAAAAAGAAAGAAAGAAAGAAAAGGAAAGAAAAGAGAGAAAGAACGAAAGAAAGAAAGAAAGAAAGAAAACGGAGAGAAAGAAAAAGAAAGAAAGAAAAAGGCAAAGGTAAAAAGAAAGAAAGAGAAAAGGGACAAAGAAGGAAAAGGTAAAAAGAAAGAAAGATAAAAGCGGATAAAAGAAGGAAAAGGTAAAACGTTAAAAGAAAGAGATAAAAGGATAAATGAAAGAAAAAATAAAAAGGCGAAAGAAAGCGAGAAAGAAAGAAAGAAAGAAAGAAAACAGAAAAGAATCAAAGAAAGTAAGAAAGAGAGAAAGATGCAGAAAACAAAAAAGAAAGACAGAAAAACGAAATAAAGAAAAAGGGAAAAGGAAAAGAAAGAAAGAAAGAAAGAAAGAAAACGGAAAGAAAAGAGAGAAAGAACGAAAGAAAGAAAGAAAACGGAAAGAAAAGAGAGAAAGAACGAAAGAAAGAAAGAAAACGGAAAGAAAGAAAAAGAAAGAAAAAGAAAGAAAGAATGAAGGAAAAGGTAAAAAGAAAGAAAGAAAGAAAGGAAGAAAGAAAGAGAAAAGAGACAAAGAAGAAAAAGATAAAAAGAAAGATAAAAGGGAATAAAAGAAGAAAAGGGTAAAAAGAAAAAAGGAAGAGAAAAAGGGATAAAACAAAGAAAAAATAAAAAGGGTAAAGAAAGAAAGAAAGAAAAAATAAATGAAGAAAGAAAGAAAGAAAGAAAGAAAGAAAGAAGGAAAGAAAAATGTAGGAAATATAACGAAAGCAAAAAAATCAATTAATTTTTAATTAACGTACTTTTTAATTAAAATATAAATACATAGAAGAAGATACAATAAAAATGCTATGAATGAATGTTTATTAATCTGATTTTTTATGAAAAACATATTTAGAGTGGTTTCCTGCATGGCATTCTTGTGTTCTTCATATAATTGGCGGTACTGAGAAATTGTCCCTTCAAATTTTCCAAACATGTCACAATCACTAGCATTCTAAGCTGAAAAATTTATTTATAATCTTCTCCATAGTAAATGCAGACATCTTTTATATTTCGATATTTTTAATAAACGTCAATTTCTGTATCTAATTAAATCGTCCATCTTTTTTTTAAAAAAAGATATCAGAATCTACTTTTTAAGACTTTCAAAATATACAGGAAAAAATTAGAATATTAAAAAATCGAGAGAAATATTCAATATTTATTATCGGCTTATATTATAAAATTTATCTTTTTATAAGCGTCCATTTTTTTTTTTTAAACACTACTGTAGTTATTTCGATAACGTAATACTTGACAAATAAGAAAGTTACTCATAAATTAGTATTTTAACATGAAAATATAAATGTAAATGCAGACATCTTTCATATTTCGCTATTTTTTTAATAAAATGTAAATTTCTGTAACTAATTCTAATCTAGTTCATTTTTTTTTAACAAAAAATCAGAAATTGCCTTTTAAGAATTTCAAAATAAACACAGAAAAAAATCAAAATATTCAAAAAAATATTGAATAGAGACAAAAATTCAAATCTCTATTTTTATTATCGGTTTATATTATAAAAATTTATCGAATTACAAGCACGGACCGATCGTGTGGACAACGATGAGATCTTAGAGAGGTTACAAACAAAGAGGAAACTTATACTTGACACCAGAAAGAGGTTGCTAAAGTTTCTGGGACACATAATGAGGAAGGAAGGCCTGGAGAATCTGATACTCACAGGTCGAATAGAGGGAAAGAGAGATAAGGGTAAACAACGTATGACATACCTGGGAGGGCTTAAGCAAGTGGATGACAGAACGTGGTCTAGGACAGGAAGCAGAGAGAAGGAACTTGTTGAGAGTTGCAAAGGATAGAGGCAGGTGGAGAGCCATGATCGCCTACGTCCTAAACAAGGAGGAGGCTTATACTTAACATCAGGAAGAGGTAGCTGAAGTTTTTGGGACACATAATGAGGAAGGAGGGCCTGGAGAATCTGATACTCACGGGTCGAATAGAGTGAAAAGAGAGATAAGGGTAAACAACATGTGACATACCTGGGAGGGCTTAAGCAAGTGGATGACAGAACGTGGTCTAGGACAGGAAGCAGAGGGAAGGAACTTGTTGAGAGCTGAAAAGGATAGAAGGTGGAGAGCCATGACCGCCTACGTCCTAAACAAGGAGGAGGCTTATACTTAATATCAGGAAGAGACAGCTGAAGTTTCTGGGACACATAATGAGGAAGGATGGCCTGGAGAATCTGATACTCACGGGTCGAATAGAGGGAAAAGAGAGACAAGATTAAACAACGTATGACATACCTGGGAGGGCTTAAGCAAGTGGATGACAGAACGTGGTCTAGGACAGGAAGCAGAGGGAAGGAACTTGTTGAGAGCTGAAAGGGATAGAAGGTGGAGAGCCATGACCGCCTACGTCCTGAAAAGACACAGCACATAAAAAGAAAGAAAGAAGTGTATCCAATAAAGGTTTTTCATTGCATTCTACAGAAGGATACTGAGGATATCTTGAACCGAGCGTGTGAGAAACGATGAGGTCTTGCAGAGGATGCAAACAAGGAGGCTTATACTCAACATCAAGAAGAAGCAACTGAAGTTTCTGTGAGACATAATGAAAAAGGAGGATCTAGAGAATTTGATACTCACAGGTCAAACAGAGGGGAAAGGGGTGTAGGGTGTTAATAATTTGTATCAGTATTTTATATATACATATATATATATATATATACACAAAACCCTTTCAGAAAAAAATAAAATAAAATAATGAATAAATCTCCATAGGAACGTAAACCAGACTAGGCGAAATCATCTTCCGTTTTAAATTTAGACACCCCCACCTCACCCTGACTTGACATCTGTGAATGTAACTCTATACTGATACAAATTATTAAACAATCGCTCTAGCCATTACGATGGAAATTTTGATTTCAATTATGAATATACTATTAAAACACGTAAATTTCAGAAATAAGTTATTCCAAAAGACATTTCGCTTGAAGATGGAACGGTGCTTACTCTAATTCCATTTAATTCAAATAATTATATTGAAGTTTTCGGCTCTTGTTTTGAAACATGAGAACTCTTAGGTAGCGTGTTGGAATCATATTTTTAAATAAATAATTATATATATATATATATATATATATATGTGTGTGTGTGTGTGTGTGTGTGTGTGTGTGAAAATATTATAGAAAATAGGAAAGAAACTGGTTTGGTAAATAATCCAAAGTTCCTTAGTATTTTTGTAATTATTTTTAAAAAATAGTGCTCGATACGAAAGTAGAGCCGAAATATAACTATTTATTTAAAAATATGATTCCAACACGCTACATAAGAGGTCTCATGTTTCAAAACAAGAGCCGAAGACTTCAAAATAATATTTGAATTAACTTGAGTTAAAGTAGGCACTGTTCCATCTTCAAGCGAAATTTTTTTTGGAATAACTTATATATATATATATATATATATATATATATATATATATCAGTCAAATATATATATAGATAGATAGATATATGATAAAATATAGCTTTACTCTGTGTTCATTATTGTTGGCGACCACACTCTCATTGACATTATATATGCAGATGACAGTGTTGAGAGTGTTTATTTATTTATTTTTTTATTTATTTTTTTTTTTTTGCAATACGAGAGTTCAAATCTTCATATTGTTTAGTATTGCTGAAGATATCGATAACATTTTTTGTCTAAACTTACAAACTCTAAGTTTCGTTCAATTTTGTAAACCAATCGTTGAAATTTGAATGAGCAGATTTGTTTGGAAAAATACTTTGACAAAAACCCTACTCAGCTTTTTAAGAATTTCTTTTTTCCTTTTCAGGCTGGTAAATGTCGTTAATACTGTTTATTATAAACAGAGCATTTACTTAAATAAGTGTATCTATAAAAAGAACGTATAAACATAAAACATTTCTGTATATATATATATATATATATATAAGTGAACATAGAAGTCAACACTTAGAGGCGACAGTCTGTTTCATGCTATATGCAATCGTCAGGCCACATATGCTGTTATTTTTCTCGGGTATTTATATATAGACGATTGCATCTAGCATGAAACAGACTGTCGCCTCTAAGTGTTGACTTCTATGTTCCTTTTTATATTTACACACGCTCTATCTCTGATATTGAGCACTTTATTCCATAAATATAGCACACCTTAAGACTATATTTCTTTATATATATATATATATATATATATATATATATATATATATATATATATATATATTCTGTAGTTCACTGCTACCAACAAGCAGAAAAATTTCTTCTCCTGATGATGGCCATTTTGGCCGAAACTAGTCGAGGAATCTAAATGAAATAATAATAAAAAAAAAACGAAAGAATATTAATCTACAACCCAGTGTGTCTGAAGATTTTAATTTTTCAATATTTTTATTGTTCAATATATATATATATATATATATATATATATATATATATATATGATAGATAGATAGATAGATAGATAGATAGATAGATAGATAGAATACATAACAATTTCTCAAACTAAAATAATTTAAGCAATACTTATATAAACTCAATAACACGATTTACTCTTTCGTTTCTAAGACATTAAATTACATCACTTAGCAGCCTCCATAGTTTACGTCGACTAGTTAGCCTGGTGTATATTAATGAGTGTATTTCAATTTGAGATTCTGAAGATATAACAACATTTTTATTTCTGTTTATAAATACTTACACTTGCCTTAATAAGTTAAATCATAGGACGAAATGCTCTGGTTTAGGTAATTTTTATATAATATCCGTTGATAATTGGTCGGGAGAATTCTGAGGATGACATGAATCTAAAGAGAGCTCAATGTAAGAAACTGGGCAATATAATAATAATAATAATAATAATAATAATAATAAATATAGACTATCCTTAAAATTCCATTTGGTTATAATTTATTTCATGAATATATAAAAATATTACTCTCATCAATTTTGTTCTTTATTTATCTCCTAATTTATTTAATTAATGTTTTTTTTATATATTTTTTACATTTGAATTTATTTAACTTACTTTATTTTATTCATATCAGATATTATTATTATTATTATTATTATTATTATTATTAATTTGAAATTGTGATGATTATAATGCAATAAAGCTGTCGAAAATGACAGTAATATTAGACATATTACTGTATCTATTTTAAGTGTGATCCCCGCTCTCTTGACCTGTATTTTAATTTGTTCAATCCATAAAGAAAAAAAAAATGATGTCTAGGTCACCCTATTTAATTCTTCCTTCTTTTTTTTCTTTTCTTCCCCCCCTCTCTCTCCCTTCCCTCAACCTTTCCTCCCCCCTCTCTTCCCCCTCTCTTTCTCTTTTCCTCACCAAAATTATTTTACACCTCCTCATATTGAATTTTTTTTTTATATTTTTCTTTCTTCCTCTTTTAATATATTTTTTTCCTTTCCATCTTTTTTTCTTTTTTTCATTCTCTCCATCTTCGTCTTGTCCATTTATTAGTAAAAAAAAACAAAAAAACATCAGTGTGAAAAGATGAACATTTGTATATATTCATGAAATAAATTATAACCGAATGAAGTTTCAAGGATCGTCTATACTTATATATATATATATATATATATATATATATATATATATATATATATATATATGATCGACTCTCCCGTCGAGATTCGACGTATGAGGGTCAAGCAGATCAGTTTCTAGGAAACCGACAGCCCGACACCGGCACATGAGATTTGATTATAGTGGTGAAGGCCTCGTGCAGGACCATCCACACTTTTTGGAGGGACGAATACAGAGATCTGGTGCATCGAATGCCACAAGGTTCCCAAACGACCCTCCGCAGGTTTTGAATTCAGAGTTGTCCTTCTCCTAGACCAGTTGCCATCCAAGGCTATAGAACTCAGTCTGTCCTGCTATTTTACCCATAGCTGGATGGAGAAGAAGAGGATTCATACCTTTCCCAAGGGTATTAGCACGTAAGTGAATGTAATGGATTCGACTGGAATTCGAACTCGGCTCTCCGATTCTTCAACCCAAGCCGCTATCCATTAACACCATGAGTTAACGTGTGTTAAGCAGATACATCTTACTTATTATAGAACGCAGATTGTGTGTGTGTGTGTGTGTTTACGTTTATATATTGGATTGGATTTCCTACATTTTTCAACTGATTTCAACAAAACTTCACAGGATTACGTAAAATTACTTTGCGGTGGTCCTGACAGCGCCAAAAATTGGAAAAACACAATTGTTTTTGCCCGAAAACAATTTGAAAACACAATTAAGAGGCATTAATGAAAGGGGGACAACTCATATCGAGTTATACTTATTATAAAACCCAGGTTGTGTGTGTGTTTTTGTGTATGTGTTTGTGTGTGTGTATACGTGGGTGTTCGTTTATATATGGGATCGGATTTCCTACATTTTTCAACCGATTTCAACAAAACTTCACTTTTTTTTTGGCAGGTAGTGTTTCTTATTGTCTTGCACACTTTTTTCTTTATTTTTACATTCAGAATGCTTTTAAAATTCCATTTGCAAGACAATTGTTTATAATAAAATCTATTCAATCGGTAAACTCATAACGATTGAAAACAATGTTTTTGTTTGAGTTTGGGTTTGACTAATTCACCAATTCACGTTTCCAAGGTTACAGATTAATTCACTTCCACTAGACAAGGGGTGTTTGCGTGTTCATTATGTCTGTAAGTGAATTCATCTGTAACCTTGGAAACGTGAATTATGATTTTAGCTGTGTCTTTAAAACCCAGTAATTAAAAGTTACTCCAAAATTCGCTTGAGGATGAAATGGAACTAATGACTTTAATTTAATTACAAAATTAAATTTGGACCTTCCATTTTTGAAACATGGTTAGAACTGTGTAGCGAAAAAGCATATTTTAAATCAATTAATTTATAATATTAATGCTCTGTAAATTTACATTGAGCACTATTTTGTAAAAAATAAAAATATCTGTAAGAACACCGGATTATATATCT
>OZ010614.1:48589397-48666897 GCA_963932145.1 Acanthosepion lycidas
CCATTGTGTTGTTGGAATATTTCTTTGTTAGCGGAGTTAATGTTAATTCTATTTTCTATTGATGAAGGTATATGTTTAATTATGGATTGATGGTGGCTTGACTTATTTGTTATTGGTTTGGGGATAGACATGGGAAATCATGTGCCAAAGAAAGAAAGAAAGAAACAGGCAAATAAACAAATAGAAAGAGGGAAGAGACTTCTAATAGCGCCTCCAATCAATGACAGAATCGACATTTTGACGCAACCAACAAACATATATATATATATATATATATATATATATATATATATATATATATATATATATATGTACGTCTGTGTGTGTGTGACCGCGAGAGAGAATGGGTGGACGAATGAGTGCCAAATAAAAAAGAGGGAACAGGCATCTTATACTGTCGCATCAACAAAGCGGATATTTTGAAATCTATCTATATGATGATGATGATGATGGTGGTGGGCGCATGCTGTAGTGCCGAGCTAAATCAACCCGACAATGGCGCGCGCTCAGGAAATTCGCCTTCTTACCATTAACAGAAGAATTAATCACAACAGAAGCTATTATGTGTATTGATGTATGGTTCGATGCTTTTCGGCTTTTCAAATTTTTAATGGGTGTTACTCGTAAAATTAATTAAGAAATATTAAATGACAAGGAGATATAATTGCCCCTGACACATTAATTTGATTTCACTCCGACGCTGGGCAGAATTTACAGCCAGTACAACTGAGTTAGTGCCGTGATTTTGTTTGGGGTGGGGTTTTTGTTTGCTGAGTGAAATGATGTAGGACTTACGATCGGCAAACACCGAACACGAAGACGGCCATTAAAATAAATGGAACATGGAGAAAATGGGCGGGGTCGTGTGTATGTACGCATGCGTGCGGGTTTGTATTTGCGCATGCGTGTGGGTGTGTATGAAAAGTTACGTTTATGACAGGAATTAGGAGTAACTCCACGGCTAACGGCGCAGTAAGTGGATAATCCGGACCAGGTTCAATGTCGCGGCTAGAAATTGTCAATTTTCATTTCACTTGTGTATTTCGTTAATGCCTTTCATTTAATCTCTAATCCTGAGGAATCGGAGAGCCGAGTTCGAATTCCAGTCGGATCCATTACATTCACTTACGTGCTAATACCCTGGGGAAAGGTATGAATCCTCTTCTTCTCTCCCCAGCTATAGATAAATAGCAGGACAGACTGGGTTCTATAGCCTTGGATAGCGGCTTGGATTGAGGAATCAAAGAGCCGAGTTCGAATTCTTACGTGCTAATACCCTTGGGAAAGGTATGAATCCTCTTCTCTTCCTCCACCCAGCTATGGGTAAATAGGAAGACAGACTGGGTTCTATGGCTTTGGATGGCAACTGGACTACCGAAAAAAAAATGGCAACCTACTGCGGGAAAAAAATCGGCTTCGTCAATCATGTATCGAAAGATACATGATCGCCTAAGCGTGACACATGACTGACTGAAAATCACTTACGTGCTAATAACCTTTGGAAAGATATGTGTCCTCTTCTTGTCCCCCCAGCTATGGGTAAATAGCAGGACAGACCGGGTTCTATAGCTTTGTATGGCAACTGGTCTACCGCAGAAAGAAAAGGCAACCTACTGCGGGAAAAAAATCTGCCTCGTCAGTCATGTATTGAGCGGGTATCACGCGTGGCAGAGAACCAAACTGATTCCTGGGAATGACGATAAACTACATCAGGCAGCAAGGCCTCTGATCGGGAGATTGGAAATTTTGAGAAACGTGGAACCACCTCTTAATTACTTTTGCTCTATGCTTCGTGGTGGCAGCACATGTAAGTGCTCCAGTTATGGGCACATAGTGAGCATCCAAACGTTTTGAAAGTTTAAAAATACACTTTTATAGTTAAAATATCAGCCATAGATTTTTATAATAAAAATACCAACAATCCCTATTTACAGTAAAATTACCAACAATACATTTCATAGCAAAATGACTGGCAATACATTTTATTTGCAGTAGGAACCATAAAACTGTGTTCAAAATATTTAGATTTCAGCATTGAATAGCCCATGGAGGTGTTGATATGTTGTCAAATGTAATGGCGAATTAAATTTTGATATGACTCTTTTAACTTTGAAATGTTTCCATTTTTTTCTTTTTTTTCCGGCACCTTCATCCGAACGCGATCAAATAATGAGATCACTATAAGGGGATCTATGAAAGTTTTGAGATAAGCACCCAGAAGGAAAAAAAGCGGGCCATTTTCAACAGAAATTAGAGATGTATATCATACAAGTGGCTGACCGTCCAAATCTCTCTATACATGTTTTTTTTTTTTTTTTTGGTGTGTGGGGGGAGTCCTGAAAATCCAAGAGCATGAAAATCTAGCTCATGCAAAAGCAAATGTCCTTCTATCAAGGAAAATTTAGGTTGCATGCAAATTGAAACGTTCTAAACTCAATATCTGCCTATATTTCTGAGATGAGGTATTAGGTTGGTGCAAAAATAATGACGTAATAATGTCGTTTTTTGACGTAACGTCAAAAAACGACATTATTACGTCATTATTTTTGCACCAACCTAATATTATGTACGCTATTTTCATTATTTGATTCTCACTCATCTTTGTGGCCACATTTATCACAACGTTTCGGCCGTTGTACGCTCCAGTCTTCTTCTGGTGATTTGGAATGCCGAACAGTAGCCTTTTTTTCGCTCGCTGATGTAGACTGTTCTAGTTCTATGTGCTGTGTTTAATGGATGTCAGTCGCCAGGTATCTCCTGTTAATTCGCCTCTCCAAGTTCTCCACTGCCAGGAATTGAACTCACAACTTTTTGGGTCCTGTATCTGGATCTAACCAACGCTTTTATCCACTGTTCCATGTGTACTTAAAAGAAAAAAGATCTGACCAAAAATGGAGTCGGACCGAACCGAGAAAGAAAACTAGGCAGCTGCTCTCGAAAAGTACCTCTAATTAGCGGTTAACTGGCCCTTAAATTTTAACCCCCTCCAAAGCAAAATTGCTACCATTTAATCCTAATTTTCTACCTGCCATCAGCATGGATGATACTATATTCCAGGAATGCATTCTTGGACTCATGTTTTCCACTTACAGGAATTGAGCTGACTATATTGAATTAGTAGCTATAGATGCCGGCAAGGAAAGTTGGCTCACTGTGTCGTGCCAGAAACCTTTTCTCTTTAGAATCCATCTTGCCCATTTCTAAAGCCACCATTTGTCTGTGCATTGAATAAATGCTGCCATATCTGGTCTGGTGCTCCTGCTGCACATCTCGAGATTATTGACAACATTCCAAGAAACGTCTGCAATATAATCGATTCAGATCTGGCATCTCGAATTCAGTCAGATTCTAACCGACGTTACGTGGCTTCCCTCCGTCTTTTCTGTTAGGCATTTTCATGACGGTCGTCTTCGAGTATAGAATCCAGAAGTTGGCAGTGAATATTTCGGAAACAGTAGGAAAGCGTAGTTCAGGTTCGCAGTGGATATCGTAGCAAAGTAGCAGAGCGTAGTTCTTCCTTTTATCATCTTCGCCTGGTCAAGTTGGCACTGATCCTTCCGTAGGGTAAACAAAGATGGCCGCCTTTATACACGACGGATACAATGTTCTGCGGCTTCTGATTGGTTAACCTTCTATTGGTAGACTATAAAGGAAGTTAAGTCATTTGGATTGTCTCACTAATCATATATATATATATATATATATATATATATATATATATATATATATATATATACCCAAAAAACCGTAACATTTTCTACAAATATTTTCATGGCAAGTGCTCTGATGATCTTTTCCCCCTGGTGGAATTAAGTCCCACTCATTTAAAGTTGAAATCGCTAGATGCAACCGTCACTTCTATTCTAAGATTCTCTTCTTTTTTTTTCGCACTTCTCGCCTGTGAAACTCCCTTCAGATTTCTTGCTTCCCAAGTAACTACAATCTTTAACACTTTATATTCTGTCTTCTTGAAACCTTTTCCTTTGTTGTCCTTTCCTCACGTCTTATCGCTACAGTTTCATACACAGATGTCCTCAAGGACACATGGCCCAGTGGATAAAGACGCTGGTCACTAGACCCAAATAGTTGTGAATTCAATACCAGGCCACAGCAGTGGTGGACCAAAACCTTGGAGCGTTAAGTTAAAGGGAAATAACTGAGACTTTCTGAAGAGACAGGGAACCAGAAGAATCTGCCCCGGTGGACGAAGTAAAGGGTTCGAAAAAGGTTCAAAATTCCAATCACGTGAAGAAGGCCGGAGCATACATCAGCTGGAACGTGAAAACGTTGTGAATATGGCAATGAAGATGGGGATGACAGTCCGAATAATGTAAATAATCATAATACAGATATTAATTATTATAGTATGTGTGTGTTTCTGTGTGTGTGTGGAAGTACAATTATCCGTCAGCTGGAGGAAAGGAAGTTTCCCGCAACCGGAGCAAGGCACCTACATCATTGTTGATGTAAAGAGAGAAAGAAGAAGGTTATAACGGAGCTTTTATAGTCCTTAAACAGCGCCACCTAGCAGCGTCTTGGTTGAGCAGGTGGGCTTAATCTCCATATAGAATGTACTCAGTGGCGGTAAGAGTGGGGGACAGCTGGCACAAATGTACTGGGCCTCGAAACCCTAGGGGCCACAAGAAAATACTTTTAGGGGTTGTGGAGAGGGTGGGAGAAATTACGAATCGGTGGTTTTATTGAAAAGTGTCGTATTATTAGAATGACATGCATAAGTGTTTGTCCCCCAAACTACAAATAAAGACCTTAATAGAAAAATGATATTTAAACATATCAGAAGCCTACTAGACAGACATGATATCTAGATAAATAGATCGAGTTTCTTTGTCCAGGCATCTTCGTTTGCGTTTCCGACCGGGGGTCTCGGAAATTTTCTCCCAGATACTGTTTGTACGTCCATAGATAACATCCAGTGACGCTCTATCTTGAGTGCCTATTCCCGCTCTGCAATCTGCATAACTAATTTTGTTAATCTGTCTATATTTCTGAGATGAGGTATTATGCACACTATTTATATTATTCGGACTATTGTCCTCATCTTTGTTGCCATATTTATTACAACGTTTCGGCCTTTCAGTATCTGTCTATATTTCTGAGATGAGGTATTATGTACACTATTTACATTATTCGGACTATTGTCCTCATCTTTGTTGCCATATTTATTACAACGTTTCGGCCTTTCAGTATCTGTCTATATTTCTGAGATGACGTATTATGGACACTATTTACATTATTCGGACTATTGTCCTCATCTTTGTCGCCATATTTATTACAACGTTTCGGCCTTTCAGTATCTGTCTATATTTCTGAGATGAGGTATTATGTACACTATTTACATTATTCGGACTATTGTCCTCATCTTTGTTGCCATATTTATTACAACGTTTCGGCCTTTCAGTATCTGTCTATATTTCTGAGATGAGGTATTATGTACACTATTTACATTATTCGGACTATTGTCCTCATCTTTGTTGCCATATTTATTACAACGTTTCGGCCTTTCAGTATCTGTCTATATTTCTGAGATGACGTATTATGGACACTATTTACATTATTCGGACTATTGTCCTCATCTTTGTTGCCATATTTATTACAACGTTTCGGCCTTTCAGTATCTGTCTATATTTCTGAGATGACGTATTATGTACACTATTTACATTATTCGGACTATTGTCCTCATCTTTGTTGCCATATTTATTACAACGTTTCGGCCTTTCAGTATCTGTCTATATTTCTGAGATGAGGTATTATGGACACTATTTACATTATTCGGACTATTGTCCTCATCTTTGTCGCCATATTTATTACAACGTTTCGGCCTTTCAGTATCTGTCTATATTTCTGAGATGAGGTATTATGTACACTATTTACATTATTCGGAATATTGTCCTCATCTTTGTCGCCATATTTATTACAACGTTTCGGCCTTTCAGTATCTGTCTATATTTCTGAGATGAAGTATTATGCACACTATTTACATTATTCGGACTATTGTCCTCATCTTTGTTGCCATATTTATTACAAGGTATCGGACATTCAGTATCTGTCTATATTTCTGAGATGAGGTATTATGTACACTATTTACATTATTCGGACTATTGTCCTCATCTTTGTTGCCATATTTATTACAACGTTTCGGCCTTTCAGTATCTGTCTATATTTCTGAGATGAGGTGTTATGTACACTACTTACATTATTCGGACCATTGTCCTCATCTTTGTCGCCATATTTATTACAACGTATCGGACATTCAGTATCTGTCTATATTTCTGAGATGAGGTATTATGTACACTATTTACATTATTCGGACTATTGTCCTCATCTTTGTTGGCTTGTTTATCACAACGTTTCGGCCGTTGTACTCTCCGGCCTTCTTCAGGTGGTTAGAATGTCGAACTGAAATCGATGCAATATTACGTATTCTGTTCGACATTCCAACCACCTGAAGAAGGCCGGAGAGTACAACGGTCGAAACGTTGTGATAAACATGGCGACGAAGATGAGGACAATAATCCGAATAATGTAAATAGTGTAATTTTGTTAAGATTATGCAGCGCCAATAAGGAATTCTTTTAGGACTACTCATTCTCTAAGGATTGAAGTTACTAGGCGGTAATTATGTATTAGGTAACAATTGCTAATTTGACCGATTATACAGCGTCAAAGATCGATTGCCTAATAGGAGTTCTTGTAGTTTCCTTTTTTACTTCTGCTATCTGCTATGTTCTTCATATCTCTTCTCCTATGTATCTATATATCCAGCCACCCGAGTGAAGAGGTACTGAGATGGGCGCACGCACGCACGCACGCACGCGAAAAGACCCTGAAGCGAACACCACCCATTGGCCGACAATGAGTGATCCGGAGTTAAATAAAATGCAATATTAAGTATTCTATATTTTCATTATGAGTCACTTCAACGGCATTACAAATAGACACCAAATCGGTTAAGTGAGCGGGAATAATTGCGCATGCGCCAACTATATCTTCTTCTTTTGCTTCTTTTTTTTCTTCTTCCACTTCTTCTCCTCCTCCTCTTCTCCTTCTTCCTACCCCTCCTCTTCTCAATCTTCGTCCACCCCTCCACTTCTCATTCTTTTTCTTCCTCCTCCTCTTCTTCCTCCTCCTCCAAACTCCTCTTCTTCTTCTTCTTCTTCTTCTTCTTCTTCTTCTTCTTCTTCTTCGTCGTCATCGTCGTGGCCGTCGTCGTCGTCCTCCTCCTCCCCTGCCCCTCTTCTTCATCTTCTTCCTCCTCCGCCTCTTCTACTTATTCTTCTTTTTCCTCCTCCTCCTCCTCTTCTTCTTCTTCCTCCTCTTCCTACTCCTCTTCTTCTTCTTCTTCGTTGTCGTTTGTCCTCCTCTTCTTCTTCGTCGTCGTCATCGTCGTCGTCCTCCTCTTCCCAGTCCTCCTCTTCTCCTTCTTCTTCCTCCGCCTCCTCTTCTTCTTCATCTTCTTCCTCCTCCGCCTCGTGTACTTATTCTTCTTTTTCCTCCTCCTCCTCTTCTCCTTCTTCTTCCTCCTCTTCCTACTGCTCTTCTTCTTCTTCTTCGTCGTCGTCATCCTCCTCCTCCTCCTCGCCCTCCTCTTCTTCTTCTTCCTTCTCCGCCTCCTCCTCTTCTTCATCTTCTTCCTCCTGCTCCTCTTGTACTCATTCTTCTTTTTCCTCCTCCTCCTCTTCTCATTCTTTTTCTTCCTCCTCTTCCTCCTCCTCCTCCTCTTCTTCATCTTCTTTCTCCTGCTCCTCTTGTACTCATTCTTCTTTTTCCTCCTCCTCCTCTTCTCATTCTTTTTCTTCCTCCTCCTCCTCTTCTTCTTCTTCTTCTAATTCTTCTTCTTGTAGTAGTAGTTGCAGCAGCAGCAGTCGCCGTTTGCAGTTTTCAATAGTGCCTGTCTTCTTGCCAATCTCTCCCAAGCCATGTGAAATTTTCACCGACTTTCCATATGGATTTATAGCATTTAAGCCTTTTATCTAATTGTTGGAAATGGTCCCATTCTATTTCTTAAACAAGAACCTAAAAGATATATAAAGTTATTCATAGGGTCTTGCTCAGGCACATAATTCTTTAAAGAGGAGGCTTACAGACACCTCACGTTGAAACAGCAATTTCTTTACGATGAGCGAAGTTAAGCAACCTAGAGCCTGGTCAGTACAGCGATGAGTGACCCCTTGGGAAATAGCAGGTGCTTCAAGCTTGGATGTGCAGGTGGTGATAAGGTCACGGAATTGTTTGATAGATATAGACAGATAGATAGATATGAACATACTGAGATAGATAGATAGATAGATAGATAGATAGATAGATAGATAGATATGAATAGACTGAGATAGATCGATAGATAGATAGATAGATATGAACATACTGAGATAGATAAATAGATAGATAGATAGATAGATAGATATGAACATATTGAGATAGATAGATAGATAGATAGATATGAACATACTGAGATAGATAGATAGATAGATAGATAGATAGATATGAACATACTGAGATAGATAGATAGATAGATAGCTATGAACATACTGAGATAGATAGATAGATAGATAGATAGATAGATATGAACATACTGAGATAGATAGATAGATAGATATGAACATACTGATAGATAGATAGATAGCTATGAACATACTGAGATAGATAGATAGATAGATAGATAGCTATGAACATACTGAGATAGATAGATAGATAGATATGAACATACTGAGATAGATAGATAGATAGATAGATAGATATGAACATACTGAGATAGATAGATACATAGATAGATAGATAGCTATGAACATACTGAGATAGATAGATAGATAGATAGATAGATAGATAGATATGAACATACTGAGATAGATAGATAGATAGATAGATAGATATGAACATACTGAGATAGATAGATAGATAGATAGATAGATAGATAGATAGATATGAACATACTGAGATAGATAAATAGATAGATAGATAGATACATAGATATGAACATATTGAGATAGATAGATAGATAGATAGATAGATAGATATGAACATACTGAGATAGATAGATAGATAGATAGATAGATAGATAGATAGATAGATATGAACATACTGAGATAGATAGATAGATAGATAACGAAAAGGCATAGATAGATAGATAGATAGATTGTTTGATAGATATAGACAGATAGATAGATATGAACATACTGAGATAGATAGATAGATAGATAGATAGATAGATAGATAGATAGATATGAATAGACTGAGATAGATCGATAGATACATAGATAGATATGAACATACTGAGATAGATAAATAGATAGATAGATAGATAGATAGATAGATAGATATGAACATATTGAGATAGATAGATAGATAGATAGATAGATAGATAGATAGATATGAACATACTGAGATAGATAGATAGATAGATAGATAGATAGATAGATATGAACATACTGAGATAGATAGATAGATAGATAGCTATGAACATACTGAGATAGATAGATAGATAGATAGATAGATAGATATGAACATACTGAGATAGATAGATAGATAGATATGAACATACTGATAGATAGATAGATAGCTATGAACATACTGAGATAGATAGATAGATAGATAGATAGATAGCTATGAACATACTGAGATAGATAGATAGATAGATATGAACATACTGAGATAGATAGATAGATAGATAGATAGATATGAACATACTGAGATAGATAGATACATAGATAGATAGATAGCTATGAACATACTGAGATAGATAGATAGATAGATAGATAGATATGAACATACTGAGATAGATAGATAGATAGATAGATAGATAGATAGATAGATATGAACATACTGAGATAGATAGATAGATAGATAGATAGATAGATATGAACATACTGAGATAGATAAATAGATAGATAGATAGATACATAGATATGAACATATTGAGATAGATAGATAGATAGATAGATAGATAGATATGAACATACTGAGATAGATAGATAGATAGATAGATAGATATGAACATACTGAGATAGATAGATAGATAGATAACGAAAAGGCATAGATAGATAGATAGATAGATAGATAGATAGATAGATAGATAGATAGATATGAACATACTGAGATAGATAGATAGATAGATAGATAGATAGATAGATAGATATGAACATACTGAGATAGATTGATAGATAGATAGATAGATATGAACATACTGAGATAGATAGATAGATAGATAGATAGATATGAACATACTGAGATAGATAAATAGATAGATAGATAGATAGATATGAACATATTGAGATAGATAGATAGATAGATATGAACATACTGAGATAGATAGATAGATAGATAGATAGATAGATAGATATGAACATACTGAGATAGATAGATAGATAGATAGCTATGAACATACTGAGATAGATAGATAGATAGATAGATAGATAGATATGAACATACTGAGATAGATAGATAGATAGATATGAACATACTGATAGATAGATAGATAGCTATGAACATACTGAGATAGATAGATAGATAGATAGATAGCTATGAACATACTGAGATAGATAGATAGATAGATATGAACATACTGAGATAGATAGATAGATAGATAGATAGATAGATATGAACATACTGAGATAGATAGATACATAGATAGATAGATAGCTATGAACATACTGAGATAGATAGATAGATAGATAGATAGATAGATAGATAGATAGATATGAACATACTGAGATAGATAGATAGATAGATAGATAGATAGATAGATATGAACATACTGAGATAGATAGATAGATAGATAGATAGATAGATAGATATGAACATACTGAGATAGATAAATAGATAGATAGATACATAGATATGAACATATATAGATAGATAGATAGATAGATAGATAGATAGATAGATATGAACATACTGAGATAGATAGATAGATAGATAGATAGATAGATAGATAGATAGATAGATAGATAGATAGATATGAACATACTGAGATAGATAGATAGATAGATAACGAAAAGGCATAGATAGATAGATAGATAGATAGATTGTTTGATAGATATAGACAGATAGATAGATATGAACATACTGAGATAGATAGATAGATAGATAGATAGATAGATAGATAGATAGATAGATATGAATAGACTGAGATAGATCGATAGATACATAGATAGATATGAACATACTGAGATAGATAAATAGATAGATAGATAGATAGATAGATATGAACATATTGAGATAGATAGATAGATAGATAGATAGATAGATAGATAGATAGATATGAACATACTGAGATAGATAGATAGATAGATAGATAGATAGATATGAACATACTGAGATAGATAGATAGATAGATAGCTATGAACATACTGAGATAGATAGATAGATAGATAGATAGATATGAACATACTGAGATAGATAGATAGATAGATATGAACATACTGATAGATAGATAGATAGCTATGAACATACTGAGATAGATAGATAGATAGATAGATAGATAGCTATGAACATACTGAGATAGATAGATAGATAGATATGAACATACTGAGATAGATAGATAGATAGATAGATAGATAGATAGATATGAACATACTGAGATAGATAGATACATAGATAGATAGATAGCTATGAACATACTGAGATAGATAGATAGATAGATAGATATGAACATACTGAGATAGATAGATAGATAGATAGATAGATAGATAGATAGATAGATAGATAGATATGAACATACTGAGATAGATAGATAGATAGATAGATAGATATGAACATACTGAGATAGATAAATAGATAGATAGATAGATACATAGATATGAACATATTGAGATAGATAGATAGATAGATAGATAGATAGATATGAACATACTGAGATAGATAGATAGATAGATAGATAGATAGATATGAACATACTGAGATAGATAGATAGATAGATAACGAAAAGGCATAGATAGATAGATAGATAGATAGATAGATAGATAGATAGATATGAACATACTGAGATAGATAGATAGATAGATAGATAGATAGATAGATATGAACATACTGAGATAGATTGATAGATAGATAGATAGATATGAACATACTGAGATAGATAGATAGATAGATAGATAGATATGAACATACTGAGATAGATAAATAGATAGATAGATAGATACATAGATATGAATATATTGAGATAGATAGATAGATAGATAGATAGATAGATATGAACATACTGAGATAGATAGATAGATAGATAGATAGATAGATAGATAGATCGATAGATAGATAGATAGATAGATAACGAAAAGGCATAGATAGATAGATAGATAGATAGATAGATAGATAGATATGAACATACTGAGATAGATAGATAGATAGATAGATATGAACATACTGAGATCGATAGATAGATAGATATATAGATAGATATGAACATACTGAGATAGATAGATAGATAGATAGATAGATAGATAGATAGATCGATAGATAGATATGAACAGACTGAGATAGACAGCTAGGTACATACATACATAGAATTTGAAAAAAGGGAATATCTGTTTCTGAACGAGTTCCAATTCCAGTTAAATTCTTTATGTTCACTTACGCGCAATTATCCTTGGGAAAGGCATGAAACCACCTTTTCTTGCTCTTGCCATCGACTAATTAGTAAGTAGAGAACCGTTATTAGCTCAACAAAAAAAAATTGCGTACAAAATATTTAGATTTCGGCATTAAATAACCCATAAATGTGTTGATATGCCACTAATCAAAAACAACCAACTGTCATTATAGAGGCTAGTTTATGTGTCGCCTCTGTCGTGCCAAATACATTTGCTTTTTATCTTAATTTTTAATGGATGTCAGTTATCAGTTATCTCCTGTTAATTTTCCCTCTGAAAGTTCTCCACTGCCTTAACCGGGTATTGAACTCACACTATTTGGGTCCTGTCACTGTATCTAACGTCTTTATCCACTGTGCCATGTGTCCTTGAGGGCAATAAGGAAATGAAGGGTCCGGTTCGACATTCCAACCACCTGAAGAAGGCCGGAGCGTACAACGGCCGAAACATTATAATAAATATGGCGACAAAGATGAGGACAATAGTCCGAATAATATAAATAATGTACATAATACTTCATCTCAGAAATATAGACAGATATTAAATTGTTCATTTTTGAAAAAAAAAGATCAGTTTACGATCTTGTCTGAATGTACAATTTATTAAATAAAGGTTGTAGAAACCCATCAATTCTTAGGTAGGCTTGGCAACTTATGTCCGACTCTTGAAATAAACTATTTTTTTTTTAAAAAAGTGTTTTTGAGTCAAAACTTTTAAATTAGATGTGCCGAATTTTTTCAATTTAATTAGGCGATAAATTTTATCAGTAATAGACATTAGTAAACCTGATAATTAAGGTGACATGAAAAAAAAAATGAAATGAAACTCTAAAATCTTCTGTTTGATATTCAGAAATTTAACTAATCACTTTTTATCTCTTCACTACGGAAGGAAACCAAGCACATTGTGGGCATTTTGTTTTCACAGTTGAAAAGAAACATCAGCTAAAGACATTCCAATTGAATGCACCTATTCCATTGCACATGATACTGCTGGAGTATCAAAAGGGACTTAAAACTTTCTCCCCTCACTATGGAAGGAAACCTAGTATATTGTGAGCATTTTGTTTTCACAGTTGGAAAGAAACTCCAACTAAAGACATTCCAATTGAATGCACCTATTCCATTGTACATGATTCTGCTGGAGTATCAAAAGGGACTTAAAACTTTCTCCCTTCACTATGGAAGGAAACCAAGTATATTGTGAGCATTTTGTTTTCACAGTTGGAAAGAAACCCAAACTAAAGACATTCCAATTGAATGCACCTATTCCATTGCCCATGATACTGCTGGGGAATCAAAAGGGACTTAAAACTTTCTCCCTTCACTATGGAAGGAAACCAAGAACATTGAGAGCATTTTGTTTTCACAGTTGGAAAGAAACTCCAACTAAAGACATTCCAATTGAATGCACCTATTCCATTGCACATGATACTGCTGGAGTATCAAAAGGGACTTAAAACTTTCTCCCTTCACTATGGAAGGAAACCAAGTATATTGTGAGCATTTTGTTTTCACAGTTGGAAAGAAACTCCAACTAAAGACATTCCAACTGAATGCACCTATTCCATTGTATATGATACTGCTGGGGAATCAAAAGGGACTTAAAACTTTCTCCCTTTACTATGGAAGAAAACCAAGAACATTGAGAGCATTTTGTTTTCACAGTTGGAAAGAAACTCCAACTAAAGACATTCCAATTGAATGCACCTATTCCATTGTACATGATACTGCTGGGGAATCAAAAGGGACTTAAAACTTTCTCCCTTTACTATGGAAGAAAACCAAGAACATTGAGAGCATTTTGTTTTCACAGTTGGAAAGAAACTCCAACTAAAGACATTCCAAATGAATGCACCTATTCCATTGTACATGATACTGCTGGAGTATCAAAAGGGACTTAAAACTTTCTCCCTTCACTATGGAAGGAAACCAAGTATATTGTGAGCATTTTGTTTTCACAGTTGGAAAGAAACTCCAACTAAAGACATTCCAATTGAATGCACCTATTCCATTGTACATGATACTGCTGGAGTATCAAAAGGGACTTAAAACTTTCTCCCTTCACTATGGAAGGAAACCAAGTATATTGTGAGCATTTTGTTTTCACAGTTGGAAAGAAACTCCAACTAAAGACATTCCAATTGAATGCACCTATTCCATTGCACATGATACTGCTGGAGTATCAAAAGGGACTTAAAACTTTCTCCCTTCACTATGGAAGGAAACCAAGTATATTGTGAGCATTTTGTTTTCACAGTTGGAAAGAAACTCCAACTAAAGACATTCCAATTGAATGCACCTATTCCATTGTACATGATACTGCTGGAGTATCAAAAGGGACTTAAAACTTTCTCCCTTCACTATGGAAGGAAACCAAGTATATTGTGAGCATTTTGTTTTCACAGTTGGAAAGAAACTCCAACTAAAGACATTCCAATTGAATGAACCTATTCCATTGTACATGATACTGCTTGGGAATCAAAAGGGACTGAAAACTTTCTCCCTTTACTATGGAAGGAAACCAAGTATATTGTGAGAATTTTGTTTTCACAGTTGGAAAGAAACTTCAACTAAAGACATTCCAATTGAATGCACCTATTCCATTCCACATGATACTGCTGGAGTATCAAAAGGGACTTAAAACTTTCTCCCTTTACTATAGAAGGAAACCAAGTATATTGTGAGCATTTTGTTTTCACAGTTGGAAAGAAACCCAAACTAAAGACATTCCAATTGAATGCACCTATTCCATTGCCCATGATACTGCTGGGGAATCAGAAGGGACTTAAAACTTTCTCCCTTTACTATGGAAGGAAACCAAGAACATTGAGAGCATTTTGTTTTCACAGTTGGAAAGAAACTCCAACTAAAGACATTCCAATTGAATGCACCTATTCCATTGTACATGATACTGCTGGAGTATCAAAAGGGACTTAAAACTTTCTCCCTTCACTATGGAAGGAAACCAAGTATATTGTGAGCATTTTGTTTTCACAGTTGGAAAGAAACTCCAACTAAAGACATTCCAATTGAATGAACCTATTCCATTGTACATGATACTGCTTGGGAATCAAAAGGGACTTAAAACTTTCTCCCTTTACTATGGAAGGAAACCAAGTATATTGTGAGAATTTTGTTTTCACAGTTGGAAAGAAACTTCAACTAAAGACATTCCAATTGAATGCACCTATTCCATTCCACATGATACTGCTGGAGTATCAAAAGGGACTTAAAACTTTCTCCCTTTACTATAGAAGGAAACCAAGTATATTGTGAGCATTTTGTTTTCACAGTTGGAAAGAAACCCAAACTAAAGACATTCCAATTGAATGCACCTATTCCATTGCCCATGATACTGCTGGGGAATCAAAAGGGACTTAAAACTTTCTCCCTTTACTATGGAAGGAAACCAAGAACATTGAGAGCATTTTGTTTTCACAGTTGGAAAGAAACTCCAACTAAAGACATTCCAATTGAATGCACCTATTCCATTGCACATGATACTGCTGGAGTATCAAAAGGGACTTAAAACTTTCTCCCTTCACTATGGAAGGAAACCAAGTATATTGTGAGCATTTTGTTTTCACAGTTGGAAAGAAACTCCAACTAAAGACATTCCAATTGAATGCACCTATTCCATTGTACATGATACTGCTGGGGAATCAAAAGGGACTTAAAACTTTCTCCCTTTACTATGGAAGAAAACCAAGAACATTGAGAGCATTTTGTTTTCACAGTTGGAAAGAAACTCCAACTAAAGACATTCCAATTGAATGCACCTATTCCATTGTACATGATACTGCTGGAGTATCAAAAGGGACTTAAAACTTTCTCCCTTCACTATGGAAGGAAACCAAGTATATTGTGAGCATTTTGTTTTCACAGTTGGAAAGAAACTCCAACTAAAGACATTCCAATTGAATGAACCTATTCCATTGTACATGATACTGCTGGAGTATCAAAAGGGACTTAAAACTTTCTCCCTTTACTATGGAAGAAAACCAAGAACATTGAGAGCATTTTGTTTTCACAGTTGGAAAGAAACTCCAACTAAAGACATTCCAATTGAATGCACCTATTCCATTGCACATGATACTGCTGGAGTATCAAAAGGGACTTAAAACTTTCTCCCTTCACTATGGAAGGAAACCAAGTATATTGTGAGCATTTTGTTTTCACAGTTGGAAAGAAACTCCAACTAAAGACATTCCAATTGAATGCACCTATTCCATTGCACATGATACTGCTGGAGTATCAAAAGGGACTTAAAACTTTCTCCCTTCACTATGGAAGGAAACCAAGTATATTGTGAGCATTTTGTTTTCACAGTTGGAAAGAAACTCCAACTAAAGACATTCCAATTGAATGCACCTATTCCATTGTACATGATACTGCTGGGGAATCAAAAGGGACTTAAAACTTTCACCCTTTACTATGGAAGAAAACCAAGAACATTGAGAGCATTTTGTTTTCACAGTTGGAAAGAAACTCCAACTAAAGTCATTCCAATTGAATGCACCTATTCCATTGTACATGATACTGCTGGAGTATCAAAAGGGACTTAAAACTTTCTCCCTTCACTATGGAAGGAAACCAAGTATATTGTGAGCATTTTGTTTTCGCAGTTGGAAAGAAACTCCAACTAAAGACATTCCAATTGAATGCACCTATTCCATTGTACATGATACTGCTGGAGTATCAAAAGGGACTTAAAACTTTCTCCCTTCACTATGGAAGGAAACCAAGTATATTGTGAGCATTTTGTTTTCACAGTTGGAAAGAAACTCCAACTAAAGTCATTCCAATTGAATGCACCTATTCCATTGTACATGATACTGCTGGAGTATCAAAAGGGACTTAAAACTTTCTCCCTTCACTATGGAAGGAAACCAAGTATATTGTGAGCATTTTGTTTTCACAGTTGGAAAGAAACTCCAACTAAAGACATTCCAATTGAATGCACCTATTCCATTGCACATGATACTGCTGGAGTATCAAAAGGGACTTAAAACTTTCTCCCCTCACTATGGAAGGAAACCAAGTATATTGTGAGCATTTTGTTTTCACAGTTGGAAAGAAACTCCAACTAAAGACATTCCAATTGAATGAACCTATTCCATTGTACATGATACTGCTGGGTAATCAAAAGGGACTTAAAACTTTCTCCCTTCACTATGGAAGGAAACCAAGTATATTGTGAGCATTTTGTTTTCACAGTTGGAAAGAAACTCCAACTAAAGACATTCCAATTGAATGCACCTATTCCATTGTACATGATACTGCTGGGGAATCAAAAGGGACTTAAAACTTTCTCCCTTCACTATGGAAGGAAACCAAGTATATTGTGAGCATTTTGTTTTCACAGTTGGAAAGAAACTCCAACTAAAGACATTCCAATTGAATGCACCTATTCCATTGTACATGATACTGCTGGAGTATCAAAAGGGACTTAAAACTTTCTCCCTTCACTATGGAAGGAAACCAAGTATATTGTAAGCATTTTGTTTTCACAGTTGGAAAGAAACTCCAACTAAAGATATTCCAATTGAATGAACCTATTCCATTGTACATGATACTGCTGGGGAATCAAAAGGGACTTAAAACTTTCTCCCTTCACTATCGAAGGAAACCAAGTATATTGTGAGCATTTTGTTTTCACAGTTGGAAAGAAACTCCAACTAAAGACATTCCAATTGAATGAGCCTATTCCATTGTACATGATACTGCTGGGGAATCAAAAGGGACTTAAAACTTTCTCCCTTCACTATGGAAGGAAACCAAGTATATTGTGAGCATTTTGTTTTCACAGTTGGAAAGAAACTCCAACTAAAGACATTCCAATTGAATGAACCTATTCCATTGTACATGATACTGCTGGGGAATCAAAATGGACTTAAAACTTTCTCCCTTCACTATGGAAGGAAACCAAGTATATTGTGAGCATTTTGTTTTCACAGTTGGAAAGAAACTCCAACAAAAGACATTCCAATTGAATGCACCTATTCCATTGCACATGATACTGCTGGAGTATCAAAAGGGACTTAAAACTTTCTCCCTTCACTATGGAAGGAAACCAAGTATATTGTGAGCATTTTGTTTTCACAGTTGGAAAGGAACTCCAACTAAAGACATTCCAATTGAATGAACCTATTCCATTGTACATGATACTGCTGGGGAATCAAAAGGGACTTAAAACTTTCTCCCTTCACTATGGAAGGAAACCAAGTATATTGTGAGCATTTTGTTTTCACAGTTGGAAAGAAACTCCAACTAAAGACATTCCAATTGAATGCACCTATTCCATTGCACATGGTACTGCTGGAGTATCAAAAGGGGCTTAAAACTTTCTCCCTTCACTATGGAAGGAAACCAAGTATATTGTGAGCATTTTGTTTTCACAGTTGGAAAGAAACTCCAACTAAAGACATTCCAATTGAATGAACCTATTCCATTGTACATGATACTGCTGGGGAATCAAAAGGGACTTAAAACTTTCTCCCTTCACTATGGAAGGAAACCAAGTATATTGTGAGCATTTTGTTTTCACAGTTGGAAAGAAACTCCAACTAAAGACATTCCAATTGAATGCACCTATTCCATTGCACATGATACTGCTGGAGTATCAAAAGGGACTTAAAACTTTCTCCCTTCACTATGGAAGGAAACCAAGTATATTGTGAGCATTTTGTTTTCACAGTTGGAAAGAAACTCCAACTAAAGACATTCCAATTGAATGAACCTATTCCTTTGTACATGATACTGCTGGGGAATCAAAATGGACTTAAAACTTTCTCCCTTCACTATGGAAGGAAACCAAGTATATTGTGAGCATTTTGTTTTCACAGTTGGAAAGAAACTCCAACTAAAGACATTCCAATTCAATGAACCTATTCCATTGTACATGATACTGCTGGGGAATCAAAAGGGACTTAAAACTTTCTCCCTTCACTATGGAAGGAAACCAAGTATATTGTGAGCATTTTGTTTTCACAGTTGGAAAGAAACTCCAACTAAAGACATTCCAATTGAATGAACCTATTCCATTGTACATGATACTGCTGGGGAATCAAAAGGGACTTAAAACTTTCTCCCTTCACTATGGAAGGAAACCAAGTATATTGTGAGCATTTTGTTTTCACAGTTGGAAAGAAACTCCAACTAAAGACATTCCAATTGAATGCACCTATTCCATTGCACATGATACTGCTGGAGTATCAAAAGGGACTTAAAACTTTCTCCCTTCACTATGGAAGGAAACCAAGTATATTGTGAGCATTTTGTTTTCACAGTTGGAAAGAAACTCCAACTAAAGACATTCCAATTGAATGAACCTATTCCATTGTACATGATACTGCTGGGGAATCAAAATGGACTTAAAACTTTCTCCCTTCACTATGGAAGGAAACCAAGTATATTGTGAGCATTTTGTTTTCACAGTTGGAAAGAAACTCCAACTAAAGACATTCCAATTGAATGCACCTATTCCATTGCACATGATACTGCTGGAGTATCAAAAGGGACTTAAAACTTTCTCCCCTCACTATGGAAGGAAACCAAGTATATTGTGAGCATTTTGTTTTCACAGTTGGAAAGAAACTCCAACTAAAGACATTCCAATTGAATGCACCTATTCCATTGCACATGATACTGCTGGAGTATCAAAAGGGACTTAAAACTTTCTCCCTTCACTATGGAAGGAAACCAAGTATATTGTGAGCATTTTGTTTTCACAGTTGGAAAGAAACTCCAACTAAAGACATTCCAATTGAATGCACCTATTCCATTGCACATGATACTGCTGGAGTATCAAAAGGGACTTAAAACTTTCTCCCTTCACTATGGAAGGAAACCAAGTATATTGTGAGCATTTTGTTTTCACAGTTGGAAAGAAACTCCAACTAAAGACATTCCAATTGAATGCACCTATTCCATTGCACATGATACTGCTGGAGTATCAAAAGGGACTTAAAACTTTCTCCCTTCACTATGGAAGGAAACCAAGTATATTGTGAGCATTTTGTTTTCACAGTTGGAAAGAAACTCCAACTAAAGACATTCCAATTGAATGCACCTATTCCATTGCACATGATACTGCTGGAGTATCAAAAGGGACTTAAAACTTTCTCCCTTCACTATGGAAGGAAACCAAGTATATTGTGAGCATTTTGTTTTCACAGTTGGAAAGAAACTCCAACTAAAGACATTCCAATTGAATGCACCTATTCCATTGCACATGATACTGCTGGAGTATCAAAAGGGACTTAAAACTTTCTCCCTTCACTATGGAAGGAAACCTAGTATATTGTGAGCATTTTGTTTTCACAGTTGGAAAGAAACTCCAACTAAAGACATTCCAATTGAATGCACCTATTCCATTGCACATGATACTGCTGGAGTATCAAAAGGGACTTAAAACTTTCTCCCTTCACTATGGAAGGAAACCAAGTATATTGTGAGCATTTTGTTTTCACAGTTGGAAAGAAACTCCAACTAAAGACATTCCAATTGAATGCACCTATTCCATTGTACATGATACTGCTGGGGTATCAAAAGGGACTTAAAACTTTCTCCCTTCACTATGGAAGGAAACCTAGTATATTGTGAGCATTTTGTTTTCACAGTTGGAAAGAAACTCCAACTAAAGACATTCCAATTGAATGCACCTATTCCATTGTACATGATACTGCTGGGGTATCAAAAGGGACTTAAAACTTTCTCCCCTCACTATGGAAGGAAACCTAGTATATTGTGAGCATTTTGTTTTCACAGTTGGAAAGAAACTCCAACTAAAGACATTCCAATTGAATGCACCTATTCCATTGCACATGATACTGCTGGAGTATCAAAAGGGACTTAAAACTTTCTCCCTTCTCTATGGAAGGAAACCAAGTATATTGTGAGCATTTTGTTTTCACAGTTGGAAAGAAACTCCAACTAAAGACATTCCAATTGAATGCACCTATTCCATTGCACATGATACTGCTGGAGTATCAAAAGGGACTTAAAACTTTCTCCCCTCACTATGGAAGGAAACCTAGTATATTGTGAGCATTTTGTTTTCACAGTTGGAAAGAAACTCCAACTAAAGACATTCCAATTGAATGCACCTATTCCATTGTACATGATACTGCTGGGGTATCAAAAGGGACTTAAAACTTTCTCCCCTCACTATGGAAGGAAACCTAGTATATTGTGAGCATTTTGTTTTCACAGTTGGAAAGAAACTCCAACTAAAGACATTCCAATTGAATGCACCTATTCCATTGCACATGATACTGCTGGAGTATCAAAAGGGACTTAAAACTTTCTCCCTTCACTATGGAAGGAAACCTAGTATATTGTGAGCATTTTGTTTTCACAGTTGGAAAGAAACTCCAACTAAAGACATTCCAATTGAATGCACCTATTCCATTGTACATGATACTGCTGGGGTATCAAAAGGGACTTAAAACTTTCTCCCCTCACTATGGAAGGAAACCTAGTATATTGTGAGCATTTTGTTTTCACAGTTGGAAAGAAACTCCAACTAAAGACATTCCAATTGAATGCACCTATTCCATTGCACATGATACTGCTGGAGTATCAAAAGGGACTTAAAACTTTCTCCCTTCTCTATGGAAGGAAACCAAGTATATTGTGAGCATTTTGTTTTCACAGTTGGAAAGAAACTCCAACTAAAGACATTCCAATTGAATGCACCTATTCCATTGCACATGATACTGCTGGAGTATCAAAAGGGACTTAAAACTTTCTCCCTTCACTATGGAAGGAAACCTAGTATATTGTGAGCATTTTGTTTTCACAGTTGGAAAGAAACTCCAACTAAAGACATTCCAATTGAATGCACCTATTCCATTGTACATGATACTGCTGGGGTATCAAAAGGGACTTAAAAATTTCTCCCCTCACTATGGAAGGAAACCTAGTATATTGTGAGCATTTTGTTTTCACAGTTGGAAAGAAACTCCAACTAAAGACATTCCAATTGAATGCACCTATTCCATTGTACATGATACTGCTGGAGTATCAAAAGGGACTTAAAACTTTCTCCCTTCACTATGGAAGGAAACCTAGTATATTGTGAGCATTTTGTTTTCACAGTTGGAAAGAAACTCCAACTAAAGACATTCCAATTGAATGCACCTATTCCATTGTACATGATACTGCTGGGGTATCAAAAGGGACTTAAAACTTTCTCCCCTCACTATGGAAGGAAACCTAGTATATTGTGAGCATTTTGTTTTCACAGTTGGAAAGAAACTCCAACTAAAGACATTCCAATTGAATGCACCTATTCCATTGCACATGATACTGCTGGAGTATCAAAAGGGACTTAAAACTTTCTCCCTTCTCTATGGAAGGAAACCAAGTATATTGTGAGCATTTTGTTTTCACAGTTGGAAAGAAACTCCAACTAAAGACATTCCAATTGAATGCACCTATTCCATTGCACATGATACTGCTGGAGTATCAAAAGGGACTTAAAACTTTCTCCCTTCACTATGGAAGGAAACCAAGTATATTGTGAGCATTTTGTTTTCACAGTTGGAAAGAAACTCCAACTAAAGACATTCCAATTGAATGCACCTATTCCATTGCACATGATACTGCTGGAGTATCAAAAGGGACTTAAAACTTTCTCCCCTCACTATGGAAGGAAACCTAGTATATTGTGAGCATTTTGTTTTCACAGTTGGAAAGAAACTCCAACTAAAGACATTCCAATTGAATGCACCTATTCCATTGCACATGATACTGCTGGAGTATCAAAAGGGACTTAAAACTTTCTCCCTTCTCTATGGAAGGAAACCAAGTATATTGTGAGCATTTTGTTTTCACAGTTGGAAAGAAACTCCAACTAAAGACATTCCAATTGAATGCACCTATTCCATTGCACATGATACTGCTGGAGTATCAAAAGGGACTTAAAACTTTCTCCCTTCACTATGGAAGGAAACCTAGTATATTGTGAGCATTTTGTTTTCACAGTTGGAAAGAAACTCCAACTAAAGACATTCCAATTGAATGCACCTATTCCATTGCACATGATACTGCTGGAGTATCAAAAGGGACTTAAAACTTTCTCCCTTCACTATGGAAGGAAACCAAGTATATTGTGAGCATTTTGTTTTCACAGTTGGAAAGAAACTCCAACTAAAGACATTCCAATTGAATGCACCTATTCCATTGCACATGATACTGCTGGAGTATCAAAAGGGACTTAAAACTTTCTCCCTTCACTATGGAAGGAAACCAAGTATATTGTGAGCATTTTGTTTTCACAGTTGGAAAGAAACTCCAACTAAAGACATTCCAATTGAATGCACCTATTCCATTGCACATGATACTGCTGGAGTATCAAAAGGGACTTAAAACTTTCTCCCTTCACTATGGAAGGAAACCAAGTATATTGTGAGCATTTTGTTTTCACAGTTGGAAAGAAACTCCAACTAAAGACATTCCAATTGAATGCACGTATTCCATTGCACATGATACTGCTGGAGTATCAAAAGGGACTTAAAACTTTCTCCCCTCACTATGGAAGGAAACCTAGTATATTGTGAGCATTTTGTTTTCACAGTTGGAAAGAAACTCCAACTAAAGACATTCCAATTGAATGCACCTATTCCATTGCACATGATACTGCTGGAGTATCAAAAGGGACTTAAAACTTTCTCCCTCACTATGGAAGGAAACCTAGTATATTGTGAGCATTTTGTTTTCACAGTTGGAAAGAAACTCCAACTAAAGACATTCCAATTGAATGCACCTATTCCATTGCACATGATACTGCTGGAGTATCAAAAGGGACTTAAAACTTTCTCCCTTCACTATGGAAGGAAACCAAGTATATTGTGAGCATTTTGTTTTCACAGTTGGAAAGAAACTCCAACTAAAGACATTCCAATTGAATGCACCTATTCCATTGCACATGATACTGCTGGAGTATCAAAAGGGACTTAAAACTTTCTCCCCTCACTATGGAAGGAAACCTAGTATATTGTGAGCATTTTGTTTTCACAGTTGGAAAGAAACTCCAACTAAAGACATTCCAATTGAATGCACCTATTCCATTGCACATGATACTGCTGGAGTATCAAAAGGGACTTAAAACTTTCTCCCTTCACTATGGAAGGAAACCAAGTATATTGTGAGCATTTTGTTTTCACAGTTGGAAAGAAACTCCAACTAAAGACATTCCAATTGAATGCACCTATTCCATTGCACATGATACTGCTGGAGTATCAAAAGGGACTTAAAACTTTCTCCCCTCACTATGGAAGGAAACCTAGTATATTGTGAGCATTTTGTTTTCACAGTTGGAAAGAAACTCCAACTAAAGACATTCCAATTGAATGCACCTATTCCATTGCACATGATACTGCTGGAGTATCAAAAGGGACTTAAAACTTTCTCCCTTCACTATGGAAGGAAACCAAGTATATTGTGAGCATTTTGTTTTCACAGTTGGAAAGAAACTCCAACTAAAGACATTCCAATTGAATGCACCTATTCCATTGCACATGATACTGCTGGAGTATCAAAAGGGACTTAAAACTTTCTCCCTTCACTATGGAAGGAAACCAAGTATATTGTGAGCATTTTGTTTTCACAGTTGGAAAGAAACTCCAACTAAAGACATTCCAATTGAATGCACCTATTCCATTGCACATGATACTGCTGGAGTATCAAAAGGGACTTAAAACTTTCTCCCTTCACTATGGAAGGAAACCTAGTATATTGTGAGCATTTTGTTTTCACAGTTGGAAAGAAACTCCAACTAAAGACATTCCAATTGAATGCACCTATTCCATTGCACATGATACTGCTGGAGTATCAAAAGGGACTTAAAACTTTCTCCCCTCACTATGGAAGGAAACCTAGTATATTGTGAGCATTTTGTTTTCTCAGTTGGAAAGAAACTCCAACTAAAGACATTCCAATTGAATGAACCTATTCCATTGCACATGATACTGCTGGAGTATCAAAAGGGACTTAAAACTTTCTCCCCTCACTATGGAAGGAAACCTAGTATATTGTGAGCATTTTGTTTTCACAGTTGGAAAGAAACTCCAACTAAAGACATTCCAATTGAATGCACCTATTCCATTGCACATGATACTGCTGGAGTATCAAAAGGGACTTAAAACTTTCTCCCCTCACTATGGAAGGAAACCTAGTATATTGTGAGCATTTTGTTTTCACAGTTGGAAAGAAACTCCAACTAAAGACATTCCAATTGAATGCACCTATTCCATTGCACATGATACTGCTGGAGTATCAAAAGGGACTTAAAACTTTCTCCCTTCACTATGGAAGGAAACCAAGTATATTGTGAGCATTTTGTTTTCACAGTTGGAAAGAAACTCCAACTAAAGACATTCCAATTGAATGCACCTATTCCATTGCACATGATACTGCTGGAGTATCAAAAGGGACTTAAAACTTTCTCCCTTCACTATGGAAGGAAACCAAGTATATTGTGAGCATTTTGTTTTCACAGTTGGAAAGAAACTCCAACTAAAGACATTCCAATTGAATGCACCTATTCCATTGCACATGATACTGCTGGAGTATCAAAAGGGACTTAAAACTTTCTCCCTTCTCTATGGAAGGAAACCAAGTATATTGTGAGCATTTTGTTTTCACAGTTGGAAAGAAACTCCAACTAAAGACATTCCAATTGAATGCACCTATTCCATTGCACATGATACTGCTGGAGTATCAAAAGGGACTTAAAACTTTCTCCCTTCACTATGGAAGGAAACCAAGTATATTGTGAGCATTTTGTTTTCACAGTTGGAAAGAAACTCCAACTAAAGACATTCCAATTGAATGCACCTATTCCATTGCACATGATACTGCTGGAGTATCAAAAGGGACTTAAAACTTTCTCCCTTCTCTATGGAAGGAAACCAAGTATATTGTGAGCATTTTGTTTTCACAGTTGGAAAGAAACTCCAACTAAAGACATTCCAATTGAATGCACCTATTCCATTGCACATGATACTGCTGGAGTATCAAAAGGGACTTAAAACTTTCTCCCTTCACTATGGAAGGAAACCAAGTATATTGTGAGCATTTTGTTTTCACAGTTGGAAAGAAACTCCAACTAAAGACATTCCAATTGAATGCACCTATTCCATTGCACATGATACTGCTGGAGTATCAAAAGGGACTTAAAACTTTCTCCCCTCACTATGGAAGGAAACCTAGTATATTGTGAGCATTTTGTTTTCACAGTTGGAAAGAAACTCCAACTAAAGACATTCCAATTGAATGCACCTATTCCATTGCACATGATACTGCTGGAGTATCAAAAGGGACTTAAAACTTTCTCCCTCACTATGGAAGGAAACCTAGTATATTGTGAGCATTTTGTTTTCACAGTTGGAAAGAAACTCCAACTAAAGACATTCCAATTGAATGCACCTATTCCATTGTACATGATACTGCTGGGGAATCAAAAGGGACTTAAAACTTTCTCCCTTCACTATGGAAGGAAACCAAGTATATTGTGAGCATTTTGTTTTCACAGTTGGAAAGAAACTCCAACTAAAGACATTCCAATTGAATGCACCTATTCCATTGCACATGATACTGCTGGAGTATCAAAAGGGACTTAAAACTTTCTCCCCTCACTATGGAAGGAAACCTAGTATATTGTGAGCATTTTGTTTTCACAGTTGGAAAGAAACTCCAACTAAAGACATTCCAATTGAATGCACCTATTCCATTGCACATGATACTGCTGGAGTATCAAAAGGGACTTAAAACTTTCTCCCCTCACTATGGAAGGAAACCTAGTATATTGTGAGCATTTTGTTTTCACAGTTGGAAAGAAACTCCAACTAAAGACATTCCAATTGAATGCACCTATTCCATTGCACATGATACTGCTGGAGTATCAAAAGGGACTTAAAACTTTCTCCCTTCACTATGGAAGGAAACCAAGTATATTGTGAGCATTTTGTTTTCACAGTTGGAAAGAAACTCCAACTAAAGACATTCCAATTGAATGCACCTATTCCATTGCACATGATACTGCTGGAGTATCAAAAGGGACTTAAAACTTTCTCCCTTCACTATGGAAGGAAACCAAGTATATTGTGAGCATTTTGTTTTCACAGTTGGAAAGAAACTCCAACTAAAGACATTCCAATTGAATGCACCTATTCCATTGCACATGATACTGCTGGAGTATCAAAAGGGACTTAAAACTTTCTCCCTTCACTATGGAAGGAAACCAAGTATATTGTGAGCATTTTGTTTTCACAGTTGGAAAGAAACTCCAACTAAAGACATTCCAATTGAATGCACCTATTCCATTGCACATGATACTGCTGGAGTATCAAAAGGGACTTAAAACTTTCTCCCCTCACTATGGAAGGAAACCTAGTATATTGTGAGCATTTTGTTTTCACAGTTGGAAAGAAACTCCAACTAAAGACATTCCAATTGAATGCACCTATTCCATTGCACATGATACTGCTGGAGTATCAAAAGGGACTTAAAACTTTCTCCCTTCTCTATGGAAGGAAACCAAGTATATTGTGAGCATTTTGTTTTCACAGTTGGAAAGAAACTCCAACTAAAGACATTCCAATTGAATGCACCTATTCCATTGCACATGATACTGCTGGAGTATCAAAAGGGACTTAAAACTTTCTCCCCTCACTATGGAAGGAAACCTAGTATATTGTGAGCATTTTGTTTTCACAGTTGGAAAGAAACTCCAACTAAAGACATTCCAATTGAATGCACCTATTCCATTGCACATGATACTGCTGGAGTATCAAAAGGGACTTAAAACTTTCTCCCTTCACTATGGAAGGAAACCAAGTATATTGTGAGCATTTTGTTTTCACAGTTGGAAAGAAACTCCAACTAAAGACATTCCAATTGAATGCACCTATTCCATTGCACATGATACTGCTGGAGTATCAAAAGGGACTTAAAACTTTCTCCCCTCACTATGGAAGGAAACCTAGTATATTGTGAGCATTTTGTTTTCACAGTTGGAAAGAAACTCCAACTAAAGACATTCCAATTGAATGCACCTATTCCATTGCACATGATACTGCTGGAGTATCAAAAGGGACTTAAAACTTTCTCCCTTCACTATGGAAGGAAACCAAGTATATTGTGAGCATTTTGTTTTCACAGTTGGAAAGAAACTCCAACTAAAGACATTCCAATTGAATGCACCTATTCCATTGCACATGATACTGCTGGAGTATCAAAAGGGACTTAAAACTTTCTCCCCTCACTATGGAAGGAAACCTAGTATATTGTGAGCATTTTGTTTTCACAGTTGGAAAGAAACTCCAACTAAAGACATTCCAATTGAATGCACCTATTCCATTGCACATGATACTGCTGGAGTATCAAAAGGGACTTAAAACTTTCTCCCCTCACTATGGAAGGAAACCTAGTATATTGTGAGCATTTTGTTTTCACAGTTGGAAAGAAACTCCAACTAAAGACATTCCAATTGAATGCACCTATTCCATTGCACATGATACTGCTGGAGTATCAAAAGGGACTTAAAACTTTCTCCCTTCACTATGGAAGGAAACCAAGTATATTGTGAGCATTTTGTTTTCACAGTTGGAAAGAAACTCCAACTAAAGACATTCCAATTGAATGAACCTATTCCATTGTACATGATACTGCTGGGGAATCAAAAGGGACTTAAAACTTTCTCCCTTCACTATGGAAGGAAACCAAGTATATTGTGAGCATTTTGTTTTCACAGTTGGAAAGAAACTCCAACTAAAGACATTCCAATTGAATGCACCTATTCCATTGCACATGATACTGCTGGAGTATCAAAAGGGACTTAAAACTTTCTCCCTTCACTATGGAAGGAAACCAAGTATATTGTGAGCATTTTGTTTTCACAGTTGGAAAGAAACTCCAACTAAAGTCATTCCAATTGAATGCACCTATTCCATTGCACATGATACTGCTGGAGTATCAAAAGGGACTTAAAACTTTCTCCCTTCACTATGGAAGGAAACCAAGTATATTGTGAGCATTTTGTTTTCACAGTTGGAAAGAAACTCCAACTAAAGACATTCCAATTGAATGCACCTATTCCATTGCACATGATACTGCTGGAGTATCAAAAGGGACTTAAAACTTTCTCCCTTCACTATGGAAGGAAACCAAGTATATTGTGAGCATTTTGTTTTCACAGTTGGAAAGAAACTCCAACTAAAGACATTCCAATTGAAAGCACCTATTCCATTGCACATGATACTGCTGGAGTATCAAAAGGGACTTAAAACTTTCTCCCTTCACTATGGAAGGAAACCAAGTATATTGTGAGCATTTTGTTTTCACAGTTGGAAAGAAACTCCAACTAAAGACATTCCAATTGAATGCACCTATTCCATTGCACATGATACTGCTGGAGTATCAAAAGGGACTTAAAACTTTCTCCCTTCACTATGGAAGGAAACCAAGTATATTGTGAGCATTTTGTTTTCACAGTTGGAAAGAAACTCCAACTAAAGACATTCCAATTGAATGCACCTATTCCATTGCACATGATACTGCTGGAGTATCAAAAGGGACTTAAAACTTTCTCCCCTCACTATGGAAGGAAACCAAGTATATTGTGAGCATTTTGTTTTCACAGTTGGAAAGAAACTCCAACTAAAGACATTCCAATTGAATGCACCTATTCCATTGCACATGATACTGCTGGAGTATCAAAAGGGACTTAAAACTTTCTCCCTTCACTATGGAAGGAAACCAAGTATATTGTGAGCATTTTGTTTTCACAGTTGGAAAGAAACTCCAACTAAAGACATTCCAATTGAATGCACCTATTCCATTGCACATGATACTGCTGGAGTATCAAAAGGGACTTAAAACTTTCTCCCTTCACTATGGAAGGAAACCAAGTATATTGTGAGCATTTTGTTTTCACAGTTGGAAAGAAACTCCAACTAAAGACATTCCAATTGAATGCACCTATTCCATTGCACATGATACTGCTGGAGTATCAAAAGGGACTTAAAACTTTCTCCCTTCACTATGGAAGGAAACCAAGTATATTGTGAGCATTTTGTTTTCACAGTTGGAAAGAAACTCCAACTAAAGACATTCCAATTGAATGCACCTATTCCATTGCACATGATACTGCTGGAGTATCAAAAGGGACTTAAAACTTTCTCCCTTCACTATGGAAGGAAACCAAGTATATTGTGAGCATTTTGTTTTCACAGTTGGAAAGAAACTCCAACTAAAGACATTCCAATTGAATGCACCTATTCCATTGCACATGATACTGCTGGAGTATCAAAAGGGACTTAAAACTTTCTCCCCTCACTATGGAAGGAAACCTAGTATATTGTGAGCATTTTGTTTTCACAGTTGGAAAGAAACTCCAACTAAAGACATTCCAATTGAATGCACCTATTCCATTGCACATGATACTGCTGGGGAATCAAAAGGGACTTAAAACTTTCTCCCTTCACTATGGAAGGAAACCAAGTATATTGTGAGCATTTTGTTTTCACAGTTGGAAAGAAACTCCAACTAAAGACATTCCAATTGAATGCACCTATTCCATTGCACATGATACTGCTGGAGTATCAAAAGGGACTTAAAACTTTCTCCCTTCTCTATGGAAGGAAACCAAGTATATTGTGAGCATTTTGTTTTCACAGTTGGAAAGAAACTCCAACTAAAGACATTCCAATTGAATGCACCTATTCCATTGCACATGATACTGCTGGAGTATCAAAAGGGACTTAAAACTTTCTCCCTTCACTATGGAAGGAAACCTAGTATATTGTGAGCATTTTGTTTTCACAGTTGGAAAGAAACTCCAACTAAAGACATTCCAATTGAATGCACCTATTCCATTGCACATGATACTGCTGGAGTATCAAAAGGGACTTAAAACTTTCTCCCTTCACTATGGAAGGAAACCTAGTATATTGTGAGCATTTTGTTTTCACAGTTGGAAAGAAACTCCAACTAAAGACATTCCAATTGAATGCACCTATTCCATTGCACATGATACTGCTGGAGTATCAAAAGGGACTTAAAACTTTCTCCCTTCACTATGGAAGGAAACCAAGTATATTGTGAGCATTTTGTTTTCACAGTTGGAAAGAAACTCCAACTAAAGACATTCCAATTGAATGCACCTATTCCATTGCACATGATACTGCTGGAGTATCAAAAGGGACTTAAAACTTTCTCCCTTCACTATGGAAGGAAACCAAGTATATTGTGAGCATTTTGTTTTCACAGTTGGAAAGAAACTCCAACTAAAGACATTCCAATTGAATGCACCTATTCCATTGCACATGATACTGCTGGAGTATCAAAAGGGACTTAAAACTTTCTCCCCTCACTATGGAAGGAAACCTAGTATATTGTGAGCATTTTGTTTTCACAGTTGGAAAGAAACTCCAACTAAAGACATTCCAATTGAATGCACCTATTCCATTGCACATGATACTGCTGGGGAATCAAAAGGGACTTAAAACTTTCTCCCTTCACTATGGAAGGAAACCAAGTATATTGTGAGCATTTTGTTTTCACAGTTGGAAAGAAACTCCAACTAAAGACATTCCAATTGAATGCACCTATTCCATTGCACATGATACTGCTGGAGTATCAAAAGGGACTTAAAACTTTCTCCCTTCTCTATGGAAGGAAACCAAGTATATTGTGAGCATTTTGTTTTCACAGTTGGAAAGAAACTCCAACTAAAGACATTCCAATTGAATGCACCTATTCCATTGCACATGATACTGCTGGAGTATCAAAAGGGACTTAAAACTTTCTCCCCTCACTATGGAAGGAAACCTAGTATATTGTGAGCATTTTGTTTTCACAGTTGGAAAGAAACTCCAACTAAAGACATTCCAATTGAATGCACCTATTCCATTGCACATGATACTGCTGGGGAATCAAAAGGGACTTAAAACTTTCTCCCTTCACTATGGAAGGAAACCAAGTATATTGTGAGCATTTTGTTTTCACAGTTGGAAAGAAACTCCAACTAAAGACATTCCAATTGAATGCACCTATTCCATTGCACATGATACTGCTGGAGTATCAAAAGGGACTTAAAACTTTCTCCCTTCTCTATGGAAGGAAACCAAGTATATTGTGAGCATTTTGTTTTCACAGTTGGAAAGAAACTCCAACTAAAGACATTCCAATTGAATGCACCTATTCCATTGCACATGATACTGCTGGAGTATCAAAAGGGACTTAAAACTTTCTCCCTTCACTATGGAAGGAAACCTAGTATATTGTGAGCATTTTGTTTTCACAGTTGGAAAGAAACTCCAACTAAAGACATTCCAATTGAATGCACCTATTCCATTGCACATGATACTGCTGGAGTATCAAAAGGGACTTAAAACTTTCTCCCTTCACTATGGAAGGAAACCTAGTATATTGTGAGCATTTTGTTTTCACAGTTGGAAAGAAACTCCAACTAAAGACATTCCAATTGAATGCACCTATTCCATTGCACATGATACTGCTGGAGTATCAAAAGGGACTTAAAACTTTCTCCCTTCACTATGGAAGGAAACCAAGTATATTGTGAGCATTTTGTTTTCACAGTTGGAAAGAAACTCCAACTAAAGACATTCCAATTGAATGCACCTATTCCATTGCACATGATACTGCTGGAGTATCAAAAGGGACTTAAAACTTTCTCCCTTCACTATGGAAGGAAACCTAGTATATTGTGAGCATTTTGTTTTCACAGTTGGAAAGAAACTCCAACTAAAGACATTCCAATTGAATGAACCTATTCCATTGCACATGATACTGCTGGAGTATCAAAATGGACTTAAAACTTTCTCCCCTCACTATGGAAGGAAACCTAGTATATTGTGAGCATTTTGTTTTCACAGTTGGAAAGAAACTCCAACTAAAGACATTCCAATTGAATGCACCTATTCAATTGCACATGATACTGCTGGAGTATCAAAAGGGACTTAAAACTTTCTCCCTTCACTATGGAAGGAAACCTAGTATATTGTGAGCATTTTGTTTTCACAGTTGGAAAGAAACTCCAACTAAAGACATTCCAATTGAATGCACCTATTCCATTGCACATGATACTGCTGGAGTATCAAAAGGGACTTAAAACTTTCTCCCTTCACTATGGAAGGAAACCAAGTATATTGTGAGCATTTTGTTTTCACAGTTGGAAAGAAACTCCAACTAAAGACATTCCAATTGAATGCACCTTTTCCATTGCACATGATACTGCTGGAGTATCAAAAGGGACTTAAAACTTTCTCCCCTCACTATGGAAGGAAACCTAGTATATTGTGAGCATTTTGTTTTCACAGTTGGAAAGAAACTCCAACTAAAGACATTCCAATTGAATGAACCTATTCCATTGCACATGATACTGCTGGAGTATCAAAAGGGACTTAAAACTTTCTCCCCTCACTATGGAAGGAAACCTAGTATATTGTGAGCATTTTGTTTTCACAGTTGGAAAGAAACTCCAACTAAAGACATTCCAATTGAATGCACCTATTCCATTGCACATGATACTGCTGGAGTATCAAAAGGGACTTAAAACTTTCTCCCTTCACTATGGAAGGAAACCTAGTATATTGTCAGCATTTTGTTTTCACAGTTGGAAAGAAACTCCAACTAAAGACATTCCAATTGAATGCACCTATTCCATTGCACATGATACTGCTGGAGTATCAAAAGGGACTTAAAACTTTCTCCCTTCACTATGGAAGGAAACCAAGTATATTGTGAGCATTATGTTTTCACAGTTGGAAAGAAACTCCAACTAAAGACATTCCAATTGAATGCACCTATTCCATTGCACATGATACTGCTGGAGTATCAAAAGGGACTTAAAACTTTCTCCCCTCACTATGGAAGGAAACCTAGTATATTGTGAGCATTTTGTTTTCACAGTTGGAAAGAAACTCCAACTAAAGACATTCCAATTGAATGCACCTATTCCATTGCACATGATACTGCTGGAGTATCAAAAGGGACTTAAAACTTTCTCCCTTCACTATGGAAGGAAACCTAGTATATTGTGAGCATTTTGTTTTCACAGTTGGAAAGAAACTCCAACTAAAGACATTCCAATTGAATGCACCTATTCCATTGCACATGATACTGCTGGAGTATCAAAAGGGACTTAAAACTTTCTCCCTTCACTATGGAAGGAAACCAAGTATATTGTGAGCATTTTGTTTTCACAGTTGGAAAGAAACTCCAACTAAAGACATTCCAATTGAATGCACCTATTCCATTGCACATGATACTGCTGGAGTATCAAAAGGGACTTAAAACTTTCTCCCTTCACTATGGAAGGAAACCAAGTATATTGTGAGCATTTTGTTTTCACAGTTGGAAAGAAACTCCAACTAAAGACATTCCAATTGAATGCACCTATTCCATTGCACATGATACTGCTGGAGTATCAAAAGGGACTTAAAACTTTCTCCCTTCACTATGGAAGGAAACCTAGTATATTGTGAGCATTTTGTTTTCACAGTTGGAAAGAAACTCCAACTAAAGACATTCCAATTGAATGCACCTATTCCATTGCACATGATACTGCTGGAGTATCAAAAGGGACTTAAAACTTTCTCCCTTCACTATGGAAGGAAACCTAGTATATTGTGAGCATTTTGTTTTCACAGTTGGAAAGAAACTCCAACTAAAGACATTCCAATTGAATGCACCTATTCCATTGCACATGATACTGCTGGAGTATCAAAAGGGACTTAAAACTTTCTCCCTTCACTATGGAAGGAAACCTAGTATATTGTGAGCATTTTGTTTTCACAGTTGGAAAGAAACTCCAACTAAAGACATTCCAATTGAATGCACCTATTCCATTGCACATGATACTGCTGGAGTATCAAAAGGGACTTAAAACTTTCTCCCTTCACTATGGAAGGAAACCAAGTATATTGTGAGCATTTTGTTTTCACAGTTGGAAAGAAACTCCAACTAAAGACATTCCAATTGAATGCACCTATTCCATTGCACATGATACTGCTGGAGTATCAAAAGGGACTTAAAACTTTCTCCCTTCACTATGGAAGGAAACCTAGTATATTGTGAGCATTTTGTTTTCACAGTTGGAAAGAAACTCCAACTAAAGACATTCCAATTGAATGCACCTATTCCATTGCACATGATACTGCTGGAGTATCAAAAGGGACTTAAAACTTTCTCCCCTCACTATGGAAGGAAACCTAGTATATTGTGAGCATTTTGTTTTCACAGTTGGAAAGAAACTCCAACTAAAGACATTCCAATTGAATGCACCTATTCCATTGCACATGATACTGCTGGAGTATCAAAAGGGACTTAAAACTTTCTCCCTTCACTATGGAAGGAAACCAAGTATATTGTGAGCATTTTGTTTTCACAGTTGGAAAGAAACTCCAACTAAAGACATTCCAATTGAATGCACCTATTCCATTGCACATGATACTGCTGGAGTATCAAAAGGGACTTAAAACTTTCTCCCTTCACTATGGAAGGAAACCTAGTATATTGTGAGCATTTTGTTTTCACAGTTGGAAAGAAACTCCAACTAAAGACATTCCAATTGAATGCTCCTATTCCATTGCACATGATACTGCTGGAGTATCAAAAGGGACTTAAAACTTTCTCCCTTCACTATGGAAGGAAACCTAGTATATTGTGAGCATTTTGTTTTCACAGTTGGAAAGAAACTCCAACTAAAGACATTCCAATTGAATGCACCTATTCCATTGCACATGATACTGCTGGAGTATCAAACGGGACTTAAAACTTTCTCCCTTCACTATGGAAGGAAACCAAGTATATTGTGAGCATTTTGTTTTCACAGTTGGAAAGAAACTCCAACTAAAGACATTCCAATTGAATGCACCTATTCCATTGCACATGATACTGCTGGAGTATCAAAAGGGACTTAAAACTTTCTCCCTTCACTATGGAAGGAAACCTAGTATATTGTGAGCATTTTGTTTTCACAGTTGGAAAGAAACTCCAACTAAAGACATTCCAATTGAATGCACCTATTCCATTGCACATGATACTGCTGGAGTATCAAAAGGGACTTAAAACTTTCTCCCCTCACTATGGAAGGAAACCTAGTATATTGTGAGCATTTTGTTTTCACAGTTGGAAAGAAACTCCAACTAAAGACATTCCAATTGAATGCACCTATTCCATTGCACATGATACTGCTGGAGTATCAAAAGGGACTTAAAACTTTCACCCTTCACTATGGAAGGAAACCTAGTATATTGTGAGCATTTTGTTTTCACAGTTGGAAAGAAACTCCAACTAAAGACATTCCAATTGAATGCACCTATTCCATTGCACATGATACTGCTGGAGTATCAAAAGGGACTTAAAACTTTCTCCCTTCACTATGGAAGGAAACGAAGTATATTGTGAGCATTTTGTTTTCACAGTTGGAAAGAAACTCCAACTAAAGACATTCCAATTGAATGCACCTATTCCATTGTACATGATACTGCTGGAGTATCAAAAGGGACTTAAAACTTTCTCCCTTCACTATGGAAGGAAACCTAGTATATTGTGAGCATTTTGTTTTCACAGTTGGAAAGAAACTCCAACTAAAGACATTCCAATTGAATGCACCTATTCCATTGTACATGATACTGCTGGAGTATCAAAAGGGACTTAAAACTTTCTCCCTTCACTATGGAAGGAAACCTAGTATATTGTGAGCATTTTGTTTTCACAGTTGGAAAGAAACTCCAACTAAAGACATTCCAATTGAATGCACCTATTCCATTGCACATGATACTGCTGGGGAATCAAAAGGGACTTAAAACTTTCTCCCTTCACTATGGAAGGAAACCAAGTATATTGTGAGCATTTTGTTTTCACAGTTGGAAAGAAACTCCAACTAAAGACATTCCAATTGAATGCACCTATTCCATTGCACATGATACTGCTGGAGTATCAAAAGGGACTTAAAACTTTCTCCCTTCACTATGGAAGGAAACCAAGTATATTGTGAGCATTTTGTTTTCACAGTTGGAAAGAAACTCCAACTAAAGACATTCCAATTGAATGCACCTATTCCATTGTACATGATACTGCTGGAGTATCAAAAGGGACTTAAAACTTTCTCCCTTCACTATGGAAGGAAACCTAGTATATTGTGAGCATTTTGTTTTCACAGTTGGAAAGAAACTCCAACTAAAGACATTCCAATTGAATGCACCTATTCCATTGCACATGATACTGCTGGGGAATCAAAAGGGACTTAAAACTTTCTCCCTTCACTATGGAAGGAAACCAAGTATATTGTGAGCATTTTGTTTTCACAGTTGGAAAGAAACTCCAACTAAAGACATTCCAATTGAATGCACCTATTCCATTGCACATGATACTGCTGGAGTATCAAAAGGGACTTAAAACTTTCTCCCTTCACTATGGAAGGAAACCAAGTATATTGTGAGCATTTTGTTTTCACAGTTGGAAAGAAACTCCAACTAAAGACATTCCAATTGAATGCACCTATTCCATTGTACATGATACTGCTGGAGTATCAAAAGGGACTTAAAACTTTCTCCCTTCACTATGGAAGGAAACCTAGTATATTGTGAGCATTTTGTTTTCACAGTTGGAAAGAAACTCCAACTAAAGACATTCCAATTGAATGCACCTATTCCATTGCACATGATACTGCTGGGGAATCAAAAGGGACTTAAAAATTTCTCCCTTCACTATGGAAGGAAACCAAGTATATTGTGAGCATTTTGTTTTCACAGTTGGAAAGAAACTCCAACTAAAGACATTCCAATTGAATGCACCTATTCCATTGCACATGATACTGCTGGAGTATCAAAAGGGACTTAAAACTTTCTCCCTTCACTATGGAAGGAAACCAAGTATATTGTGAGCATTTTGTTTTCACAGTTGGAAAGAAACTCCAACTAAAGACATTCCAATTGAATGCACCTATTCCATTGTACATGATACTGCTGGAGTATCAAAAGGGACTTAAAACTTTCTCCCTTCACTATGGAAGGAAACCTAGTATATTGTGAGCATTTTGTTTTCACAGTTGGAAAGAAACTCCAACTAAAGACATTCCAATTGAATGCACCTATTCCATTGCACATGATACTGCTGGGGAATCAAAAGGGACTTAAAACTTTCTCCTTTCACTATGGAAGGAAACCAAGTATATTGTGAGCATTTTGTTTTCACAGTTGGAAAGAAACTCCAACTAAAGACATTCCAATTGAATGCACCTATTCCATTGCACATGATACTGCTGGAGTATCAAAAGGGACTTAAAACTTTCTCCCTTCACTATGGAAGGAAACCTAGTATATTGTGAGCATTTTGTTTTCACAGTTGGAAAGAAACTCCAACTAAAGACATTCCAATTGAATGCACCTATTCCATTGCACATGATACTGCTGGGGAATCAAAAGGGACTTAAAACTTTCTCCCTTCACTATGGAAGGAAACCAAGTATATTGTGAGCATTTTGTTTTCACAGTTGGAAAGAAACTCCAACTAAAGACATTCCAATTGAATGCACCTATTCCATTGCACATGATACTGCTGGAGTATCAAAAGGGACTTAAAACTTTCTCCCTTCACTATGGAAGGAAACCTAGTATATTGTGAGCATTTTGTTTTCACAGTTGGAAAGAAACTCCAACTAAAGACATTCCAATTGAATGCACCTATTCCATTGCACATGATACTGCTGGGGAATCAAAAGGGACTTAAAACTTTCTCCCTTCACTATGGAAGGAAACCAAGTATATTGTGAGCATTTTGTTTTCACAGTTGGAAAGAAACTCCAACTAAAGACATTCCAATTGAATGCACCTATTCCATTGCACATGATACTGCTGGGGAATCAAAAGGGACTTAAAACTTTCTCCCCTCACTATGGAAGGAAACCAAGTATATTGTGAGCATTTTGTTTTCACAGTTGGAAAGAAACTCCAACTAAAGACATTCCAATTGAATGCACCTATTCCATTGCACATGATACTGCTGGAGTATCAAAAGGGACTTAAAACTTTCTCCCCTCACTATGGAAGGAAACCTAGTATATTGTGAGCATTTTGTTTTCACAGTTGGAAAGAAACTCCAACTAAAGACATTCCAATTGAATGCACCTATTCCATTGCACATGATACTGCTGGAGTATCAAAAGGGACTTAAAACTTTCTCCCTTCACTATGGAAGGAAACCTAGTATATTGTGAGCATTTTGTTTTCACAGTTGGAAAGAAACTCCAACTAAAGACATTCCAATTGAATGCACCTATTCCATTGCACATGATACTGCTGGAGTATCAAAAGGGACTTAAAACTTTCTCCCTTCACTATGGAAGGAAACCTAGTATATTGTGAGCATTTTGTTTTCACAGTTGGAAAGAAACTCCAACTAAAGACATTCCAATTGAATGCACCTATTCCATTGCACATGATACTGCTGGGGAATCAAAAGGGACTTAAAACTTTCTCCCTTCACTATGGAAGGAAACCAAGTATATTGTGAGCATTTTGTTTTCACAGTTGGAAAGAAACTCCAACTAAAGACATTCCAATTGAATGCACCTATTCCATTGCACATGATACTGCTGGAGTATCAAAAGGGACTTAAAACTTTCTCCCTTCACTATGGAAGGAAACCTAGTATATTGTGAGCATTTTGTTTTCACAGTTGGAAAGAAACTCCAACTAAAGACATTCCAATTGAATGCACCTATTCCATTGCACATGATACTGCTGGAGTATCAAAAGGGACTTAAAACTTTCTCCCTTCACTATGGAAGGAAACCAAGTATATTGTGAGCATTTTGTTTTCACAGTTGGAAAGAAACTCCAACTAAAGACATTCCAATTGAATGCACCTATTCCATTGCACATGATACTGCTGGAGTATCAAAAGGGACTTAAAACTTTCTCCCTTCACTATGGAAGGAAACCAAGTATATTGTGAGCATTTTGTTTTCACAGTTGGAAAGAAACTCCAACTAAAGACATTCCAATTGAATGCACCTATTCCATTGCACATGATACTGCTGGAGTATCAAAAGGGACTTAAAACTTTCTCCCTTCACTATGGAAGGAAACCTAGTATATTGTGAGCATTTTGTTTTCACAGTTGGAAAGAAACTCCAACTAAAGACATTCCAATTGAATGCACCTATTCCATTGCACATGATACTGCTGGAGTATCAAAAGGGACTTAAAACTTTCTCCCTTCACTATGGAAGGAAACCAAGTATATTGTGAGCATTTTGTTTTCACAGTTGGAAAGAAACTCCAACTAAAGACATTCCAATTGAATGCACCTATTCCATTGCACATGATACTGCTGGAGTATCAAAAGGGACTTAAAACTTTCTCCCCTCACTATGGAAGGAAACCTAGTATATTGTGAGCATTTTGTTTTCACAGTTGGAAAGAAACTCCAACTAAAGACATTCCAATTGAATGCACCTATTCCATTGCACATGATACTGCTGGAGTATCAAAAGGGACTTAAAACTTTCTCCCTTCACTATGGAAGGAAACCAAGTATATTGTGAGCATTTTGTTTTCACAGTTGGAAAGAAACTCCAACTAAAGACATTCCAATTGAATGCACCTATTCCATTGCACATGATACTGCTGGAGTATCAAAAGGGACTTAAAACTTTCTCCCTTCACTATGGAAGGAAACCAAGTATATTGTGAGCATTTTGTTTTCACAGTTGGAAAGAAACTCCAACTAAAGACATTCCAATTGAATGCACCTATTCCATTGCACATGATACTGCTGGAGTATCAAAAGGGACTTAAAACTTTCTCCCTTCACTATGGAAGGAAACCTAGTATATTGTGAGCATTTTGTTTTCACAGTTGGAAAGAAACTCCAACTAAAGACATTCCAATTGAATGCACCTATTCCATTGCACATGATACTGCTGGAGTATCAAAAGGGACTTAAAACTTTCTCCCTTCACTATGGAAGGAAACCAAGTATATTGTGAGCATTTTGTTTTCACAGTTGGAAAGAAACTCCAACTAAAGACATTCCAATTGAATGCACCTATTCCATTGCACATGATACTGCTGGAGTATCAAAAGGGACTTAAAACTTTCTCCCCTCACTATGGAAGGAAACCTAGTATATTGTGAGCATTTTGTTTTCACAGTTGGAAAGAAACTCCAACTAAAGACATTCCAATTGAATGCACCTATTCCATTGCACATGATACTGCTGGAGTATCAAAAGGGACTTAAAACTTTCTCCCTTCACTATGGAAGGAAACCTAGTATATTGTGAGCATTTTGTTTTCACAGTTGGAAAGAAACTCCAACTAAAGACATTCCAATTGAATGCACCTATTCCATTGCACATGATACTGCTGGAGTATCAAAAGGGACTTAAAACTTTCTCCCCTCACTATGGAAGGAAACCTAGTATATTGTGAGCATTTTGTTTTCACAGTTGGAAAGAAACTCCAACTAAAGACATTCCAATTGAATGCACCTATTCCATTGCACATGATACTGCTGGAGTATCAAAAGGGACTTAAAACTTTCTCCCCTCACTATGGAAGGAAACCTAGTATATTGTGAGCATTTTGTTTTCACAGTTGGAAAGAAACTCCAACTAAAGACATTCCAATTGAATGAACCTATTCCATTGCACATGATACTGCTGGAGTATCAAAAGGGACTTAAAACTTTCTCCCCTCACTATGGAAGGAAACCTAGTATATTGTGAGCATTTTGTTTTCACAGTTGGAAAGAAACTCCAACTAAAGACATTCCAATTGAATGAACCTATTCCATTGCACATGATACTGCTGGAGTATCAAAAGGGACTTAAAACTTTCTCCCCTCACTATGGAAGGAAACCTAGTATATTGTTAGCATTTTGTTTTCACAGTTGGAAAGAAACTCCAACTAAAGACATTCCAATTGAATGCACCTATTCCATTGCACATGATACTGCTGGAGTATCAAAAGGGACTTAAAACTTTCTCCCCTCACTATGGAAGGAAACCTAGTATATTGTGAGCATTTTGTTTTCACAGTTGGAAAGAAACTCCAACTAAAGACATTCCAATTGAATGAACCTATTCCATTGCACATGATACTGCTGGAGTATCAAAAGGGACTTAAAACTTTCTCCCTTCACTATGGAAGGAAACCAAGTATATTGTGAGCATTTTGTTTTCACAGTTGGAAAGAAACTCCAACTAAAGACATTCCAATTGAATGCACCTATTCCATTGCACATGATACTGCTGGAGTATCAAAAGGGACTTAAAACTTTCTCCCCTCACTATGGAAGGAAACCTAGTATATTGTGAGCATTTTGTTTTCACAGTTGGAAAGAAACTCCAACTAAAGACATTCCAATTGAATGAACCTATTCCATTGCACATGATACTGCTGGAGTATCAAAAGGGACTTAAAACTTTCTCCCTTCACTATGGAAGGAAACCTAGTATATTGTGAGCATTTTGTTTTCACAGTTGGAAAGAAACTCCAACTAAAGACATTCCAATTGAATGAACCTATTCCATTGCACATGATACTGCTGGAGTATCAAAAGGGACTTAAAACTTTCTCCCTTCACTATGGAAGGAAACCTAGTATATTGTGAGCATTTTGTTTTCACAGTTGGAAAGAAACTCCAACTAAAGACATTCCAATTGAATGAACCTATTCCATTGCACATGATACTGCTGGAGTATCAAAAGGGACTTAAAACTTTCTCCCTTCACTATGGAAGGAAACCTAGTATATTGTGAGCATTTTGTTTTCACAGTTGGAAAGAAACTCCAACTAAAGACATTCCAATTGAATGAACCTATTCCATTGCACATGATACTGCTGGAGTATCAAAAGGGACTTAAAACTTTCTCCCTTCACTATGGAAGGAAACCTAGTATATTGTGAGCATTTTGTTTTCACAGTTGGAAAGAAACTCCAACTAAAGACATTCCAATTGAATGAACCTATTCCATTGCACATGATACTGCTGGAGTATCAAAAGGGACTTAAAACTTTCTCCCCTCACTATGGAAGGAAACCTAGTATATTGTGAGCATTTTGCTTTCACAGTTGGAAAGAAACTCCAACTAAAGACATTCCAATTGAATGCACCTATTCCATTGCACATGATACTGCTGGAGTATCAAAAGGGACTTAAAACTTTCTCCCTTCACTATGGAAGGAAACCAAGTATATTGTGAGCATTTTGTTTTCACAGTTGGAAAGAAACTCCAACTAAAGACATTCCAATTGAATGCACCTATTCCATTGCACATGATACTGCTGGAGTATCAAAAGGGACTTAAAACTTTCTCCCCTCACTATGGAAGGAAACCTAGTATATTGTGAGCATTTTGTTTTCACAGTTGGAAAGAAACTCCAACTAAAGACATTCCAATTGAATGAACCTATTCCATTGCACATGATACTGCTGGAGTATCAAAAGGGACTTAAAACTTTCTCCCTTCACTATGGAAGGAAACCTAGTATATTGTGAGCATTTTGTTTTCACAGTTGGAAAGAAACTCCAACTAAAGACATTCCAATTGAATGAACCTATTCCATTGCACATGATACTGCTGGAGTATCAAAAGGGACTTAAAACTTTCTCCCTTCACTATGGAAGGAAACCTAGTATATTGTGAGCATTTTGTTTTCACAGTTGGAAAGAAACTCCAACTAAAGACATTCCAATTGAATGAACCTATTCCATTGCACATGATACTGCTGGAGTATCAAAAGGGACTTAAAACTTTCTCCCCTCACTATGGAAGGAAACCTAGTATATTGTGAGCATTTTGTTTTCACAGTTGGAAAGAAACTCCAACTAAAGACATTCCAATTGAATGAACCTATTCCATTGCACATGATACTGCTGGAGTATCAAAAGGGACTTAAAACTTTCTCCCCTCACTATGGAAGGAAACCTAGTATATTGTGAGCATTTTGTTTTCACAGTTGGAAAGAAACTCCAACTAAAGACATTCCAATTGAATGCACCTATTCCATTGCACATGATACTGCTGGAGTATCAAAAGGGACTTAAAACTTTCTCCCTTCACTATGGAAGGAAACCAAGTATATTGTGAGCATTTTGTTTTCACAGTTGGAAAGAAACTCCAACTAAAGACATTCCAATTGAATGAACCTATTCCATTGCACATGATACTGCTGGAGTATCAAAAGGGACTTAAAACTTTCTCCCCTCACTATGGAAGGAAACCTAGTATATTGTGAGCATTTTGTTTTCACAGTTGGAAAGAAACTCCAACTAAAGACATTCCAATTGAATGCACCTATTCCATTGCACATGATACTGCTGGAGTATCAAAAGGGACTTAAAACTTTCTCCCCTCACTATGGAAGGAAACCTAGTATATTGTGAGCATTTTGTTTTCACAGTTGGAAAGAAACTCCAACTAAAGACATTCCAATTGAATGAACCTATTCCATTGCACATGATACTGCTGGAGTATCAAAAGGGACTTAAAACTTTCTCCCTTCACTATGGAAGGAAACCAAGTATATTGTGAGCATTTTGTTTTCACAGTTGGAAAGAAACTCCAACTAAAGACATTCCAATTGAATGCACCTATTCCATTGCACATGATACTGCTGGAGTATCAAAAGGGACTTAAAACTTTCTCCCCTCACTATGGAAGGAAACCTAGTATATTGTGAGCATTTTGTTTTCACAGTTGGAAAGAAACTCCAACTAAAGACATTCCAATTGAATGAACCTATTCCATTGCACATGATACTGCTGGAGTATCAAAAGGGACTTAAAACTTTCTCCCTTCACTATGGAAGGAAACCTAGTATATTGTGAGCATTTTGTTTTCACAGTTGGAAAGAAACTCCAACTAAAGACATTCCAATTGAATGAACCTATTCCATTGCACATGATACTGCTGGAGTATCAAAAGGGACTTAAAACTTTCTCCCTTCACTATGGAAGGAAACCTAGTATATTGTGAGCATTTTGTTTTCACAGTTGGAAAGAAACTCCAACTAAAGACATTCCAATTGAATGAACCTATTCCATTGCACATGATACTGCTGGAGTATCAAAAGGGACTTAAAACTTTCTCCCTTCACTATGGAAGGAAACCTAGTATATTGTGAGCATTTTGTTTTCACAGTTGGAAAGAAACTCCAACTAAAGACATTCCAATTGAATGAACCTATTCCATTGCACATGATACTGCTGGAGTATCAAAAGGGACTTAAAACTTTCTCCCTTCACTATGGAAGGAAACCTAGTATATTGTGAGCATTTTGTTTTCACAGTTGGAAAGAAACTCCAACTAAAGACATTCCAATTGAATGAACCTATTCCATTGCACATGATACTGCTGGAGTATCAAAAGGGACTTAAAACTTTCTCCCCTCACTATGGAAGGAAACCTAGTATATTGTGAGCATTTTGTTTTCACAGTTGGAAAGAAACTCCAACTAAAGACATTCCAATTGAATGCACCTATTCCATTGCACATGATACTGCTGGAGTATCAAAAGGGACTTAAAACTTTCTCCCTTCACTATGGAAGGAAACCAAGTATATTGTGAGCATTTTGTTTTCACAGTTGGAAAGAAACTCCAACTAAAGACATTCCAATTGAATGCACCTATTCCATTGCACATGATACTGCTGGAGTATCAAAAGGGACTTAAAACTTTCTCCCCTCACTATGGAAGGAAACCTAGTATATTGTGAGCATTTTGTTTTCACAGTTGGAAAGAAACTCCAACTAAAGACATTCCAATTGAATGAACCTATTCCATTGCACATGATACTGCTGGAGTATCAAAAGGGACTTAAAACTTTCTCCCTTCACTATGGAAGGAAACCTAGTATATTGTGAGCATTTTGTTTTCACAGTTGGAAAGAAACTCCAACTAAAGACATTCCAATTGAATGAACCTATTCCATTGCACATGATACTGCTGGAGTATCAAAAGGGACTTAAAACTTTCTCCCCTCACTATGGAAGGAAACCTAGTATATTGTGAGCATTTTGTTTTCACAGTTGGAAAGAAACTCCAACTAAAGACATTCCAATTGAATGAACCTATTCCATTGCACATGATACTGCTGGAGTATCAAAAGGGACTTAAAACTTTCTCCCTTCACTATGGAAGGAAACCTAGTATATTGTGAGCATTTTGTTTTCACAGTTGGAAAGAAACTCCAACTAAAGACATTCCAATTGAATGAACCTATTCCATTGCACATGATACTGCTGGAGTATCAAAAGGGACTTAAAACTTTCTCCCCTCACTATGGAAGGAAACCTAGTATATTGTGAGCATTTTGTTTTCACAGTTGGAAAGAAACTCCAACTAAAGACATTCCAATTGAATGAACCTATTCCATTGCACATGATACTGCTGGAGTATCAAAAGGGACTTAAAACTTTCTCCCCTCACTATGGAAGGAAACCTAGTATATTGTGAGCATTTTGTTTTCACAGTTGGAAAGAAACTCCAACTAAAGACATTCCAATTGAATGCACCTATTCCATTGCACATGATACTGCTGGAGTATCAAAAGGGACTTAAAACTTTCTCCCTTCACTATGGAAGGAAACCAAGTATATTGTGAGCATTTTGTTTTCACAGTTGGAAAGAAACTCCAACTAAAGACATTCCAATTGAATGCACCTATTCCATTGCACATGATACTGCTGGAGTATCAAAAGGGACTTAAAACTTTCTCCCCTCACTATGGAAGGAAACCTAGTATATTGTGAGCATTTTGTTTTCACAGTTGGAAAGAAACTCCAACTAAAGACATTCCAATTGAATGCACCTATTCCATTGCACATGATACTGCTGGAGTATCAAAAGGGACTTAAAACTTTCTCCCTTCACTATGGAAGGAAACCTAGTATATTGTGAGCATTTTGTTTTCACAGTTGGAAAGAAACTCCAACTAAAGACATTCCAATTGAATGAACCTATTCCATTGCACATGATACTGCTGGAGTATCAAAAGGGACTTAAAACTTTCTCCCCTCACTATGGAAGGAAACCTAGTATATTGTGAGCATTTTGTTTTCACAGTTGGAAAGAAACTCCAACTAAAGACATTCCAATTGAATGCACCTATTCCATTGTACATGATACTGCTGGAGTATCAAAAAAGACTTAAAACTTTCTCCCTTCACTATGGAAGGAAACCAAGTATATTGTGAGCATTTTGTTTTCACAGTTGGAAAGAAACTCCAACTAAAGACATTCCAATTGAATGAACCTATTCCATTGCACATGATACTGCTGGAGTATCAAAAGGGACTTAAAACTTTCTCCCTTCACTATGGAAGGAAACCAAGTATATTGTGAGCATTTTGTTTTCACAGTTGGAAAGAAACTCCAACTAAAGACATTCCAATTGAATGAACCTATTCCATTGTACATGATACTGCTGGAGTATCAAAAGGGACTTAAAACTTTCTCCCTTCACTATGGAAGGAAACCAAGTATATTGTGAGCATTTTGTTTTCACAGTTGGAAAGAAACTCCAACTAAAGACATTCCAATTGAATGCACCTATTCCATTGTACATGATACTGCTGGAGTATCAAAAGGGACTTAAAACTTTCTCCCTTCACTATGGAAGGAAACCAAGTATATTGTGAGCATTTTGTTTTCACAGTTGGAAAGAAACTCCAACTAAAGACATTCCAATTGAATGCACCTATTCCATTGTACATGATACTGCTGGGGAATCAAAAGGGACTTAAAACTTTCTCCCTTTACTATGGAAGAAAACCAAGAACATTGAGAGCATTTTGTTTTCACAGTTGGAAAGAAACTCAAACTAAAGACATTCCAATTGAATGCACCTATTCCATTGTACATGATACTGCTGGAGTATCAAAAGGGACTTAAAACTTTCTCCCTTCACTATGGAAGGAAACCAAGTATATTGTGAGCATTTTGTTTTCACAGTTGGAAAGAAACTCCAACTAAAGACATTCCAATTGAATGAACCTATTCCATTGCACATGATACTGCTGGAGTATCAAAAGGGACTTAAAACTTTCTCCCTTCACTATGGAAGGAAACCAAGTATATTGTGAGCATTTTGTTTTCACAGTTGGAAAGAAACTCCAACTAAAGACATTCCAATTGAATGCACCTATTCCATTGTACATGATACTGCTGGAGTATCAAAAGGGACTTAAAACTTTCTCCCTTCACTATGGAAGGAAACCAAGTATATTGTGAGCATTTTGTTTTCACAGTTGGAAAGAAACTCCAACTAAAGACATTCCAATTGAATGAACCTATTCCATTGCACATGATACTGCTGGAGTATCAAAAGGGACTTAAAACTTTCTCCCTTCACTATGGAAGGAAACCAAGTATATTGTGAGCATTTTGTTTTCACAGTTGGAAAGAAACTCCAACTAAAGACATTCCAATTGAATGAACCTATTCCATTGCACATGATACTGCTGGAGTATCAAAAGGGACTTAAAACTTTCTCCCTTCACTATGGAAGGAAACCAAGTATATTGTGAGCATTTTGTTTTCACAGTTGGAAAGAAACTCCAACTAAAGACATTCCAATTGAATGCACCTATTCCATTGCACATGATACTGCTGGGGAATCAAAAGGGACTTAAAAATTTCTCCCTTCACTATGGAAGGAAACCAAGTATATTGTGAGCATTTTGTTTTCACAGTTGGAAAGAAACTCCAACTAAAGACATTCCAATTGAATGAACCTATTCCATTGCACATGATACTGCTGGAGTATCAAAAGGGACTTAAAACTTTCTCCCTTCACTATGGAAGGAAACCAAGTATATTGTGAGCATTTTGTTTTCACAGTTGGAAAGAAACTCCAACTAAAGACATTCCAATTGAATGCACCTATTCCATTGCACATGATACTGCTGGAGTATCAAAAGGGACTTAAAACTTTCTCCCTTCACTATGGAAGGAAACCAAGTATATTGTGAGCATTTTGTTTTCACAGTTGGAAAGAAACTCCAACTAAAGACATTCCAATTGAATGCACCTATTCCATTGTACATGATACTGCTGGAGTATCAAAAGGGACTTAAAACTTTCTCCCTTCACTATGGAAGGAAACCAAGTATATTGTGAGCATTTTGTTTTCACAGTTGGAAAGAAACTCAAACTAAAGACATTCCAATTGAATGCACCTATTCCATTGTACATGATACTGCTGGAGTATCAAAAGGGACTTAAAACTTTCTCCCTTCACTATGGAAGGAAACCAAGTATATTGTGAGCATTTTGTTTTCACAGTTGGAAAGAAACTCCAACTAAAGACATTCCAATTGAATGAACCTATTCCATTGTACATGATACTGCTGGGGAATCAAAAGGGACTTAAAACTTTCTCCCTTCACTATGGAAGGAAACCAAGTATATTGTGAGCATTTTGTTTTCACAGTTGGAAAGAAACTCCAACTAAAGACATTCCAATTGAATGCACCTATTCCATTGTACATGATACTGCTGGAGTATCAAAAGGGACTTAAAACTTTCTCCCTTCACTATGGAAGGAAACCAAGTATATTGTGAGCATTTTGTTTTCACAGTTGGAAAGAAACTCCAACTAAAGACATTCCAATTGAATGAACCTATTCCATTGTACATGATACTGCTGGGGAATCAAAAGGGACTTAAAACTTTCTCCCTTCACTATGGAAGGAAACCAAGTATATTGTGAGCATTTTGTTTTCACAGTTGGAAAGAAACTCCAACTAAAGACATTCCAATTGAATGCACCTATTCCATTGCACATGATACTGCTGGAGTATCAAAAGGGACTTAAAACTTTCTCCCTTCACTATGGAAGGAAACCAAGTATATTGTGAGCATTTTGTTTACACAGTTGGAAAGAAACTCCAACTAAAGACATTCCAATTGAATGAACCTATTCCATTGTACATGATATTGCTGGGGAATCAAAAGGGACTTAAAACTTTCTCCCTTCACTATGGAAGGAAACCAAGTATATTGTGAGCATTTTGTTTTCACAGTTGGAAAGAAACTCCAACTAAAGACATTCCAATTGAATGCACCTATTCCATTGTACATGATACTGCTGGAGTATCAAAAGGGACTTAAAACTTTCTCCCTTCACTATGGAAGGAAACCAAGTATATTGTGAGCATTTTGTTTTCACAGTTGGAAAGAAACTCCAACTAAAGACATTCCAATTGAATGAACCTATTCCATTGTACATGATACTGCTGGGGAATCAAAAGGGACTTAAAACTTTCTCCCTTCACTATGGAAGGAAACCAAGTATATTGTGAGCATTTTGTTTTCACAGTTGGAAAGAAACTCCAACTAAAGACATTCCAATTGAATGCACCTATTCCATTGCACATGATACTGCTGGAGTATCAAAAGAGACTTAAAACTTTCTCCCTTCACTATGGAAGGAAACCAAGTATATTGTGAGCATTTTGTTTACACAGTTGGAAAGAAACTCCAACTAAAGACATTCCAATTGAATGCACCTATTCCATTGCACATGATACTGCTGGAGTATCAAAAGGGACTTAAAACTTTCTCCCTTCACTATGGAAGGAAACCAAGTATATTGTGAGCATTTTGTTTACACAGTTGGAAAGAAACTCCAACTAAAGACATTCCAATTGAATGAACCTATTCCATTGTACATGATACTGCTGGGGAATCAAAAGGGACTTAAAACTTTCTCCCTTCACTATGGAAGGAAACCAAGTATATTGTGAGCATTTTGTTTTCACAGTTGGAAAGAAACTCCAACTAAAGACATTCCAATTGAATGAACCTATTCCATTGTACATGATACAGCTGGGGAATCAAAAGGGACTTAAAACTTTCTCCCTTCACTATGGAAGGAAACCAAGTATATTGTGAGCATTTTGTTTTCACAGTTGGAAAGAAACTCCAACTAAAGACATTCCAATTGAATGCACCTATTCCATTGTACATGATACTGCTGGAGTATCAAAAGGGACTTAAAACTTTCTCCCTTCACTATGGAAGGAAACCAAGTATATTGTGAGCATTTTGTTTTCACAGTTGGAAAGAAACTCCAACTAAAGACATTCCAATTCAATGAACCTATTCCATTGTACATGATACTGCTGGGGAATCAAAAGGGACTTAAAACTTTCTCCCTTCACTATGGAAGGAAACCAAGTATATTGTGAGCATTTTGTTTTCACAGTTGGAAAGAAACTCCAACTAAAGACATTCCAATTGAATGAACCTATTCCATTGCACATGATACTGCTGGGGAATCAAAAGGGACTTAAAACTTTCTCCCTTCACTATGGAAGGAAACCAAGTATATTGTGAGCATTTTGTTTTCACAGTTGGAAAGAAACTCCAACTAAAGACATTCCAATTGAATGAACCTATTCCATTGCACATGATACTGCTGGGGAATCAAAAGGGACTTAAAACTTTCTCCCTTCACTATGGAAGGAAACCAAGTATATTGTGAGCATTTTGTTTTCACAGTTGGAAAGAAACTCCAACTAAAAACATTCCAATTGAATGCACCTATTCCATTGCACATGATACTGCTGGAGTATCAAAAGGGACTTAAAACTTTCTCCCTTCACTATGGAAGGAAACCAAGTATATTGTGAGCATTTTGTTTTCACAGTTGGAAAGAAACTCCAACTAAAGACATTCCAATTGAATGAACCTATTCCATTGCACATGATACTGCTGGAGTATCAAAAGGGACTTAAAAATTTCTCCCTTCACTATGGAAGGAAACCAAGTATATTGTGAGCATTTTGTTTTCACAGTTGGAAAGAAACTCCAACTAAAGACATTCCAATTGAATGAACCTATTCCATTGTACATGATACTGCTGGGGAATCAAAAGGGACTTAAAACTTTCTCCCTTCACTATGGAAGGAAACCAAGTATATTGTGAGCATTTTGTTTTCACAGTTGGAAAGAAACTCCAACTAAAGACATTCCAATTGAATGAACCTATTCCATTGTACATGATACTGCTGGGGAATCAAAAGGGACTTAAAACTTTCTCCCTTCACTATGGAAGGAAACCAAGTATATTGTGAGCATTTTGTTTTCACAGTTGGAAAGAAACTCCAACTAAAGACATTCCAATTGAATGCACCTATTCCATTGCACATGATACTGCTGGAGTATCAAAAGGGACTTAAAACTTTCTCCCTTCACTATGGAAGGAAACCAAGTATATTGTGAGCATTTTGTTTTCACAGTTGGAAAGAATCTCCAACTAAAGACATTCCAATTCAATGAACCTATTCCATTGTACATGATACTGCTGGGGAATCAAAAGGGACTTAAAACTTTCTCCCTTCACTATGGAAGGAAACCAAGTATATTGTGAGCATTTTGTTTTCACAGTTGGAAAGAAACTCCAACTAAAGACATTCCAATTGAATGCACCTATTCCATTGCACATGTTACTGCTGGAGTATCAAAAGGGACTTAAAACTTTCTCCCTTCACTATGGAAGGAAACCAAGTATATTGTGAGCATTTTGTTTTCACAGTTGGAAAGAAACTCCAACTAAAGACATTCCAATTGAATGAACCTATTCCATTGTACATGATACTGCTGGGGAATCAAAAGGGACTTAAAACTTTCTCCCTTCACTATGGAAGGAAACCAAGTATATTGTGAGCATTTTGTTTTCACAGTTGGAAAGAAACTCCAACTAAAGACATTCCAATTGAATGCACCTATTCCATTGCACATGATACTGCTGGAGTATCAAAAGGGACTTAAAACTTTCTCCCTTCACTATGGAAGGAAACCAAGTATATTGTGAGCATTTTGTTTTCACAGTTGGAAAGAAACTCCAACTAAAGACATTCCAATTGAATGAACCTATTCCATTGTACATGATACTGCTGGGGAATCAAAAGGGACTTAAAACTTTCTCCCTTCACTATGGAAGGAAACCAAGTATATTGTGAGCATTTTGTTTTCACAGTTGGAAAGAAACTCCAACTAAAGACATTCCAATTGAATGCACCTATTCCATTGCACATGATACTGCTGGAGTATCAAAAGGGACTTAAAAATTTCTCCCTTCACTATGGAAGGAAACCAAGTATATTGTGAGCATTTTGTTTTCACAGTTGGAAAAAAACTCCAACTAAAGACATTCCAATTGAATGAACCTATTCCATTGTACATGATACAGCTGGGGAATCAAAAGGGACTTAAAACTTTCTCCCTTCACTATGGAAGGAAACCAAGTATATTGTGAGCATTTTGTTTTCACAGTTGGAAAGAAACTCCAACTAAAGACATTCCAATTGAATGCACCTATTCCATTGCACATGGTACTGCTGGAGTATCAAAAGGGACTTAAAACTTTCTCCCTTCACTATGGAAGGAAACCAAGTATATTGTGAGCATTTTGTTTTCACAGTTGGAAAGAAACTCCAACTAAAGACATTCCAATTGAATGAACCTATTCCATTGTACATGATACTGCTGGGGAATCAAAAGGGACTTAAAACTTTCTCCCTTCACTATGGAAGGAAACCAAGTATATTGTGAGCATTTTGTTTTCACAGTTGGAAAGAAACTCCAACTAAAGACATTCCAATTGAATGCACCTATTCCATTGCACATGATACGGCTGGAGTATCAAAAGGGACTTAAAACTTTCTCCCTTCACTATGGAAGGAAACCAAGTATATTGTGAGCATTTTGTTTTCACAGTTGGAAAGAAACTCCAACTAAAGACATTCCAATTGAATGAACCTATTCCATTGTACATGATACTGCTGGGGAATCAAAAGGGACTTAAAACTTTCTCCCTTCACTATGGAAGGAAACCAAGTATATTGTGAGCATTTTGTTTTCACAGTTGGAAAGAAACTCCAACTAAAGACATTCCAATTGAATGCACCTATTCCATTGCACATGATACTGCTGGAGTATCAAAAGGGACTTAAAACTTTCTCCCTTCACTATGGAAGGAAACCAAGTATATTGTGAGCATTTTGTTTTCACAGTTGGAAAGAAACTCCAACTAAAGACATTCCAATTGAATGAACCTATTCCATTGTACATGATACTGCTGGGGAATCAAAAGGGACTTAAAACTTTCTCCCTTCACTATGGAAGGAAACCAAGTATATTGTGAGCATTTTGTTTTCACAGTTGGAAAGAAACTCCAACTAAAGACATTCCAATTGAATGCACCTATTCCATTGTACATGATACTGCTGGAGTATCAAAAGAGACTTAAAACTTTCTCCCTTCACTATGGAAGGAAACCAAGTATATTGTGAGCATTTTGTTTTCACAGTTGGAAAGAAACTCCAACTAAAGACATTCCAATTGAATGAACCTATTCCATTGTACATGATACTGCTGGGGAATCAAAAGGGACTTAAAACTTTCTCCCTTCACTATGGAAGGAAACCAAGTATATTGTGAGCATTTTGTTTTCACAGTTGGAAAGAAACTCCAACTAAAGACATTCCAATTGAATGCACCTATTCCATTGCACATGATACTGCTGGAGTACCAAAAGGGACTTAAAACTTTCTCCCTTCACTATGGAAGGAAACCAAGTATATTGTGAGCATTTTGTTTTCACAGTTGGAAAGAAACTCCAACTAAAGACATTCCAATTGAATGCACCTATTCCATTGCACATGATACTGCTGGAGTATCAAAAGAGACTTAAAACTTTCTCCCTTCACTATGGAAGGAAACCAAGTATATTGTGAGCATTTTGTTTTCAAAGTTGGAAAGAAACTCCAACTAAAGACATTCCAATTGAATGAACCTATTCCATTGTACATGATACTGCTGGGGAATCAAAAGGGACTTAAAACTTTCTCCCTTCACTATGGAAGGAAACCAAGTATATTGTGAGCATTTTGTTTTCACAGTTGGAAAGAAACTCCAACTAAAGACATTCCAATTGAATGAACCTATTCCATTGTACATGATACAGCTGGGGAATCAAAAGGGACTTAAAACTTTCTCCCTTCACTATGGAAGGAAACCAAGTATATTGTGAGCATTTTGTTTTCACAGTTGGAAAGAAACTCCAACTAAAGACATTCCAATTGAATGCACCTATTCCATTGCACATGATACGGCTGGAGTATCAAAAGGGACTTAAAACTTTCTCCCTTCACTATGGAAGGAAACCAAGTATATTGTGAGCATTTTGTTTTCACAGTTGGAAAGAAACTCCAACTAAAGACATTCCAATTGAATGAACCTATTCCATTGTACCTGATACTGCTGGGGAATCAAAAGGGACTTAAAACTTTCTCCCTTCACTATGGAAGGAAACCAAGTATATTGTGAGCATTTTGTTTTCACAGTTGGAAAGAAACTCCAACTAAAGACATTCCAATTGAATGCACCTATTCCATTGCACATGATACTGCTGGAGTATCAAAAGGGACTTAAAACTTTCTCCCTTCACTATGGAAGGAAACCAAGTATATTGTGAGCATTTTGTTTTCACAGTTGGAAAGAAACTCCAACTAAAGACATTCCAATTGAATGAACCTATTCCATTGTACATGATACTGCTGGGGAATCAAAAGGGACTTAAAACTTTCTCCCTTCACTATGGAAGGAAACCAAGTATATTGTGAGCATTTTGTTTTCACAGTTGGAAAGAAACTCCAACTAAAGACATTCCAATTGAATGAACCTATTCCATTGCACATGATACTGCTGGGGAATCAAAAGGGACTTAAAACTTTCTCCCTTCACTATGGAAGGAAACCAAGTATATTGTGAGCATTTTGTTTTCACAGTTGGAAAGAAACTCCAACTAAAGACATTCCAATTGAATGCACCTATTCCATTGCACATGATACTGCTGGGGTATCAAAAGGGACTTAAAACTTTCTCCCTTCACTATGGAAGGAAACCAAGTATATTGTGAGCATTTTGTTTTCACAGTTGGAAAGAATCTCCAACTAAAGACATTCCAATTGAATGCACCTCTTCCATTGCACATGATACTGCTGGAGTATCAAAAGGGACTTAAAACTTTCTCCCTTCACTATGGAAGGAAACCAAGTATATTGTGAGCATTTTGTTTTCACAGTTGGAAAGAAACTCCAACTAAAGACATTCCAATTGAATGAACCTATTCCATTGTACATGATACTGCTGGGGAATCAAAAGGGACTTAAAACTTTCTCCCTTCACTATGGAAGGAAACCAAGTATATTGTGAGCATTTTGTTTTCACAGTTGGAAAGAAACTCCAACTAAAGACATTCCAATTGAATGAACCTATTCCATTGTACATGATACTGCTGGGGAATCAAAAGGGACTTAAAACTTTCTCCCTTCACTATGGAAGGAAACCAAGTATATTGTGAGCATTTTGTTTTCACAGTTGGAAAGAAACTCCAACTAAAGACATTCCAATTGAATGCACCTATTCCATTGCACATGTACTGCTGGAGTATCAAAAGGGACTTAAAAATTTCTCCCTTCACTATGGAAGGAAACCAAGTATATTGTGAGCATTTTGTTTTCACAGTTGGAAAAAAACTCCAACTAAAGACATTCCAATTGAATGAACCTATTCCATTGTACATGATACTGCTGGGGATTCAAAAGGGACTTAAAACTTTCTCCCTTCACTATGGAAGGAAACCAAGTATATTGTGAGCATTTTGTTTTCACAGTTGGAAAGAAACTCCAACTAAAGACATTCCAATTGAATGCACCTATTCCATTGCACATGATACTGCTGGAGTATCAAAAGGGACTTAAAACTTTCTCCCTTCACTATGGAAGGAAACCAAGTATATTGTGAGCATTTTGTTTTCACAGTTGGAAAGAAACTCCAACTAAAGACATTCCAATTCAATGAACCTATTCCATTGTACATGATACTGCTGGGGAATCAAAAGGGACTTAAAACTTTCTCCCTTCACTATGGAAGGAAACCAAGTATATTGTGAGCATTTTGTTTTCACAGTTGGAAAGAAACTCCAACTAAAGACATTCCAATTGAATGCACCTATTCCATTGCACATGATACTGCTGGAGTATCAAAAGGGACTTAAAACTTTCTCCCTTCACTATGGAAGGAAACCAAGTATATTGTGAGCATTTTGTTTTCACAGTTGGAAAGAAACTCCAACTAAAGACATTCCAATTCAATGAACCTATTCCATTGTACATGATACTGCTGGGGAATCAAAAGGGACTTAAAACTTTCTCCCTTCACTATGGAAGGAAACCAAGTATATTGTGAGCATTTTGTTTTCACAGTTGGAAAGAAACTCCAACTAAAGACATTCCAATTGAATGCACCTATTCCATTGCACATGATACTGCTGGAGTATCAAAAGGGACTTAAAACTTTCTCCCTTCACTATGGAAGGAAACCAAGTATATTGTGAGCATTTTGTTTTCACAGTTGGAAAGAAACTCCAACTAAAGACATTCCAATTGAATGAACCTATTCCATTGTACATGATACTGCTGGGGAATCAAAAGGGACTTAAAACTTTCTCCCTTCACTATGGAAGGAAACCAAGTATATTGTGAGCATTTTGTTTTCACAGTTGGAAAGAAACTCCAACTAAAAACATTCCAATTGAATGCACCTATTCCATTGTACATGATACTGCTGGAGTATCAAAAGGGACTTAAAACTTTCTCCCTTCACTATGGAAGGAAACCAAGTATATTGTGAGCATTTTGTTTTCACAGTTGGAAAGAAACTCCAACTAAAGACATTCCAATTCAATGAACCTATTCCATTGTACATGATACTGCTGGAGTATCAAAAGGGACTTAAAACTTTCTCCCTTCACTATGGAAGGAAACCAAGTATATTGTGAGCATTTTGTTTTCACAGTTGGAAAGAAACTCCAACTAAAGACATTCCAATTGAATGCACCTATTCCATTGTACATGATACTGCTGGAGTATCAAAAGGGACTTAAAACTTTCTCCCTTCACTATGGAAGGAAACCAAGTATATTGTGAGCATTTTGTTTTCACAGTTGGAAAGAAACTCCAACTAAAGACATTCCAATTCAATGAACCTATTCCATTGTACATGATACTGCTGGAGTATCAAAAGGGACTTAAAACTTTCTCCCTTCACTATGGAAGGAAACCAAGTATATTGTGAGCATTTTGTTTTCACAGTTGGAAAGAAACTCCAACTAAAGACATTCCAATTGAATGCACCTATTCCATTGTACATGATACTGCTGGAGTATCAAAAGGGACTTAAAACTTTCTCCCTTCACTATGGAAGGAAACCAAGTATATTGTGAGCATTTTGTTTTCACAGTTGGAAAGAAACTCCAACTAAAGACATTCCAATTCAATGAACCTATTCCATTGTACATGATACTGCTGGGGAATCAAAAGGGACTTAAAACTTTCTCCCTTCACTATGGAAGGAAACCAAGTATATTGTGAGCATTTTGTTTTCACAGTTGGAAAGAAACTCCAACTAAAGACATTCCAATTGAATGCACCTATTCCATTGCACATGATACTGCTGGAGTATCAAAAGGGACTTAAAACTTTCTCCCTTCACTATGGAAGGAAACCAAGTATATTGTGAGCATTTTGTTTTCACAGTTGGAAAGAAACTCCAACTAAAGACATTCCAATTGAATGCACCTATTCCATTGTACATGATACTGCTGGAGTATCAAAAGGGACTTAAAACTTTCTCCCTTCACTATGGAAGGAAACCAAGTATATTGTGAGCATTTTGTTTTCACAGTTGGAAAGAAACTCCAACTAAAGACATTCCAATTCAATGAACCTATTCCATTGTACATGATACTGCTGGAGTATCAAAAGGGACTTAAAACTTTCTCCCTTCACTATGGAAGGAAACCAAGTATATTGTGAGCATTTTGTTTTCACAGTTGGAAAGAAACTCCAACTAAAGACATTCCAATTGAATGCACCTATTCCATTGTACATGATACTGCTGGAGTATCAAAAGGGACTTAAAACTTTCTCCCTTCACTATGGAAGGAAACCAAGTATATTGTGAGCATTTTGTTTTCACAGTTGGAAAGAAACTCCAACTAAAGACATTCCAATTCAATGAACCTATTCCATTGTACATGATACTGCTGGAGTATCAAAAGGGACTTAAAACTTTCTCCCTTCACTATGGAAGGAAACCAAGTATATTGTGAGCATTTTGTTTTCACAGTTGGAAAGAAACTCCAACTAAAGACATTCCAATTGAATGCACCTATTCCATTGTACATGATACTGCTGGAGTATCAAAAGGGACTTAAAACTTTCTCCCTTCACTATGGAAGGAAACCAAGTATATTGTGAGCATTTTGTTTTCACAGTTGGAAAGAAACTCCAACTAAAGACATTCCAATTCAATGAACCTATTCCATTGTACATGATACTGCTGGGGAATCAAAAGGGACTTAAAACTTTCTCCCTTCACTATGGAAGGAAACCAAGTATATTGTGAGCATTTTGTTTTCACAGTTGGAAAGAAACTCCAACTAAAGACATTCCAATTGAATGCACCTATTCCATTGTACATGATTCTGCTGGAGTATCAAAAGGGACTTAAAACTTTCTCCCTTCACTATGGAAGGAAACCAAGTATATTGTGAGCATTTTGTTTTCACAGTTGGAAAGAAACTCCAACTAAAGACATTCCAATTGAATGCACCTATTCCATTGTACATGATACTGCTGGAGTATCAAAAGGGACTTAAAACTTTCTCCCTTCACTATGGAAGGAAACCAAGTATATTGTGAGCATTTTGTTTTCACAGTTGGAAAGAAACTCCAACTAAAGACATTCCAATTCAATGAACCTATTCCATTGTACATGATACTGCTGGAGTATCAAAAGGGACTTAAAACTTTCTCCCTTCACTATGGAAGGAAACCAAGTATATTGTGAGCATTTTGTTTTCACAGTTGGAAAGAAACTCCAACTAAAGACATTCCAATTGAATGCACCTATTCCATTGTACATGATACTGCTGGAGTATCAAAAGGGACTTAAAACTTTCTCCCTTCACTATGGAAGGAAACCAAGTATATTGTGAGCATTTTGTTTTCACAGTTGGAAAGAAACTCCAACTAAAGACATTCCAATTCAATGAACCTATTCCATTGTACATGATACTGCTGGAGTATCAAAAGGGACTTAAAACTTTCTCCCTTCACTATGGAAGGAAACCAAGTATATTGTGAGCATTTTGTTTTCACAGTTGGAAAGAAACTCCAACTAAAGACATTCCAATTGAATGCACCTATTCCATTGCACATGATACTGCTGGAGTATCAAAAGGGACTTAAAACTTTCTCCCTTCACTATGGAAGGAAACCAAGTATATTGTGAGCATTTTGTTTTCACAGTTGGAAAGAAACTCCAACTAAAGACATTCCAATTCAATGAACCTATTCCATTGTAAATGATACTGCTGGGGAATCAAAAGGGACTTAAAACTTTCTCCCTTCACTATGGAAGGAAACCAAGTATATTGTGAGCATTTTGTTTTCACAGTTGGAAAGAAACTCCAACTAAAGACATTCCAATTGAATGCACCTATTCCATTGTACATGATACTGCTGGAGTATCAAAAGGGACTTAAAACTTTCTCCCTTCACTATGGAAGGAAACCAAGTATATTGTGAGCATTTTGTTTTCACAGTTGGAAAGAAACTCCAACTAAAGACATTCCAATTCAATGAACCTATTCCATTGTACATGATACTGCTGGAGTATCAAAAGGGACTTAAAACTTTCTCCCTTCACTATGGAAGGAAACCAAGTATATTGTGAGCATTTTGTTTTCACAGTTGGAAAGAAACTCCAACTAAAGACATTCCAATTGAATGCACCTATTCCATTGCACATGATACTGCTGGAGTATCAAAAGGGACTTAAAACTTTCTCCCTTCACTATGGAAGGAAACCAAGTATATTGTGAGCATTTTGTTTTCACAGTTGGAAAGAAACTCCAACTAAAGACATTCCAATTCAATGAACCTATTCCATTGTAAATGATACTGCTGGGGAATCAAAAGGGACTTAAAACTTTCTCCCTTCACTATGGAAGGAAACCAAGTATATTGTGAGCATTTTGTTTTCACAGTTGGAAAGAAACTCCAACTAAAGACATTCCAATTGAATGCACCTATTCCATTGCACATGATACTGCTGGAGTATCAAAAGGGACTTAAAACTTTCTCCCTTCACTATGGAAGGAAACCAAGTATATTGTGAGCATTTTGTTTTCACAGTTGGAAAGAAACTCCAACTAAAGACATTCCAATTGAATGCACCTATTCCATTGCACATGATACTGCTGGAGTATCAAAAGGGACTTAAAACTTTCTCCCTTCACTATGGAAGGAAACCAAGTATATTGTGAGCATTTTGTTTTCACAGTTGGAAAGAAACTCCAACTAAAGACATTCCAATTGAATGCACCTATTCCATTGCACATGATACTGCTGGAGTATCAAAAGGGACTTAAAACTTTCTCCCTTCACTATGGAAGGAAACCAAGTATATTGTGAGCATTTTGTTTTCACAGTTGGAAAGAAACTCCAACTAAAGACATTCCAATTGAATGCACCTATTCCATTGCACATGATACTGCTGGAGTATCAAAAGGGACTTAAAACTTTCTCCCTTCTCTATGGAAGGAAACCAAGTATATTGTGAGCATTTTGTTTTCACAGTTGGAAAGAAACTCCAACTAAAGACATTCCAATTGAATGCACCTATTCCATTGCACATGATACTGCTGGAGTATCAAAAGGGACTTAAAACTTTCTCCCTTCACTATGGAAGGAAACCAAGTATATTGTGAGCATTTTGTTTTCACAGTTGGAAAGAAACTCCAACTAAAGACATTCCAATTCAATGAACCTATTCCATTGTACATGATACTGCTGGGGATTCAAAAGGGACTTAAAACTTTCTCCCTTCACTATGGAAGGAAACCAAGTATATTGTGAGCATTTTGTTTTCACAGTTGGAAAGAAACTCCAACTAAAGACATTCCAATTGAATGAACCTATTCCATTGCACATGATACTGCTGGAGTATCAAAAGGGACTTAAAACTTTCTCCCTTCACTATGGAAGGAAACCAAGTATATTGTGAGCATTTTGTTTTCACAGTTGGAAAGAAACTCCAACTAAAGACATTCCAATTGAATGCACCTATTCCATTGCACATGATACTGCTGGAGTATCAAAAGGGACTTAAAACTTTCTCCCTTCACTATGGAAGGAAACCAAGTATATTGTGAGCATTTTGTTTTCACAGTTGGAAAGAAACTCCAACTAAAGACATTCCAATTGAATGAACCTATTCCATTGCACATGATACTGCTGGAGTATCAAAAGGGACTTAAAACTTTCTCCCTTCACTATGGAAGGAAACCAAGTATATTGTGAGCATTTTGTTTTCACAGTTGGAAAGAAACTCCAACTAAAGACATTCCAATTGAATGAACCTATTCCATTGCACATGATACTGCTGGAGTATCAAAAGGGACTTAAAACTTTCTCCCTTCACTATGGAAGGAAACCAAGTATATTGTGAGCATTTTGTTTTCACAGTTGGAAAGAAACTCCAACTAAAGACATTCCAATTGAATGCACCTATTCCATTGCACATGATACTGCTGGAGTATCAAAAGGGACTTAAAACTTTCTCCCTTCACTATGGAAGGAAACCAAGTATATTGTGAGCATTTTGTTTTCACAGTTGGAAAGAAACTCCAACTAAAGACATTCCAATTGAATGCACCTATTCCATTGCACATGATACTGCTGGAGTATCAAAAGGGACTTAAAACTTTCTCCCTTCACTATGGAAGGAAACCAAGTATATTGTGAGCATTTTGTTTTCACAGTTGGAAAGAAACTCCAACTAAAGACATTCCAATTCAATGAACCTATTCCATTGTACATGATACTGCTGGGGAATCAAAAGGGACTTAAAACTTTCTCCCTTCACTATGGAAGGAAACCAAGTATATTGTGAGCATTTTGTTTTCACAGTTGGAAAGAAACTCCAACTAAAGACATTCCAATTCAATGAACCTATTCCATTGTACATGATACTGCTGGGGAATCAAAAGGGACTTAAAACTTTCTCCCTTCACTATGGAAGGAAACCAAGTATATTGTGAGCATTTTGTTTTCACAGTTGGAAAGAAACTCCAACTAAAGACATTCCAATTGAATGCACCTATTCCATTGCACATGATACTGCTGGAGTATCAAAAGGGACTTAAAACTTTCTCCCTTCACTATGGAAGGAAACCAAGTATATTGTGAGCATTTTGTTTTCACAGTTGGAAAGAAACTCCAACTAAAGACATTCCAATTGAATGAACCTATTCCATTGTACATGATACTGCTGGGGAATCAAAAGGGACTTAAAACTTTCTCCCTTCACTATGGAAGGAAACCAAGTATATTGTGAGCATTTTGTTTTCACAGTTGGAAAGAAACTCCAACTAAAGACATTCCAATTCAATGAACCTATTCCATTGTACATGATACTGCTGGGGATTCAAAAGGGACTTAAAACTTTCTCCCTTCACTATGGAAGGAAACCAAGTATATTGTGAGCATTTTGTTTTCACAGTTGGAAAGAAACTCCAACTAAAGACATTCCAATTGAATGCACCTATTCCATTGCACATGATACTGCTGGAGTATCAAAAGGGACTTAAAACTTTCTCCCTTCACTATGGAAGGAAACCAAGTATATTGTGAGCATTTTGTTTTCACAGTTGGAAAGAAACTCCAACTAAAGACATTCCAATTCAATGAACCTATTCCATTGTACATGATACTGCTGGGGAATCAAAAGGGACTTAAAACTTTCTCCCTTCACTATGGAAGGAAACCAAGTATATTGTGAGCATTTTGTTTTCACAGTTGGAAAGAAACTCCAACTAAAGACATTCCAATTGAATGCACCTATTCCATTGCACATGATACTGCTGGAGTATCAAAAGGGACTTAAAACTTTCTCCCTTCACTATGGAAGGAAACCAAGTATATTGTGAGCATTTTGTTTTCACAGTTGGAAAGAAACTCCAACTAAAGACATTCCAATTGAATGCACCTATTCCATTGCACATGATACTGCTGGAGTATCAAAAGGGACTTAAAACTTTCTCCCTTCACTATGGAAGGAAACCAAGTATATTGTGAGCATTTTGTTTTCACAGTTGGAAAGAAACTCCAACTAAAGACATTCCAATTCAATGAACCTATTCCATTGTACATGATACTGCTGGGGATTCAAAAGGGACTTAAAACTTTCTCCCTTCACTATGGAAGGAAACCAAGTATATTGTGAGCATTTTGTTTTCACAGTTGGAAAGAAACTCCAACTAAAGACATTCCAATTGAATGCACCTATTCCATTGCACATGATACTGCTGGAGTATCAAAAGGGACTTAAAACTTTCTCCCTTCACTATGGAAGGAAACCAAGTATATTGTGAGCATTTTGTTTTCACAGTTGGAAAGAAACTCCAACTAAAGACATTCCAATTCAATGAACCTATTCCATTGTACATGATACTGCTGGGGAATCAAAAGGGACTTAAAACTTTCTCCCTTCACTATGGAAGGAAACCAAGTATATTGTGAGCATTTTGTTTTCACAGTTGGAAAGAAACTCCAACTAAAGACATTCCAATTGAATGCACCTATTCCATTGCACATGATACTGCTGGAGTATCAAAAGGGACTTAAAACTTTCTCCCTTCACTATGGAAGGAAACCAAGTATATTGTGAGCATTTTGTTTTCACAGTTGGAAAGAAACTCCAACTAAAGACATTCCAATTCAATGAACATATTCCATTGTACATGATACTGCTGGGGAATCAAAAGGGACTTAAAACTTTCTCCCTTCACTATGGAAGGAAACCAAGTATATTGTGAGCATTTTGTTTTCACAGTTGGAAAGAAACTCCAACTAAAGACATTCCAATTGAATGCACCTATTCCATTGCACATGATACTGCTGGAGTATCAAAAGGGACTTAAAACTTTCTCCCTTCACTATGGAAGGAAACCAAGTATATTGTGAGCATTTTGTTTTCACAGTTGGAAAGAAACTCCAACTAAAGACATTCCAATTGAATGAACCTATTCCATTGTACATGATACTGCTGGGGAATCAAAAGGGACTTAAAACTTTCTCCCTTCACTATGGAAGGAAACCAAGTATATTGTGAGCATTTTGTTTTCACAGTTGGAAAGAAACTCCAACTAAAATCATTCCAATTGAATGCACCTATTCCATTGCACATGATACTGCTGGAGTATCAAAAGGGACTTAAAACTTTCTCCCTTCACTATGGAAGGAAACCAAGTATATTGTGAGCATTTTGTTTTCACAGTTGGAAAGAAACTCCAACTAAAGACATTCCAATTGAATGAACCTATTCCATTGTACATGATACTGCTGGGGAATCAAAAGGGACTTAAAACTTTCTCCCTTCACTATGGAAGGAAACCAAGTATATTGTGAGCATTTTGTTTTCACAGTTGGAAAGAAACTCGAACTAAAGACATTCCAATTGAATGAACCTATTCCATTGTACATGATACTGCTGGAGTATCAAAAGGGACTTAAAACTTTCTCCCTTCACTATGGAAGGAAACCAAGTATATTGTGAGCATTTTGTTTTCACAGTTGGAAAGAAACTCCAACTAAAGACATTCCAATTGAATGAACCTATTCCATTGTACATGATACTGCTGGGGAATCAAAAGGGACTTAAAACTTTCTCCCTTCACTATGGAAGGAAACCAAGTATATTGTGAGCATTTTGTTTTCACAGTTGGAAAGAAACTCCAACTAAAGACATTCCAATTGAATGCACCTATTCCATTGCACATGATACTGCTGGATTATCAAAAGGGACTTAAAAATTTCTCCCTTCACTATGGAAGGAAACCAAGTATATTGTGAGCATTTTGTTTTCACAGTTGGAAAGAAACTCCAACTAAAGACATTCCAATTGAATGCACCTATTCCATTGTACATGATACTGCTGGAGTATCAAAAGGGACTTAAAACTTTCTCCCTTCACTATGGAAGGAAACCAAGTATATTGTGAGCATTTTGTTTTCACAGTTGGAAAGAAACTCCAACTAAAGACATTCCAATTGAATGCACCTATTCCATTGCACATGATACTGCTGGAGTATCAAAAGGGACTTAAAACTTTCTCCCTTCACTATGGAAGGAAACCAAGTATATTGTGAGCATTTTGTTTTCACAGTTGGAAAGAAACTCCAACTAAAGACATTCCAATTGAATGAACCTATTCCATTGTACATGATACTGCTGGGGAATCAAAAGGGACTTAAAACTTTCTCCCTTCACTATGGAAGGAAACCAAGTATATTGTGAGCATTTTGTTTTCACAGTTGGAAAGAAACTCCAACTAAAGACATTCCAATTGAATGCACCTATTCCATTGCACATGATACTGCTGGAGTATCAAAAGGGACTTAAAACTTTCTCCCTTCACTATGGAAGGAAACCAAGTATATTGTGAGCATTTTGTTTTCACAGTTGGAAAGAAACTCCAACTAAAGACATTCCAATTGAATGCACCTATTCCATTGCACATGATACTGCTGGAGTATCAAAAGGGACTTAAAACTTTCTCCCTTCACTATGGAAGGAAACCAAGTATATTGTGAGCATTTTGTTTTCACAGTTGGAAAGAAACTCCAACTAAAGACATTCCAATTCAATGAACCTATTCCATTGTACATGATACTGCTGGGGATTCAAAAGGGACTTAAAACTTTCTCCCTTCACTATGGAAGGAAACCAAGTATATTGTGAGCATTTTGTTTTCACAGTTGGAAAGAAACTCCAACTAAAGACATTCCAATTGAATGCACCTATTCCATTGCACATGATACTGCTGGAGTATCAAAAGGGACTTAAAACTTTCTCCCTTCACTATGGAAGGAAACCAAGTATATTGTGAGCATTTTGTTTTCACAGTTGGAAAGAAACTCCAACTAAAGACATTCCAATTCAATGAACCTATTCCATTGTACATGATACTGCTGGGGAATCAAAAGGGACTTAAAACTTTCTCCCTTCACTATGGAAGGAAACCAAGTATATTGTGAGCATTTTGTTTTCACAGTTGGAAAGAAACTCCAACTAAAGACATTCCAATTGAATGCACCTATTCCATTGCACATGATACTGCTGGAGTATCAAAAGGGACTTAAAACTTTCTCCCTTCACTATGGAAGGAAACCAAGTATATTGTGAGCATTTTGTTTTCACAGTTGGAAAGAAACTCCAACTAAAGACATTCCAATTCAATGAACCTATTCCATTGTACATGATACTGCTGGGGAATCAAAAGGGACTTAAAACTTTCTCCCTTCACTATGGAAGGAAACCAAGTATATTGTGAGCATTTTGTTTTCACAGTTGGAAAGAAACTCCAACTAAAGACATTCCAATTGAATGCACCTATTCCATTGCACATGATACTGCTGGAGTATCAAAAGGGACTTAAAACTTTCTCCCTTCACTATGGAAGGAAACCAAGTATATTGTGAGCATTTTGTTTTCACAGTTGGAAAGAAACTCCAACTAAAGACATTCCAATTGAATGAACCTATTCCATTGTACATGATACTGCTGGGGAATCAAAAGGGACTTAAAACTTTCTCCCTTCACTATGGAAGGAAACCAAGTATATTGTGAGCATTTTGTTTTCACAGTTGGAAAGAAACTCCAACTAAAATCATTCCAATTGAATGCACCTATTCCATTGCACATGATACTGCTGGAGTATCAAAAGGGACTTAAAACTTTCTCCCTTCACTATGGAAGGAAACCAAGTATATTGTGAGCATTTTGTTTTCACAGTTGGAAAGAAACTCCAACTAAAGACATTCCAATTGAATGAACCTATTCCATTGTACATGATACTGCTGGGGAATCAAAAGGGACTTAAAACTTTCTCCCTTCACTATGGAAGGAAACCAAGTATATTGTGAGCATTTTGTTTTCACAGTTGGAAAGAAACTCGAACTAAAGACATTCCAATTGAATGAACCTATTCCATTGTACATGATACTGCTGGAGTATCAAAAGGGACTTAAAACTTTCTCCCTTCACTATGGAAGGAAACCAAGTATATTGTGAGCATTTTGTTTTCACAGTTGGAAAGAAACTCCAACTAAAGACATTCCAATTGAATGAACCTATTCCATTGTACATGATACTGCTGGGGAATCAAAAGGGACTTAAAACTTTCTCCCTTCACTATGGAAGGAAACCAAGTATATTGTGAGCATTTTGTTTTCACAGTTGGAAAGAAACTCCAACTAAAGACATTCCAATTGAATGCACCTATTCCATTGCACATGATACTGCTGGAGTATCAAAAGGGACTTAAAAATTTCTCCCTTCACTATGGAAGGAAACCAAGTATATTGTGAGCATTTTGTTTTCACAGTTGGAAAGAAACTCCAACTAAAGACATTCCAATTGAATGCACCTATTCCATTGTACATGATACTGCTGGAGTATCAAAAGGGACTTAAAACTTTCTCCCTTCACTATGGAAGGAAACCAAGTATATTGTGAGCATTTTGTTTTCACAGTTGGAAAGAAACTCCAACTAAAGACATTCCAATTGAATGCACCTATTCCATTGCACATGATACTGCTGGAGTATCAAAAGGGACTTAAAACTTTCTCCCTTCACTATGGAAGGAAACCAAGTATATTGTGAGCATTTTGTTTTCACAGTTGGAAAGAAACTCCAACTAAAGACATTCCAATTGAATGAACCTATTCCATTGTACATGATACTGCTGGGGAATCAAAAGGGACTTAAAACTTTCTCCCTTCACTATGGAAGGAAACCAAGTATATTGTGAGCATTTTGTTTTCACAGTTGGAAAGAAACTCCAACTAAAGACATTCCAATTGAATGCACCTATTCCATTGCACATGATACTGCTGGAGTATCAAAAGGGACTTAAAACTTTCTCCCTTCACTATGGAAGGAAACCAAGTATATTGTGAGCATTTTGTTTTCACAGTTGGAAAGAAACTCCAACTAAAGACATTCCAATTGAATGAACCTATTCCATTGTACATGATACTGCTGGGGAATCAAAAGGGACTTAAAACTTTCTCCCTTCACTATGGAAGGAAACCAAGTATATTGTGAGCATTTTGTTTTCACAGTTGGAAAGAAACTCCAACTAAAAACATTCCAATTGAATGCACCTATTCCATTGCACATGATACTGCTGGAGTATCAAAAGGGACTTAAAACTTTCTCCCTTCACTATGGAAGGAAACCAAGTATATTGTGAGCATTTTGTTTTCACAGTTGGAAAGAAACTCCAACTAAAGACATTCCAATTGAATGCACCTATTCCATTGTACATGATACTGCTGGAGTATCAAAAGGGACTTAAAACTTTCTCCCTTCACTATGGAAGGAAACCAAGTATATTGTGAGCATTTTGTTTTCACAGTTGGAAAGAAACTCCAACTAAAGACATTCCAATTGAATGCACCTATTCCATTGTACATGATACTGCTGGAGTATCAAAAGGGACTTAAAACTTTCTCCCTTCACTATGGAAGGAAACCAAGTATATTGTGAGCATTTTGTTTTCACAGTTGGAAAGAAACTCCAACTAAAGACATTCCAATTGAATGCACCTATTCCATTGTACATGATACTGCTGGAGTATCAAAAGGGACTTAAAACTTTCTCCCTTCACTATGGAAGGAAACCAAGTATATTGTGAGCATTTTGTTTTCACAGTTGGAAAGAAACTCCAACTAAAGACATTCCAATTGAATGCACCTATTCCATTGTACATGATACTGCTGGAGTATCAAAAGGGACTTAAAACTTTCTCCCTTCACTATGGAAGGAAACCAAGTATATTGTGAGCATTTTGTTTTCACAGTTGGAAAGAAACTCCAACTAAAGACATTCCAATTGAATGCACCTATTCCATTGCACATGATACTGCTGGAGTATCAAAAGGGACTTAAAACTTTCTCCCTTCACTATGGAAGGAAACCAAGTATATTGTGAGCATTTTGTTTTCACAGTTGGAAAGAAACTCCAACTAAAGACATTCCAATTGAATGAACCTATTCCATTGTACATGATACTGCTGGGGAATCAAAAGGGACTTAAAACTTTCTCCCTTCACTATGGAAGGAAACCAAGTATATTGTGAGCATTTTGTTTTCACAGTTGGAAAGAAACTCCAACTAAAAACATTCCAATTGAATGCACCTATTCCATTGCACATGATACTGCTGGAGTATCAAAAGGGACTTAAAACTTTCTCCCTTCACTATGGAAGGAAACCAAGTATATTGTGAGCATTTTGTTTTCACAGTTGGAAAGAAACTCCAACTAAAGACATTCCAATTGAATGCACCTATTCCATTGCACATGATACTGCTGGAGTATCAAAAGGGACTTAAAACTTTCTCCCTTCACTATGGAAGGAAACCAAGTATATTGTGAGCATTTTGTTTTCACAGTTGGAAAGAAACTCCAACTAAAGACATTCCAATTGAATGCACCTATTCCATTGTACATGATACTGCTGGAGTATCAAAAGGGACTTAAAACTTTCTCCCTTCACTATGGAAGGAAACCAAGTATATTGTGAGCATTTTGTTTTCACAGTTGGAAAGAAACTCCAACTAAAGACATTCCAATTGAATGCACCTATTCCATTGTACATGATACTGCTGGAGTATCAAAAGGGACTTAAAACTTTCTCCCTTCACTATGGAAGGAAACCAAGTATATTGTGAGCATTTTGTTTTCACAGTTGGAAAGAAACTCCAACTAAAGACATTCCAATTGAATGAACCTATTCCATTGTACATGATACTGCTGGAGTATCAAAAGGGACTTAAAACTTTCTCCCTTCACTATGGAAGGAAACCAAGTATATTGTGAGCATTTTGTTTTCACAGTTGGAAAGAAACTCCAACTAAAGACATTCCAATTGAATGAACCTATTCCATTGTACATGATACTGCTGGGGAATCAAAAGGGACTTAAAACTTTCTCCCTTCACTATGGAAGGAAACCAAGTATATTGTGAGCATTTTGTTTTCACAGTTGGAAAGAAACTCCAACTAAAGACATTCCAATTGAATGCACCTATTCCATTGCACATGATACTGCTGGAGTATCAAAAGGGACTTAAAAATTTCTCCCTTCACTATGGAAGGAAACCAAGTATATTGTGAGCATTTTGTTTTCACAGTTGGAAAGAAACTCCAACTAAAGACATTCCAATTGAATGCACCTATTCCATTGTACATGATACTGCTGGAGTATCAAAAGGGACTTAAAACTTTCTCCCTTCACTATGGAAGGAAACCAAGTATATTGTGAGCATTTTGTTTTCACAGTTGGAAAGAAACTCCAACTAAAAACATTCCAATTGAATGCACCTATTCCATTGCACATGATACTGCTGGAGTATCAAAAGGGACTTAAAACTTTCTCCCTTCACTATGGAAGGAAACCAAGTATATTGTGAGCATTTTGTTTTCACAGTTGTAAAGAAACTCCAACTAAAGACATTCCAATTGAATGCACCTATTCCATTGTACATGATACTGCTGGAGTATCAAAAGGGACTTAAAACTTTCTCCCTTCACTATGGAAGGAAACCAAGTATATTGTGAGCATTTTGTTTTCACAGTTGGAAAGAAACTCCAACTAAAGACATTCCAATTGAATGCACCTATTCCATTGTACATGATACTGCTGGAGTATCAAAAGGGACTTAAAACTTTCTCCCTTCACTATGGAAGGAAACCAAGTATATTGTGTGCATTTTGTTTTCACAGTTGGAAAGAAACTCCAACTAAAGACATTCCAATTGAATGCACCTATTCCATTGTACATGATACTGCTGGAGTATCAAAAGGGACTTAAAACTTTCTCCCTTCACTATGGAAGGAAACCAAGTATATTGTGAGCATTTTGTTTTCACAGTTGGAAAGAAACTCCAACTAAAGACATTCCAATTGAATGAACCTATTCCATTGTACATGATACTGCTGGGGAATCAAAAGGGACTTAAAACTTTCTCCCTTCACTATGGAAGGAAACCAAGTATATTTTGAGCATTTTGTTTTCACAGTTGGAAAGAAACTCCAACTAAAGACATTCCAATTGAATGCACCTATTCCATTGCACATGATACTGCTGGAGTATCAAAAGGGACTTAAAACTTTCTCCCTTCACTATGGAAGGAAACCAAGTATATTGTGAGCATTTTGTTTTCACAGTTGGAAAGAAACTCCAACTAAAGACATTCCAATTGAATGCACCTATTCCATTGTACATGATACTGCTGGAGTATCAAAAGGGACTTAAAACTTTCTCCCTTCACTATGGAAGGAAACCAAGTATATTGTGAGCATTTTGTTTTCACAGTTGGAAAGAAACTCCAACTAAAGACATTCCAATTGAATGAACCTATTCCATTGTACATGATACTGCTGGGGAATCAAAAGGGACTTAAAACTTTCTCCCTTCACTATGGAAGGAAACCAAGTATATTGTGAGCATTTTGTTTTCACAGTTGGAAAGAAACTCCAACTAAAGACATTCCAATTGAATGCACCTATTCCATTGCACATGATACTGCTGGAGTATCAAAAGGGACTTAAAACTTTCTCTCTTCACTATGGAAGGAAACCAAGTATATTGTGAGCATTTTGTTTTCACAGTTGGAAAGAAACTCCAACTAAAGACATTCCAATTGAATGCACCTATTCCATTGTACATGATACTGCTGGGGAATCAAAAGGGACTTAAAACTTTCTCCCTTCTCTATGGAAGGAAAGCAAGCACATTAAGAGCATTTTGTTTTCACAGTTGGAAAGGAACTCCAACTAAAGACATTCCAATTGAATGCACCTATTCCATTGTACATGATACTGCTGGAGTATCAAAAGGGACTTAAAACTTTCTCCCTTCACTATGGAAGGAAACCAAGTATATTGTGAGCATTTTGTTTTCACAGTTGGAAAGAAACTCCAACTAAAAACATTCCAATTGAATGCACCTATTCCATTGCACATGATACTGCTGGAGTATCAAAAGGGACTTAAAACTTTCTCCCTTCACTATGGAAGGAAACCAAGTATATTGTGAGCATTTTGTTTTCACAGTTGGAAAGAAACTCCAACTAAAGACATTCCAATTGAATGAACCTATTCCATTGTACATGATACTGCTGGGGAATCAAAAGGGACTTAAAACTTTCTCCCTTCACTATGGAAGGAAACCAAGTATATTGTGAGCATTTTGTTTTCACAGTTGGAAAGAAACTCCAACTAAAGACATTCCAATTGAATGCACCTATTCCATTGCACATGATACTGCTGGAGTATCAAAAGGGACTTAAAACTTTCTCCCTTCACTATGGAAGGAAACCAAGTATATTGTGAGCATTTTGTTTTCACAGTTGGAAAGAAACTCCAACTAAAGACATTCCAATTGAATGCACCTATTCCATTGTACATGATACTGCTGGAGTATCAAAAGGGACTTAAAACTTTCTCCCTTCACTATGGAAGGAAACCAAGTATATTGTGAGCATTTTGTTTTCACAGTTGGAAAGAAACTCCAACTAAAGACATTCCAATTGAATGAACCTATTCCATTGTACATGATACTGCTGGGGAATCAAAAGGGACTTAAAACTTTCTCCCTTCACTATGGAAGGAAACCAAGTATATTGTGAGCATTTTGTTTTCACAGTTGGAAAGAAACTCCAACTAAAGACATTCCAATTGAATGCACCTATTCCATTGCACATGATACTGCTGGAGTATCAAAAGGGACTTAAAACTTTCTCTCTTCACTATGGAAGGAAACCAAGTATATTGTGAGCATTTTGTTTTCACAGTTGGAAAGAAACTCCAACTAAAGACATTCCAATTGAATGCACCTATTCCATTGTACATGATACTGCTGGGGAATCAAAAGGGACTTAAAACTTTCTCCCTTCTCTATGGAAGGAAAGCAAGCACATTAAGAGCATTTTGTTTTCACAGTTGGAAAGGAACTCCAACTAAAGACATTCCAATTGAATGCACCTATTCCATTGTACATGATACTGCTGGAGTATCAAAAGGGACTTCAATAATATTGAACATGACAGACAATCAAGAAAGAAAACCTTTTTTTTTTACATTATTTCTTGCCCACGATTGTTTTATTTCTGCTGTTAAATGATTTATTGAAAATACTTGTTGCTCTTGGTATATTCAATCGTGTTATTTTTAAAGACTTAGTGTCTGATTGTTATTGCAAAAATAGTATTTCTCAATAAGCAGACTAATATTTGTTGATTTAAATACGAATTGAGAGGTTTCTACGATATTATTTTGAGAAATATTGCCATCGGTCAATATCATATATACAGAAAACAAATGAAAAAAAATGCTTTTTTTTTTTTTCAAAAAATGAGGCATTTCTGTACAGCAAAAACGTTAGCTAACCAAGAAAAAGGTCAGGTCATTTTCAGATCAGTGCCCTCAAATTGGCTAAAAAAGATGTTTTGGTGTCTCGACACCATTTCAATTGCTTGTTTTTTTTTTGTTGACCAGTGTTACCGAAGTAACCAACACACGATTCGTGTGTTGGTTACTTCGGTAACACTGGTCAACAAAAAAAAAAACAAGCAAATAGTCAAATAGTCCGACCGCTCTAGCATGACGAAATGGTCAAAATTGTTTTAGCATGACAGCAATTACTGACAAAGAAACAATCATACATTTCATTATTGGTACCTATTAATTAAGTTTCGGAGAGATGGGTTCAAGAGCGGATTTACGCTGCCAGCTATTTACACACCGATCAATTTGGAAAGTAAGACATTTCTTCTTTAACGCATGTTTCTAATGGTCATTACTTCTGCATGCTTTTTTTTTTTTTATATATTTCTTTCGTCTGCCACTTCAAGAGATCTATTTTCTTTAACGTCTTTTTTGTCAGGGGAAGTATTGCCCATTTAACACATTGTCAGTGTCGAACAGAGCTCAGCTAATTCCGTCAGAGGGGACGCGTTAATTTTCTTGCATTTCCCCCTCTCTTCCTCAATTTTCAACATGGCCGCCCTGCTTCTTTAAATTGGCGCGAATTTCTCGTCTGCTTCAGTCGGTCTTCTCAATTAAGAGAGCAAATAAAATAAAATAAAGTAAATGATTAAAAAAAAATGACGAAGAAAGCTAAAGAAAGATTAATTAAATGATTTTTTTTTCGTCGTGAAATGTTAAAACGAATTTCTTCAAATCTTGCAGGCTGTCCGTTGGCTGACGCCTCTCAGAAAAGTATTTGAGTACCTGCTCATGACGATATTAACAGCGTAAATGTACAGACACAAAAAAATTCACAGATATTACCTTTCTTAAATGTTATATATGTATATATCTATCTAAGTTTATTCATGTCTATATAATTATCTCAGACCTATTCATATCGATCGATCTATTTCAGTCTATATATATCTATATATCTATTAATATCTATCTATCTTAGCCTGTTAATATCTATTTCACTCTGTTTATATCTATCTATCTATCTATCTATCTATCTATCTATCTATGCCTATTCGTTATGTATCTATCTATCTATCTAACTATCTATGCCTATTCGTTATCTATCTATCTATCTATCTATCTATCTATCTATCTATGCCTATTCGTTATCTATCTATCCATCTATCTATCTATCTATCTATCTATCTATATATATATATATATATATATATATATATATATATATATATATCTCAGTCTGTTAATATCCATATATCTATCAATCTCAGCCTGTTAATATCTATCTTAGTCTGTTCATATTTCTCTCTGTGTATCTTATCTATCTATCTATCTATCTATCTATCTATCTATCTATCTATTCATCCATCTATCTATCTATCTATCTATCTATATATATATATATATATATATATATATATATATATATATATACATATATATAAGGTTGGTGCAAAAATAATGACGTAATAATGTCGTTTTTGACGTATTTTTTAACGTCAAAAAACGACATTATTACGTCATTATTTTTGTCACCAACCTAACATATATACATACATACATACATACATACATACATATATACATACATACGTATATATATATACACACATATATATACTTTAATACTTTAGCCTGTTAATAACTAACTCAGTCTGTTCATAACTATCTATCTATCTATCTTCATATCTCAGTCTGTTCATATCTATGTCTCGATCTGTTAAGATATATCTATATATCTACCTGTCAATTGACATCTTCTGTTGCCTTGATCTCTGTTCTTCTTTTTATTTTTTCCTCACCCCCGCTCTGTACCCAGACTTTTCCAGTCTTGCGTACTAGTGTCACTCCCGCTTGCTCTATTATGTATATATATATATATATATATATATATATATATATATATATATATATATATATATATATATATATGCGAAATGTAACAATTTAATTCCAAAAATAGTCGTGCGAGGGTAATAATGAATCAGGCAATCATTTGTAGCCGAGCATGTCCAGCTTCCGCTTTCTTAAAAGCTAGACCAAGTGGGACATTCGTTGTCAAGCAGTAGAGGAAGTTATACGTGTTCATGTTATGCTGTGTGCAGAAAATGTATTAGATGAATCTGAACAAGTAGATTAATGTCAAGTCTTTTGGCGAAGGTAAGTAAAATTTATAATGACAGTTTATCCCTAATAAA